>BQMF02000379.1:0-553262 GCA_027922465.2 Turritopsis dohrnii | reverse complement strand
AGTGCGCACTTCCCCGCAGTTGCGTTGGATATATCGCGGTTTGGGTAGACTTCGGTCTGGGTGATTAATCACTGTCAGGTTTCACTGGTCCACAGAGACATTCAGGTTACCGTCAAATCGATCGAAATTCAACATAAACGTCAGGGCTTGAAGGTGTTAGCATGAACCTAAACTACTATGACATGTGGCTGTCGGGATATAAACGTCAGGGCTTGAAGGTGTTAGCATGAACCTAAACTACTATGACATGTGGCTGTCGGGATATAAACGCCAGGGCTTGAAGGTGTTAGGATGAAGCTAAACTACTATCACATGTGGCTGTCGGTACAAAAACCTAAGGGTTCTCTAAAATAGAGTTTTGTTTTCAATAATAATAATAATACCATATACTAAACATCGTGGTAATCGCTAAAACCAAAGCTATTTTCTCTTCTTCATGAGATGGGAGTGAATCTGTTTGACTCACTACTCTTTTGTGAACTTTTTTGTTGGAGAGCTAGTCACTTTGGGTGAAATATGATGCTCTTGCATAACATTAATCATTTTGTTTCTTCCGAGGCTCAAGTTGTCATTAGATATGAGAATTTTATTATTATAACCAGACACTCCCGACTTGATGTTTAGATTCATGTCACTAGGTAACATGTAAATACCTTGTCCAACAGAATAATCAACTTTGCTTGAAGCGTAATTTAAAGTATCTTGATAACGTTTAATGTCATCTTGAATATCAACTCTGCGGTTAACAATGTCTTCAAAGTTGTTCATAAAAACTCTTTGAGCTGTCAAAGAGCTTGAATTATTACCTAAAATAGAAGAACGAGCTGAGGCTTGCGAACTAAGAACAAGATAAGCATATGCTCTAACACTCTCTGAAATTTTTACAAGACCTGTTTTTGTAAAGCCTTTAGATTTTTCTATAATCCATCGTGTCATGGAGTCGTCTGTGAAATAACTCAGACCTGGCGTTGGATAGTCTCTACGTCTTTTTTGATACGAGCTGTAAAAATATTGCCCTTTGTATTTTTTAGGATCAGAATCGACACCATATTCACTACAGATTTTTAAAAACTCTTCTTTGTTATAAGGATTATCGTATTGGTTGAAACTATCTTCAAAAGGTAGAGGTGTCTGCAGACGCTTAATGATTCGTCTAATATGATAATAGACGTGAAAACGATATACTGCTCTAATCATAGGAGTAGAGCGACTTCTTTCAGATGTTCAGAACTGACTCCACAAGCTTGAAGCACACCAAGTGACAAAATTGAGTTGGGTTTGCCATAATTTAAACGGTTGTTCCTGCCAAATTTTCATACGTTGATCATTTTCATCCATTTCGTAATTAGTAAATATATTTGGAAAAGTTGCGGGGAAAGAACCGCTCTCAGAGACAATAATTGTTTGTTTGTATAAATCTTTAGCATTCAATATCTGAAGGTATTGTCCTCCATTTGGCTTATAAAGCGCATTGGGATATTTAAAAATATCCTCCATTATTATTTAATAATATTATCTCTATTTAATACAAGAAAATGTATATCACAGTAAATCTCGCAAAAGGAGAAAAGACCATATATCTATCTTACCCCATTCAAAACTTGGATGGCTCAAAAGAAATTGCATTGGTTGATATGTTTGCAGACAATGTTACGTATGAAATAACCACAGACCTAACACTATGCTTGATGGGAAAGCTAAAAAGTTGGTACCTCAAGGAACATTCACGAGCAGGGAATTGAATGCCTTTTTAGCAGGTGCCTTTTTAGAAGGTGATGTAGAATTATCATTAGCAAAACCCTCAATAATCAAACAAATAAGCTCGCTAATAACCAAAATTAATTTGCATCTCTCTGAACTCGACAACACTCAAAATCTTGAGAATGGAAAGCTAAGTGATATTTTACTACCTATCACTGGCTGAATATAGTGACTTCACACATGTTGAGCCTAAAAACCCTCAGTACAAAAAATTAAAAAATGGTGTATTTCAGTCTCTCACGTTGAAACTCACAGATCAGCATGGCAATATGCTAAAAGAAGACCTAGGAAGAACCGTTGTTTTGCACATCCGCTAAACGAGATAAAAAGTAAAATTAATTATATATCATAATTAATAATGGAGTATGGAAAGAGGTTAAATCCAGAACGTTCACTTAGAACTGCCCGCGGTGTAAAAGGTTCTCGTCAAAAAGTAATTGTCACACACAATCCGAGTGAGATCGATCAAAATCAGCTATTATTGGTTAGGTTTCCAAATTTAGGAAGTGATGATGTTATTATCCAGGAACAACTAATCTAAGTTTTGATATTGAACTCGAGTCGAAAGCTGACTCAAAAAGAACATTGGTCAGTAACATTGGGAGAGCTATCGTTAAAAAGTTGGCTGTCAAGTTCGAAGGTAACGAGATATTGAGCATCGATGACTTTGATCTTTTTGGGTGTTACAGAGATTTATGGTTAACCAAGTTTGAAAAGAGAAACGCGATAAGACAGGGTATCATCATCGACGATGGGTGTACAGAGAATTGTATGAAATTGAGGATTGGTGCTTTGATAAAGACACCACTGATGCAGAAGACAAAGCCATTGCTGACACCTATAAAAACAAGTTTGTCATTCCACTCGACTTTGAGATGCTAGATAGTACTATCCATATTATCAAGCGGGTTTAGGGAATAGGTTATGCTACGAGATCACATTTAACGACTATAACCGAGTTATTATTCTGACCCTCCAACTCTGCCGCAGGTCAAAAAAACCCAGACGGTAAATACAAAATATCTAACATCTCACTTGAATATGAGCTTGTGACACAACCCACGTTGGCTAGACAAATCGCTTCTGAATATCAAAACATGGCTTTGCTCTATGATAGGATTTTGCGGCACAGACAAATTAGAGTAAACAAGTCAGACACAACGTGGAATTGGTCATTCAACACACCTGCCAAATCTTTGAAGGGTATTTAGTTCTTTGAAGAAGAAAAATCCTACAAACGAGAAACCTAAATTCTACAATCCAAAGATCGAAAAGGTATCTGTCATCGTCGAGGGTAAGCCAAATTTTTGCTCAAGGGATGCAGCCGTTTGAACAATACAATGAGATTTGCAAGTATTTTGCTGAAGGAAAACCAAAAGATAATAGCGTCGGCGAAAACCGAAAGCGCTTGGGATTACATGATGTAAAAGTCTCTGATTACTTGACAAACAAGTATGCTCTATGGTTAGATTTCAGAACAATTGATGAGAATGCTTGCATGGGACCGGTCGAAGATTGAAAATGCGAGTGAAGGCATCACTTTACAGATTGAAAAGACCGCTGAAACTGCAGGAAACTTAAACGCATATATATATCTAATAATGGATGCTCAAAAACATACAAAACGGTCAATTTATGTCTGCATTATATTAGTAAAATGAACACTTTACATGAAAGAACCTCACACAGCATTATTCGTGGACCAACATCGTGCGGCAAAACGGATCGTGTTGTAAAATTATTAGAAAATGAATACTTGATCACTTTGATTTCATCGTGATTATATGTCCCACCTTGTGGAATCAGACTTACAGAGATCGGAAGTGGTTCTGGAATGACAGCTATGTGATTTTAATTGACCGGAAGGATCTTTGTATGAATGGATTAAGAAAATGGACTTTTTTGTGCTGGATATAAAACCTTATTCTCATTGATGACATAATAGCTGATGAAAAATTGGACAAAAAGAGACAGCCTTTGCTCGAGTTGGCAATTAGTGGTCGCCATCGAAATCATTCGCTATGGTTACTTACACAATCATACACGGCTATACCTAAAAATTTACGACGGCAAGCTAAAATGTTATATGTGTGGTATCCAAAAGATAGAAACGATCTAGCCACCATTCATGAAGAGAACGATGTCATTGAATCGCAAGAAGAATTGAAAATGTCAAGGAAAAACTGAAAGAGGGAAACACACGTGCCTAGTCATGAGAATGGAACACCCAAGAACGCACGTGATTTGTTAAACAGGTTGATTATTTGTTACATGACTCTTGTAACAAAAACTATAAGACTTATAAGACTACTAAGACCTATAAGAGAATAATTTACGTCTCAATACAGGATCTAGAATTTTACCAATATGTTTAATCCTCGATTCAAAGCGTACTCTGTCAACAGCAGCCTCTATCCAGTTACTTCTACGAGATTCACAAGCATAGATATAATGGACCATTACTTTATCATTAAAAGTAACCCTTTTTGTATCTTGATGGGAAAATATAATATCATCATCTGAGGATTCATCATCGAACATAATTGTTTAAGTAAACAATGTTTATTTATTTAACAATGTTAGAATATATTATTAAACATCATCATCTTATATAATTATTTTACAAAATTATAAGAGGACAGCAAACTCTTATACAACAAATTTCAACAAAATTATAAGAGGACAGCAAACTCTTATACAACAAATTTCAACAAAATTATAAGAGGACAGCAAACTCTTATACAACAAATTTCAACAAAATTATAAGAGAGTATAAGAAAATTATAACAAACACAACAAAATGATAGAATATGTCAACTTCGTGTTATTAAGCATACTGCTGATCTCGCTATTTTACTTTTATTTTGTGTTAAAAAAATACCTCTCTCTAATAAAAATGGCGGAAACAGCGATCGATAATTTAATCAACCAGAGTTATGATGTTCCGGGTGAATTTCCACCTTCAGATGGTAAAAGACAAAAATTACTCGAGTGTGTCTTAACGGAAATAGCAAGCTATACTTAGGGAAAATGTACACGGAAGAGCAAATTAACAAACTCAAAGATGAAGAGGTAGAAAAACTTTTTAGTATCTACGAGGCTAAACTATCAGGTCAAATGGTAAAATCCTTGGGGAAATCACTGATACGTATTTATTCCATGGGGGCTTGTGCAACGTTAGGAATAAACAATCAAGATGCGCTGAGCAATGACCTGGAAACTGACCCTTTCTTAAACTCTGCCCTTCAAAGATTTACATGTGACTTATATTATAAATTCGGATCACTATTAGCACCACTCAGTGTTGGACTTATTACCGGGAGGCATTATATCAATGAAAGGAATTTAAATAAATCCGATGATAATATAAATACAACAGATAATAAAAATGTCAGAAGAACAGACTCCCATTCAAGTGACACGAAGAACCCTAAAAAGGTTGAAGCGGGTAAGAAGTTGGCGGAATACAACCGTAAAAAAACGAGAAGAATTAAAACAAGTGTCACCTCAAAAAGAAGTGAAGAAGCCCGATGACTCTCTCACCAAACCAAATGAACAACCTATGAACTACACCTATGGTGGAATAATAGCTCTCGTTTAGTTGGTGGATTTGCTTATTTTATGTATAAAAAGAAAGAGCAAATATTACCCGTGGGTCACCATCCACCCCCCTTCCACAAAAATCTAAAATACCAAGTGAAAATCAATAAACATGAAATGGACTAAAAAGAAAAAAATGTATATATAACAAACATGGACAAGAAAAATATCGTCAACGATTTATATCACGCATCAGTCATATCGGCACTCGCTATCGGCTACTCTATGCTTGTAAAAAGGTGTTAAAAATGACACCTCCCTCTATTCAAAAGTTTGACTTGGAAGATACGGGAAAACTAGTTGCCATTATCGCCGCTAGTGAAGTGACAAAGGACTACTTAATCAAACAAAAGATTTTGCCTGAAAATATCAATATCTAAATATGGCTTCTATCGCAATGATGTTAGGCGGAGCTTTGGCTAACGCTTTGGCTTTCACAGGATCAAGCTATCTGTTTTCAAGTTTATCCAAAGATAGAATCGATAGGGAAAGAAAACGTCATGATTTGGCCATAGAAAAATTACAAAAAGCACAGATTGAATGGCAGCAAAAACGACAGGAAAGGATCGATTTCATCAATAAACAACTATTGCTCGAAAAGAAGGCTGATTCAAAATTCGTAGAGCTAAACGATGCAATGAGAGAGTACAATAGGGTGTTTAGTAATCATCTTGAACCGCTACCACGAGAGCCTGTATTGAGCGACTTTTATACACCGAGTCATGATCAACATGAAAGAGAATTGGCTTTTATAGCTCTGAGTATGCTTGGAATTGGTGGAATTGTGTGGTATTTTGAAAGATGAAGACCATCAACAAAAAATTATGTTACACGATACGTGTAACATATACACTTTCAGATGGTTACCGTCTAGTGACAAGATACGTATAGATCAACCCCCCAACCCCTACAATCAGAGCCCATAAATTTTGACTTAACCAACCGACCGCTTCTTTTGCTCTGTTCATTATCCACGATACGATAGACCCAATTATTCCTGGTAAAGCCTCTGCCGCTCTAGATGCCAATCTACCTAGAAGTGATGCTAACGCTTTGAGTTTATTTTTTATCCATTCCTTTGCATCGTCCTTTTTATCACCACCTTTGTCAGGATTTTGTGAAGAGCTTCCAGCTGCTGATCCTCCTGGTAACAAAGCTTCCACAAGAACACCGATAGCCATACCAAACGCTGTCAGAATGCTAACGATTGTGATACCTTGTTCACGGAATAGTGTTCGTATCCTTTCACCTAATGTGGTATCTTTGTCGAGGACTTTAGCAATGGTTTCTTTGATGCTCGTAACTTGACTGTTTAGTTTGCCTTTGAGAATATTAATGTTCTCTTTCCTAGCTTTCAACTCTTCACGTAATCCATCCATTCTCTCTTCAACCTCTTTTCGTTGTTCGTCCGTGTATGTTGCATCATTTTCCATTTCTTCCAACTTGTTTCTCTCCTTATCGATATGCTGTTCTATTCGAACCTTTTTCGCAACCTCTTCCTGAAGACCTCCTCGTATGTTTCTCAAGGCTTTATCCAATCCTAACAGCTCACGCACAGGATATTCAAATAGATCGCCGGTCTGAGTCATTTCATGATCGACCGATTGTTGTCTAAGCGCTGAAATTAAATCTTCCGTACTGTTCACCACATCACCGGACATATCTTCCAACTCTACATCGGTTGCTGTTGTGATTTTAGATGTCGAAGGAAGCTCTTCTGATATTTTGTTAAGTACAGCTGCCTGTCTGGCTGAAAATTTGCTCTTAGGTATATCATACCCTAAACTACGTAACCTGTTCTTACCCAATATGTCAACTATAGTACCGGTAGCCCTTAGTCTTCCATTGTTTGTCAATGGTTTGCTACCGTCTTTGTAGTATAATTCACCATCTCTAATTTCAAACTGATCGGTATATAACACCTCAGGTTTTGACCGGTATTTTTCGGATAATCTATCATACAGCCCTTCAACTAGTTCTTTCAAAACTCTAGTATGCAGACTGTGACCACCGAATGATGTTTCATGATCACCTGATGTATCTATCTGTACACCCGTACGATCACCGGTCGGTATGAGAGGAAATGTCTCATCCGTTGTCTCATCTGTCGTCATCACATGTTCTCCAAAGGGGTCAATGTCAATGTCCGCCATTTTATTTATTTAGAGGATAATTTATTATTATATTATGTTATAACATCCCTCTAAATATGAGTTTTAAAATTTATCCAAAACTACCCACTGCTCCTGAGGATTTGAATGAGCAGGAAAAGTTTAACGCAAGCGTAATAAATTCTGAGTTTGACGAGTTGATAAAACTTAAGAACAAGTTTAGCATCAAGCTCAAGAGATACAACAAGGCGATAGAACGATCGATGCTACTAAATGCTAGCTCAAGCGCTATAACCATTGGCTCTGGCATCGGTTCAATTGCAACAGGGGCTACTATTATCGGAATACCTATTTCTGCAGGATTAGGTGGTGTAGCCTTAGCCGGCTCTATCTGTACCGGACTTACCACAGCTGTCATCAAAAGATATCAAAAGAAAGTAGAAAAAGTGATAAAATTATATGATATTGTAACATTCTCAATTTCTGTCTTTGAAACTAACATAAGTCAGGCGCTGACAGATGGGAGGATCAATTACAAAGAATTCCAGGTTTTACAAGGAACATATTACAAAGCTTTAGAAAGACTCAGTTCTACAGATAGAAAGATGGAGACTGAAACCCAAAATCAATTTCAAAAAAGTTTGATGGTAGAACTTCAAAACCTGAAAAAATCCATAAACGAAAATGGTTAGTAGGATGTGCTTGTGTGTTCCTAAATTTGAAAAAGTGATTAATGAAATGAAATGAAATGAAACTTATATAAAGAAATATGATCACAAGTATATAGACAATGGAATTCCCAACAGTTGCAACATTTGAACAAAACATGGAACAAATTACTCCGATCACAAAGTGGAGAGAGCTAACTGAAAACGTGATTTATCATGTTAAATCTGTGGTTGAGATAGACACACCCGCATCTGAATTTGGGTCTGGAACAGCTATGTATGCAGAGGTCCAAGACAGAACAGGAAATTTATATAAGACATGGTTGCCTGCAAGACTTTGCGTTGAGTTGAAGGATTATGGTTGGAATTCTAGAGAAGCCTTTGTCAGACCGAAGGGGCTCAAACAATCTGAAAAGAATCATGAAAGACAGTTCTTTGATTATGACATTATGTGGCACTAAACCTCGTTGCTAGACGACTCATCTTTACTTGTTTCTAGTAAAGATACTTTGTATTTACGGTTCACCAACCTTGCACATAATCAGGAGGTAGCTCTGTATCCTCAGGTATCAACATCAGCTCTTCTTTTACAAAAGATCGTTCAGGTCCATCTTGAAGGTAATACATTGCACGGTTACCAGGTTGATCTATTACCTCACTCAATCTATATGTCCTCTTTGACCATATCCTATCTGTTGCTCTTTTTCGATGGTCATCGTGCTCTTCACCCGGTTGCAACAGATATCTATACAAACCATCTTGAGGTAGCTCTACTTCAGGTGGATAGCTCTCTCGTTTAGCGAGAGGCACCTCTTTCAATTTGATGGCATCTTTCGGTTTCATACCGATCATCTGAGTCTTTGTATCATTCAATCTACCCACAAGTTTATACAAATATTTGACCCATGTAGATGATACCTTTTCCGAATCATTCAGTTCTTGAGCATCTTGTATTTTGAATAAATTTTCAGCAAGTATCTTGTTCAATGCCTCAACAAAAGCTGTATGAGTATGCTTATATTTAGTAGTTGCTCTTTTAATTTCAACATTATTCTTCTCCAACAGCTTTGTCACATCAGCTTTGAATTCAGAACCGTTATCACATTGAAATACTTTTGGATAGTTTAAGGGTCCGACCTTGTAGATGTCTTCAATCATAGCAGCAACCTCTTTCGCTCTCTTAGTATTCAAAGGTCGAGCTACTTTGTAACGTGAAGCAACATCGATACCAGACAAAATGTACTTGTATTTATTACCATATAGCATATCACTAGGCATATATAATATATCAAATTGATGAATCTCATTCGGTTTAGTTACCTCATAATGCGGACGTTCGATCCTTTTCGGCGCCGGTAGATGTACCTGCCACAAAGCTTGTTTTGATAACCACTTCTTAATTACCTTCGGTCTGAAACCAAATCCTCTTAGATTGCGAACAGCCTTTTGTCCTTTCCATAAGTTTTGAGGTTGATAATAAATCTCTTGAAGTTTAGTGTCTGACATTTTTTATTTATAAACAACGTTTATTTTAGCTCATTTTATTAAAAAAATGACACGAGAAAAGTGGTTTAAAAGTTTTTATTATCTTTATATAAAGAATAAACATGACCGACAAAACAGAATCAGATTACCAATCAATGACTTATGATACATTGATAAACTTATGTGCATCACGAAAAATAAAATATGTTAAGCAAATGAATAAAGCTAAAATGGTTGAGGTACTTGAAAAAAATGATAAGGATCCATCTTATACTCTCGATCCTGATACGAAACAAGCATTTTATACACGCTATTCAAACTGGATAAATAACAACGAAGAAAAATATCTCAGATATCGAGAGCATAATAATGAGCAGAAAAGATGGTTCGGAAACAAAAAAAAAAAATTGGCTCGTTCAACCTTGTAGAGGCTGTGTTTTTTGTTACTTAAAATCGAGTAACAAATGTTAACTATATAGTCTGAAAAAATTGGAAATTTCTAAACTACCTTAAAGGAAGCTAATCACATTTGTATATCACAACATGACTTCACAAAATACTGTTGTTCAATTAAAAGCTATCGCGAGAGAACGCGGTCTACATGGCTACTCAAAACTCAGAAAAACTGAGTTGATCGAATTATTAGAAAACACATCTGTCCAACCCGTTCCACCACCGAGACCTACTAGGTTTAACCGACCTGTTCCACCACCAAGACCTGTTCCAATTATTCCTACCCAACAAGATATGGATTTGTTTGAACAGCAAGAAATGGCAAAAAATAGACCTCATGTAAAAAGTAAGTTGGATGAGTTGAAGGAGTGGTTAGTAAATCACACACCTAAACCTATTCGTGAGAAAGTGAGTAGCGCTTTCAGAGAGATGAAGAAGAAGATTCTCAATCTCTATAAGAGAAAGAATGATGAAAAAGATGAAAAATTGGTGGAACCAAAAGCGTTTGTCCCCATTGAAATGGCGTTTGAGGGTTCTTACAAAAGGTTCAAGATAAACTCAGATGGAAAAAAGGACGTTGATTCGTTTCTCGAAAAGGTTCGACCCATTTTAAGTGATCTGATTATGAGAGAACTCAAAAACAAAAAATCAATAAAAATTCAAGCAACTGTGTGGATCAAATGGAGAAAGGAGGATTTATCCAATCCTGAAGCGACAATCTACGTCGATAAGGCGTTCAATAGCAATATGGAAACAATTCACAATGAAAGCGATATATCTGATGTTGTCAATAAGATGTTCAATAAGATAATCGAACAGGTTGAAAACCCTGCGTTACCTCAATCCGGCTTTGTTATCAATAAGATTTTAAATATTGATGTAGACTTTCACAAGCTAAAATTAACGAGAGGTAGCTCTTACTTACCTTTACCTGAGAATTTCAGTGGGAAACGATCTGTTATCAATCCGCATAACGAAGATGATGAAGAGTGCTTCAAATGGGCTGTTACTGCTGCTTTGAACCACAATGAGATTAAGAAAGATCCGCAAAGGATAACGAATCTCAAGAAACACGTTGATAAATATAATTGGGACGGTTTATCGTTTCCAATGGCGCTAAATAAAATAGATTTGTTTGAGAGGAGGAACCCTGATATCGCTGTGCATGTTTTAACAAAAGATGAGAAAGAAGGTATCTATATGTGTCGTAAGTCGAAGCATCTTGATTGCAAAGAAACGGTTGTTTTGTTTTTACTATGTGAAGAGGAAAAGAGACATTATGTAGCTGTAAAGAACTTGAGTGGTGTCTTGAGTAAGGTCAACTCGAATCACGAACATAAGGAGCATTATTGCTTGAATTGTCTCAATGGATTCTCAAGTGAGGAAACACGAGATGAACACTTTGAATATTGTAAAAATAATGATGTTGCTAAGATTGAGATGCCAAAGGAGGGTAGCACCGTTAAGTTTCATGACGGTCAGTATCAGCTCAAAGCTCCTTTCATAATGTATGCTGATTTCGAAGCTTTGTCAAAAGAGGTTTGTAAAGAACCGCGTAGCGTTATTGGATCATCCACTAAAAAGGTTGGTATACATATCCCCACAGGCTTCTGTTGTTATAGCAAATTTGCTCATGGTGAAGTTTCAGACCCTCTAACGCTTTATCGAGGTGAAGACTGTGTTTTACGTTTCGTGGATCATGCGGTAGGTGAAGTGAAAAGGCTATACAATATGTTTCCTAAACAGAGAATGCGAGACCTCACATATGAAGAGGAACAGGGATTTATCGATTCTGATAAATGTCATATATGTATGAAAGAATTTGAAAAAGATAATATTAAGGTTAGGGATCACTGTCATTTTACTGGTAAATTTCGTGGAGCTGCACATCAGTCTTGTAATCTCCGTTACAAAGTGCCTAAATACATCCCGATCGTCTTTCACAATCTGAGCGGATATGATGCTCATCTGTTTATCAAAGAACTAGCCAAACAGTATGGAGATGAAGGGATTGCCGTCATCGCTGAAAACAAAGAAAAATATATATCTTTCTCATTGGATGTTAAGGTTGGTGAATACATTGATAAAGATGGGGTGATTAGAGTTCAAAAGATACAGTTGAGATTCATCGATAGCGTGCGTTTCATGGCTAGTAGTCTGGATAACTTGGTAAACAATCTATCCGACGATCAGTGTAAAAACCTTCGAAAATTCTTCAAGGGTGAT
Organism: Turritopsis dohrnii; assembly: GCA_027922465.2. NCBI lineage: Eukaryota > Metazoa > Cnidaria > Hydrozoa > Anthoathecata > Oceaniidae > Turritopsis > Turritopsis dohrnii. The sequence goes on along the minus strand of BQMF02000379.1, from coordinate 540,958 downwards.
GAGCAATTCAAACTATTGAGAAGAAAAGGAGTTTATCCTTATGAATACATTGATTCTTTTGATAAGTTTAACGAAACTAAGCTCCCACCAAAAGATGCTTTTTACAGCAAGTTGAACATGAAAGGTATCAGTGATGCTGATTATACGCATGCGCAGAATGTGTGGAAACACATGAAAAATAAAAATATGGGTGCGTATCATGATCTCTACCTCAAGACAGACGTTCTATTGCTTGCTGATGTTTTTGAGACTTTTAGGGAAACATGTATAACAAACTATAAACTGGATCCTGCACATTTTTACACTGCTCCAGGACTAGCTTGGCAAGCCTGTTTGAAAAAGACAGAGGTTGAGCTGGATCTATTATCAGATATGGATATGTTTCTGTTCGTAGAGCAAGGTATTAGAGGAGGTCTCTGTCAGGCTGTTCATAGATATGCTAAAGCTAATAACAAGTATATGGATGCTAAATATAAGAAGACTGTAGAAAGTAGCTATCTCCAATATCTTGATGCAAATAATCTATATGGATGGGCTATGATTCAGAAGCTACCGACAGGGAAATTCAAGTGGGTAGATGCTAATAAATTTAACGCCGATTTCATTTCAAAGTTGGCTGAGAAAGACGGTAAATATGGTTATCTTCTTGAAGTTGATGTGAACTATCCTCAGGAGCTTCATGATTCACATAACGATCTTCCGTTTATGCCTGAGCGAAAGAAGATCAATGGTGTAGAAAAGCTAACTCCATGTCTTTCAGACAAGAAGAACTATATTATTCATATCCGTGCACTTGATCAAGCGCTGAAGCATGGTCTTGTTCTTGAAAAAGTTCATAGAGTACTGAGATTTAGACAAAGTGCATGGTTGAAGCCTTACATCGATTTCAACACCAATTTGCGTACCAAATCAAAGAATGACTTTGAAAAGGACTTTTTCAAGCTCATGAACAATTCAGTCTTTGGTAAAACTATGGAGAATCAACGTAAGCATAAAGACATACGCTTGGCTACCAAGAAAGAACAATATGAGAAGCTGGTGATGAAACCTAATTTCAAGGGTAGTATCTGTTTCAGTGAACATTTGATGGCTGCTGAAATGCAAAAGATCAAACTCGTGTTGAACAAGCCAATCTATCTGGGACCTACAGTTATTGATTTGTCAAAGACGATTATGTACGAGTTTCACTATGATTACATGAAACCAAAATATGGTGACAATCTAAAGCTCTGCTATATGGATACAGACAGCTTTGTCTATCACATCAAAACCGACGACTTTTATAAAGATATTGCTGATGATGTAGCTTTGAGATTCGACACTTCAGCGTACGATGAGAAAGATAACAGACCTTTACCCATAGGTTTGAATAAGAAAGTCATTGGTCTAATGAAAGATGAGTTGGGTGGTAAGATAATGACAGAGTTTGTTGCTCTAAGAGCGAAGACCTATGCATATAAACAGCTGGATGGAAAAGAAGACAAGAAGTGCAAGGGAGTCAAGAAGTGTGTAGTAAAGAAGACCATTGGGTTTGATGATTACAAGAGATGCTTGTTCGATGGTAAGAATGTTTACAGAGAACAGATGACCTTTCAATCGATTAAGCATGATGTCCACACTATAAAAACAAACAAACTCGCTCTCAATGCGGATGATGACAAAAGAATTATCGTCGATGGTATTGCTACATATGCCAGAGGACATTATAGATATGTATAAGATAACAAAGAGGTAAAAAAAACAAAAAAACAAACAAACAAAATAAACGATACCTATGGATATTGACTTTGAAGATCTTTTTGACTGCATCGATGATCTGTGTGTGTCTGTGTATGTGCGTTATATGTATTGTTAGCTTATTTATATTATAAAGTTTAAACTGCTACAAACTGCTTTTTACTACATTTTTATGAAATATTTAATTGTTTACATTTATGAGTAATTTGTGGTTATAATAATAGAAACTGTTATTTGAGAATTTTGTTATGTTATGTAATCAAAATAACACGTTTCATAACTCGTATTGCGTTATGAAAACAAAGATGATAATATTAGCTATAGTAGGGAAATTCCCGAAATCATATGACTTCCATGTGTTAATATTTTATGTTTATGATGACGTCACAGTTTTGGGCTAGCATCGGATGATGACGTCACAGTTTTGCGCTATAATCGGCACTTTCCTATCTCTACTTTTGGTATAGTTGTACGCTGTTTTTGGTTATTATAATATTCAATGTCTTGTGTTTCACTCTACATAAGGACATAATAAAATTTTGGATCTTAAAATTTGAGAAGGGATCAGCATTTTACTTAAAAAAAATAGCAGTAAGAATTTAAATGAGGAAATCATATTTTTAGTGCAAAAATTTAAATATACAAGGATCCGTGAAATGACAATGAGTGCTATGTGCAAGGTATCGTTACGCTGTATCATGTATGACCGTCATGGAAGCAACAGTGCTGTTGAACGGAGGTGCGGTTCTAAATAATAATAATAACATTTAAGCAAGTCCAATCAAATATTTAACATACTTTATATTATTTAAGTTCATTTAAAATATAACTGTAAAGAAATACTTTCAGGTAGACACGATGAACTAACTAATCAAAAAAGACTGGAACACTTTGAAACCTACCATTTAACTGTCCAAATTTCTGTGTGGCTTAACAAATTAATTCAGCAGAGACCGCAAGTTTTTCTGCAAAGTCCTCGAACAATACTACTATGTTGACATCCACTACCGTTTCCAGCCGCTTTCCAGCCCTGACATTCCCTTAAGTTAGTATGTTTATCTGCGCAAATTTCTAAAGATAAGTGAATTCCTTGAATTATTTGATGATTTCTAAATTAAGGCTTTGGAAAAGATTTATTCAATAGAAGTATAAGAAACTATTGGTGTAAAAAGTTACTCGGATGAAACGACTAATATTCAGTAGCATACCTGGACAAAGACCGCACGTTTTCTTGCAAAGATTTTGTACAATAGGATGATTACACCCTGTCCCGGATCCCGACAATTTCCATCCTATGCATTCCCTTAAGTTAGAATTTTTATCTTTGCAGATTCCTAAAGACAAGTAAAGTATTTAAGTCTACATGCACGAAAATTATGAAACAATAAACGATGATAAGACATTACCAGTGTCCAAATAGTCTCCATATCCTCCAGCACCACCGTTTCCAAATGTACCTCCACTCCCACCATTTCCTCTATATCCCGCAGAGCCTCCGTTCCCAAAGGTTCCACCATTTCCTCCGTGCCCACCAGCGAGATCTAAATGTCAGCATATATTTTTCAAAAAGCAGTGATGTTTGCTTGTGTATTTCACATTTTAGAATGTACTATCGAAAATCACATGTCAGTTCCGAAATACAGAAATGTATTTTCATATAACAACTTCATATAAATTAAGGACTGATTGAGAGGCAATTAATTTCCAATTCGCATGTTGTCGCCAATTGAATGCCTAAAACCTGTTTAACCTGTTTTTTACTTTTGCAACCACTAGATTTATTTATTTCTAGTATAGTTCGATACAAATCTTCATTCAACCCGCAATATTTGTGCTCAAAAAAAACATTAAAAATTGTAACATCAAAATAGGCAAATGAACTCGATTTAGAAGCTTATGTTTTCGCAGCTGATTAATAACTCATTAATTTTGAAACACGTTGCATTCGACAGAAATGCAAAATACGGTTGTGGTAGCAGACAGAGCAAAATTGAGACGTAATTTTTAATTTTTAAGTTGAGCACGACTGGATTCTCATGAAGATAATTAAAAAGATGAATGAATTAAAGAAATAAGCCACTTGGGAAAAAGGTAACAACTTGGAACCCAGGGTTTCGGGTCTGTTTGATATACTCTGCTGTGTGTCCTATTATCAAAAAGGGGAAGTGGCAAAGACAAATTTATGAGTTTTTAATTGATTTCAGGATGATCTGGAACAAACGTATAAGATAATCTTTCAATACTGATGTTACTTTCCACTGCTTTATTTAATTTGTATCCAAAGTATATATCGAATGAAGATTACTTACTGTAGTATCCATAGTCGTCGAGAGTTGGTAGGCCTATTTGAAAAAAATATGAACTTGTAAAGTAACTATGTCTTGAATATTTTGTATCAGATTGATTATGAAAATGTTAACAAATAATTCACCTTGCGCCAATGTCGTTATGCAAAGAAATAGCAACACGAAGAAAGTTTCCATAATTGTAAGTTTTTTCTGCTTTCAACAAAACAATCTTGATGATAACCGAATCCCTTTGGACCCTTTACTTATACTACAGTTTTAATCCTGTTTAATAACATGGAATTTTGCAATGGTTTTATATTATCTTAGTTGACTTAATGGATTAGAGTTTTGTTAAGATGGTAGCTAACTGTCGTTTTGTTTCTAAGTAAAAGGAACTACACAAATCCCAGTCAATCGCCTACGCAATGTCTCGCATTTTTGGACAGCCTTTGCTTGACGTGCGTCAATGTATAGAGCAGGAATACACTAAAGGATTATGGATGAATAAGGAAAATGTTAATCTTCTTACTATCCAACTAGCTATTCACTAAGCAAATAATCAATTATTGACACCGATCTATAGTACATTGGTATGAGGAAAAATTAAGTCAACAAGCAAGAGGAAATCTTAGCATTTTCTGCGTCTACCCATTGCCGCTTTATACGTTAAAGTTGGCTCTGAAGAATCTTGGTATTACAAAACTAAATTGTACTACAACCGTATTACTTCCTTTGTAAAACATAGAATATTGCTGTTGAGGGTGATTCTGGAATCGAAAAGGTGTGCCTGTGAAAGGCGTTTTTCGATAAAGGCGTATAAATCTTATTTGTTATCTTAATGTTTGTTCATTGTGAATCTTATCAATTATAAAACCATTCCAAAGTTAAGGGGAATTTGAACTTTATAATTTCCTCATGCAATGAAAGTACTTTAGCTTCTTTACGTCTTTCATAGCGAGAGTCAATTAAAAGTTTTTTTAGAGACTCATTAGCGGAACTTTGAAATCGATTTTACTATTCATATTTAAGTTAGTGGATTAGATCTGCATTAAGATGATACGTAATTAAGTAAAAATTTTTTTGAGCCAAAATAAAAAGTGCTAGACAAATCCAATTTTATTGTAGATAGATCCAATTACTAGACATTATCCGATTACTAAACAAGTCCAATTCTATTGTCTTAGTGCCGTTCCCATTTACTTTTTAAAAGATATGAGACAGTGATAAGTTCAGGTGCGTCAATGTATATAGAGACAATACGATAAATGTTGTTGATTTTTTCGGATAATTTTAATCTCTCCTCTATTGTAACCTTCAAAATAGCTTTCTGACTGTTTACTGTTCACAATCAAAACTCATACAACTTCTAATAGTGATTATAAAGGCATTCCAAAAGCAAAGCTCTGTAAGTAAGTAAGAAACTGGAAGTTTTTAGTTGTAGGGCTTTCATATGCAATGATTGGTTGTTTTATCGACCCATTTGGAAGTAATAGTTGACAAGTCAACCTGTCGTTGAGTTCCCCTCAAACATGCGCATAGATTTGTTCTAACTTATCGGAAGTTTGCACTGGAAGGTACAAACAACTACACTATCTCCGCACTTAATAAAACAAAACATAAAAAATTCCTTTACAAGAGCATTTTGACTTTGCACCAGTGACTTTTAAATGATCATTCTGATAGAAAGTTTAAGAGGTATAATTTCCTTCGTCTTTTCTGTGTTAATATGGTTAGGTTCGGCAGTTATTTATTAATAAAACCGTTTCAAATGTATGAGATTTCAATTTTTCAAGGTAACGACCTCACGGTGTTTAAAATACTGTCAGATGAGACTCGTTTTATAATATTGCATCGGCTGACATAGGAATCAAATTTGTTTGTTTTGATCATTTGGCATCCGGGAACATAAGCTCTCATATTGCAAGTTGGAATTTAATGACTGATTTCTTATTGCTGCTGCAGGGAAATTCCAATAAAATACAAACTGAAAAACTTCAATCTCCAACCATTATTTCCAAAACATCACATGAACTTGAATGTATGATTCTGTTGATGGAAATATCTTGCACTTCGAAGTTCTTGTTCATTAATTAGACTCATCATTAGTATTTCAAAAAAGTTTCTTTTTAGGGGCTCTATTATTTGTTTGTCATTTGTTTTTGCTTTGAATCAAAGTCAAAATGCAGTATTTCTGATTGGGTTTTCGCTTCTATTTCATTTTGTAATTGTTTTCGAAGAAGTGTTTTTTGTTTCTGTTTTTTGTTATGGTTATTATAAACTAAAATCTTCATATAAAATACGCGGGTGCTTCTTAGTTAAGCCTTATTTACACTTAGAAATCAATTTTAAATGTATATATTAGCATCAATGAAGCTTACGTGCAGGAGATAACTGAATAAAGACGCGCATATCGGACCATTTATCCTTTCTCGACGAGTTCTGAATCGCCTAGTGGAAAACGGCCTTTAAGAATTTGACTCTCAATCGGCTATGATAAGTTCTTTTTGCTACCGTGTTGATGCTGCTCTGCTTCTTGTTTATTTTTAATTTCATGTCAGCCTAAATCTGTCTTAACATTGCTAACCATGATGTAAATGAAAGGATTACTTAAGAAATTTCTAACCGGAATTTCCATGGCAGCGAAGTTACTCAAACTAATTAAATAATTAATGATATTTTTGGTTGTCTGTTGGAGATCATCATTGATTTAGAAGCTAAACAAATATGTTTTGCGAGAAATCTATCTACAACAATTATATATCCTGTTCTATCCGAGGGGTGGGATATGATGTAATGTTTTCTCATTCCTGTCAAGCATTTCTTACAAGTGGTTTTTAAAAGTAAGGACGATTCATAAAACGTCAGATTCATAAAACGCATGAATCTTGGAGATTTTCTCTAATTTTCCGCAATTACCGTCAATATTAATGATATTATTGGCAAGGAATTGCATAGAACGAAATCGGATAAAAACTTTCAATCATTAATGGGCAAAAAGAGAGACTGTTGACGAGTTAGAATACTTATTGCTGTAGGGTTTTCTCACCAATTGCCAGACACTGTAATCGACAAACATCAGTGATTACTGGACAATTGTAATTTCATGTAACTTTTTCTGGTCGTTTTCTCTTAAAACGTAAATAAATCCTATCGAATGGTGTCCATCTAAAAGTTGATATAGGTGTAAAAGGTTGTTAAAATTTCAGACTCAAATTCTCAGGGACACGTTGCAAAATAATTGCTTCAATTTCGTACTTGAGACTGAGATATTGAAAAGATTTCCAATAGGCAGAGGCTACCAATGAGCAGTGGTCACTTAAATAAATGTAGACGTTCTTGTTGAAAAGAACGAAAAGAACCAAGAGTCAACAGTTAGATCATACAAAACAATAAATTTAAAAAGAGACAGGCTACTGATTGACCATCTAGTAATTTTAATCAAATAAGCTGTTTTACATCCCAACTGAAACTTATACAATGTGTTTCATGGTGTTGGATACGAAAATTTTAAAACTGTTTTTTAAAATGAATATCCCGAATTTTCAAATATCTTTTACATCAATAGTGTATTTTTTTGTGAAAAAGTAATAAGTGCTTTAATAATAAAAATAATGAAAATTTCTTGGAAAAATGTAATGAAATTTTTATTGCTCGATTAAGATTCGAATGAAAAAAGATATTTTTCCAACAGAGACACCAACTTGGAAAACAAATCTAAGCTGTGTGTTCACGAAATACGTCAAACTATATTTAAAAATCAATCTATGGTTCTCTGCGTAAAGATAGAATAAATATGTCCCTCCTCAAAAAAAAGACAAAAAAACATGAAATAAATCAAAGAAGTATTGATCAAATAAGGAAGTCGACATTTAATTGTCGCAGTTCTTTTCGTTAAAGACGAAACTGAGATTTGTTGATATTTTAAGAATCCTGATCTCTCTTTCCTTCGACACCATAGGTACCGAAGCTTTCTCACAAAAAAGTGAAATTGATACTCGCATTTTGTGGTCACGATCAGTAATGTGGTCCAGATGATTATTAGCTTTCGCTTGAGCGCATACGTCACCCCCGTCGATTGAGTAATAAACGAATTTCCCATAAGCATGTTGAATAAAATTCATGTTTAAAAATGTTTGATCATTTTCATTTAATGTACTTTCTTGGTGTGCAGCAGTACAGTGACGGATCTAGAGGTATGTCGAAATTTGTGTAGGAGGGCATTAACATAATTTGTGAATTCAATTTATATTACCAATGGGATTATTTGAACGCTTTTCTTTTATGGTTATTTTGCTAACACTCTCCTACACAAACTTTGACATACCTCTAGATCCACCACTGCAGTACGTTGCAAAACATACAAAAAGGGAAACCCTCAGTTAACCTTCCTCAGCATGTCCAAAGATAAAGCAGTATCTGATGCTTTGAGAGCTAAACTGAAGTGTGCAGATCTTCCTAAATTAGTATACGTTTGTGAAAACCACTTTGAAGCTCTTTGCTTTGATTGATCGGTATATTTTTAGAAGTCGATTTATTTACTTAGAATCTTTAAAAATAAGATTCAATCAGTAGTTACAGACTTATTATCAAGAGACTTATTAGCGGAACTTTGAAATCGTTTTAACAATTCATAATTAAGTTTAATAGTTAGATCTGTAGTGAGACACAAGATATTTAATTAAAGCTCTTTTTGAGCCAAAATAAAATGAACTAGACAAATCTAATCTAACTGGCTCATGGCCGTTCCATTGTACATTTTAAAAGATATGAGACAGTGATTAGTTAAAATGTGCGTCAACGTATATAGACAAAATAAATTTACTGATGTTAATAGCCTTCGATTATTTTCATACTCCTTCTATTTTAATCAACCAAAATAGGTGCCTAACTGTTCACTGTTCATATTCAAAACACATGCAAGTTCTAATAGTGATAAAGAATATAGTCATGCTTGGAAACTGAATGAAAAACTCTTAATATTTTTGCAATGATTTTCCGTAGTTTTATGTCAAATTATTTATAGCCATCTAAACGTTCATACTTGTATCCTCAATAAAAGTATACCTGAGTTAGAAAAGCAACCGCAAATTTAAATGTACAATTATTTGTAAGTAAGTAAATAACTGGAAGTGTTTAAATTCGAGAATTCATCTGCAATAGTTGGCTATTCTACCAACGAACTTGGAAGTAAAAGTTGACTTGCCATCAGAAATCTCCGCATACCAACTCCGCATACACTCCGCATAGTAAGGCATACATGTCCGTATGCAAAGAAATGCGGAAGCGTATAACACTGGATACTGGTAACGTCGGCGCAGTGAGGAAGTTTTTAGTTTCGAGCATTCATCTGCAATAGTTGGCTATTCTACCAACCAACTTGGAAGTAAAAGTTGACTTGCCATCAGAAATTCGTATAAAATTCCTCTAACTTATCTGAAGTTCACACTAGAAGTTACAAACCACTACACCATCCTCGAACATAATGCAACAAAACATAAACAATTGCTTTGCAGGAGGACTTGGACTTGGTACAAGTGATAAGTTAACCACCAGTGACTTAATGACATTTAACATTCGGATAGAAACTTTATAAGGTATAAATTGCTTTGACTCTTCGGTGTTAATATGGGTAGGGTCGGCAGTTGTTTATTCATAAAACCGTTTCAGATATATGGGATTTCAATTTTCGCGGTGTGTAGCTATGCGTAACAGAGCTCATTTAGCAAGATCAAATATTGTCATCTAAATACTAGCAGAGAGACGCATTTCGGCTGCCGTAACTGGATGAAACCTCTTACAGGGTGATACAAAAAGTGCTATTTGGCTCAGTTATATCAGATTTTCCGAGTAGAGTTCAATGAGATAACACTTTGAATGCGCGAGTAAAAAATTTTCAAAGTATAACTGTTAGGCAAATTTTATCGTTTCTACGATTCATTGATTGCTTACCAAAATGCAATGTTTTCATTCTTAGTTTGAGAGTTAAAGAGACATTTTTTCCCATCCCCTGCGAAGGCTTTGCCCTGAGGTTTGTTGGACTTGCCTTCCAACTGGGAAACCAATATATTCACGATAGTAAATGCGAGTTGTGGATGAGAATAATTTGTTTGCTAACCTTTTTGATAATCTCTTACTTTCAGCAGATGAAGGGTTCTGAAAATTTTAAGTACACTAAAATTATTTTGTTGATTGAGCATCATAAAATGTGCTCAACAACAGCTGCTGTTGTGTTGATATATAGATAATTTTTCTCACAGTACCGCCACAATTTTGCGTGACAGATAGACAAACAAAGAATCGGCTATTAGTATATAGACTTGCCGCTAAGGCGACGTCAATTGCGGCCCATGTTTAGCCTACGTTGAGCTCACCAAAAATGAAATTAAGCAGTTGTCAATCATAATTGTGCCCATGTTGTAGGGCCCGAAAATCTGATCAAAATAATGTATGGGATTGTTCCTCTACGATAAACCGTTTCGAAGATATCGTCAAAAAGATTTGATGACGTCATAGGGCTCCGTACCCAAAACTTTTGTCCAAATTTTTTCGTTACTCCATGGCCAACATGGCGGACCCTAAAAAACTTCAGTTATTCTTATTGGTTACAGAGATAATTTTTCCTTAACGTTGCATTCGATTAGAGTCTCGATACAATGGTTTCACACTGACGTCAAACAAAATACAATAAAACAATCTCATCACAACTCAATCAACGATTTTGCATGGCAGACAGACAGACAAACAGAGATTCGGCTATTGATATATAGATGATGTTGTAAGATAGTTCATGCAGAGAAGGTGTAGTGGTTAGTACCTTTGAGTTTGACCGCTGCGCAACCCTCGAATCGCGATTCATGTCGCACCTCAATGCACCACTCTGATGCGCTTTAAAGGAGAATTAACGTAAAAATTATGTATCATTTTTTTTTTAATTAATCGAAGGCGACCTTTTGCAAAGTTTCATTCATTTTACACAATTCTGTTTCGAAGTTGATAAAATGGCAAACATGCTAGGTTATATACCGAAGAAAAGAACATTGAAAGCCGGTGCGATACCAACAATTTTCCAACATATTGTATTCAACATGATAAATATGAATGGAGAAAACCGTGAGCTCTAAGAAACCTAGCTCTTTCAAGAGGTCCAACAAAGTGATAAAAAAAAAAGTAAATTAAAATTTAATTGCTGTAAATGCTCTCTTTGTGGATTTTTCTTAAACAAGGCATGGTTTAATCTAGTATGTTTCAATTTTCCTAAAGAGTCTTTTGAAAAAAGAAACAAAAAAGACATGGTGGTAATGTATTCCGAGACTTGCGCATTCTTAACAGATGTTCTTTGAGATTTTTCTTCCTATCTGACCTGGTTTCTTTTATTTTGAAAATTTCTAAAAGCATTATCCGCATCATTGAAATGGCGATTTCATCTATCTAGTAGAAACCACGCCTTGCATACATACGTAATGAAGTTATAATGTTCATTGAAAAACAAAACTTTTTTAGGCGCACGTGTTGTGGAAAAGAAAACAAGAAATGCTTCACATGTAAACAAATCGCGTGTCCATTGGAAAAGAAAGTTTCTTGGCTTTTTATTGTGACATTGCAGAACACGTACCTTATGCTACCAAGAGTTGATGATTTGTACGCAAAACGTTACAAAAAAAATTTAAGTACATTTGTAAGTTTTCCACTGTATAGAAAACGGCCTTTAAAAATATTTGTGAGAAAGTTGCTCAAATACTTTCAGTGTGAACAAGGCTTAATAAATGGACACAAGCAACTTAATTGTTCACAAACAAAAGAAATGAATTTAATGCATTATGTGAGTTCATACAAGCAGTCGTAAAGGCTGAAATACACTATCATTTTTCAATGATCATTTTTCAATGATACATTCCAATGACATTGAAATTTAAAAATTTTGGCGCGAATACACTATCATTGAAAATTACAAACATGGACTCTGAGGAAGAAACAGCAGCTGCTGTCGTTATCAAAAAATAGAGTTGAACGCAGAAAATCAAAAGAAAGAAGTGCATGGGTAAAGGCATGGCTATATGGACGAAATGAACTTGGCATCTATAATTCCCTCATGCATGAACTGCGAGTGGGGGGAATCGCAGAATATACGAGATTTTTAAGAATGCCACCGAGTATTTTCGATGAGCTGCTTCATCTCATAGACGTTGATATTACGAAAAAAACACGAGACCCAATCCCTGTTCAAGTTAAAGCACATTGTCCCAGTTCATCCCTGAATTTTGCGAAGCCGTTTACATGCCATTAAAACTTGGTCGACTCATCCAAATTTCAATAAATGTTTCAGTTGCTTCTTGCATCATAGCGTCTAAAATCACATCGCGTGCAACGAACACACTCGCGTAAACAATAGATTCGATTCGAAACAATAGAAAAAAAATGACATTGAAAAATTAAAAGTTGTAAATTTTACAGCAGGTAGTAGTTCTAGGGTGGCTGCAGGGAAGATGGATACTGGCTCAGGTCGTTCCCATTCGACCGGCGATGCCGCCTTGTCGTGTCACACAGTCTTTCCAGGGGAATGCAGCCTTCATGTCTTCCGTTCTTTCAACGACCAATAATGCAACATCAGTCAATGCAGGTCCCCCCATCAATGTCAGTTGTGTCTTTTCATTTGCTTTTTCAATACTCACCTCACTTCATTGAATTTTGTCCTTTACCATCGTTTCTTTCCCCTGTACATGCGGAAGTGTTTTCTACAGTGGATATTGTGGTGATTTTTTGCCACACTTCCTCTGAATTTATTATCTGCTATTAATCCTACACCGGTTTGGGAAAGCATTATTAAAAAAGTACATCGATGAAATACTTCAGGGCCGTTTAAACTACCTCCACTTTCACCATTGCACTTTTCATCATTGAGTGCCGTTCCAGATGGCAAGTTTCGGATAATCTTTGATGTATCGTCTCAACGGGGTGAAGCTGTTAATGAACGTTTCTCCAAGGACATCTAGTCCGTTTGTCATTCATCCTTTGATAAAGCTGCCAGCCGCGTTCATTACTTTGCCATTACTGCATTTATAGGGAATTTCGACATCAAACATGGCTTTCGACTTTGTCCTGTACCGCCTAGGCAGTGAGGTTCGTTAGGTTACAGGTTTCAGGACTTGTTTTTGACATACAAGTAGATCCTCAGCATCAAGTTATCGGATGCTTTAATTTAAGCTTTTTTTCGGAAGTTTAGGACAAAAGATCGACCCCAGAAATATTTGACGAGGAAACGCAAAGTAAGAAAGACTCCATTACAGAATGACATTCATTTGTTTGAAAAGATATACTCTATTTGTCATTTAAGTAAAATTAGGTGTTATTATGGACTGAGTTTGTAAATTCAAATCGTCCACTATTCTCTCTCTCTCAATTTAGGAACATTAGTCAGTATAGTGGTAAAAACATTCTGCTTTACGTGACCTTAAAAGAAGAAATCCAATTAAATGAAATCAAAGTTGTCATTCTTTTGCATCATGATGTGCAACGCATTTTGAAATCTTTAATCTGAGTAATCGAACCACTTTAAACGTTCAATAAGTGGTGGCTCCATACCAAAACGAAATATATCGAAACACTTTACCAACTGACTACTCAAACGCATGTCTAACAATCCACGTTCAATGGTCAACTTGCCGTTAAAATGAATTTATTCCAATTAACATAGCAATGCAAAAAAATCCAAGACATTCTTTTTTCTTGACTTGAAATATGAATGAGGCTAATCATTTAGAGCGTAACAACGGACGTTTTGTGGTGCAGATTGCGCAATAATAATATTTGAAAGAAAGCCAACGCTAAGAGTTTCAAAAAACAATGAATAATCTTCTTACGAGGTCATCATTGAATATTCAAAGAACGTGAAGAATGTTGACATTTTATATCGTTTTACGTGGCTATCTCCACTCAGTTACAATTGCATCTGCTTTCCACGAGAGGCCACGGCTCAGGTTGAAGGCTCCCAAGTAATTGACACTCTCATGAGTGACACGAACCCAATCTAGGGCCAGTGCTCTTCCGGATGACCTCCTGTAACACCCCATGGATCATCTTCCCAATTTCCTAAAAACAGCATGGGTCGACCCGACGCTATGCTAATTCGTTCGCGAGCGGCGATTCGCCGCCTAAGGGAACTGAACCCCGATTTTCTTCATGAAGTACGAAAGTGATAACCACTATACTACCGTTCAATGTTGTTTATACAGTGAATAAGGCATTGGTGTCTTTTAAAAACGTTTGTTATAAACTTATCACAACAACAGAGAAGTAGTTACAATGAAACCATAGGTTAATGGCTCATTAAACCTCCAGTTTATAGTTGATTAAGAAGGTTGTTACCCTATTGAAAGAAAACGTTCTAAATCTCCTCTCAAACAAAAATCATTGGAGATAAAATAGGATTCGCAAAAATGCAACTATATTTCCCCTACTTTGAAGTTTTTGCTAAATATTGTGTACATTGATAACCATGGAAAAATGTTTGATTAAATAATTACAGTATAACTACCATCAATCTGGCACTCAAATAAAAATGTTGTACTTACTGGTCCTTACTTTGCTGAGAAGTTAAAAAGTGAGAAGTTACTATAATGGACACTTAGCTAAAACTTTTTCTTTGTTTGTCTGTCTCCAACACAAAATGGTAGGTGAGCTGTGAAAGAAATTATCTACATATTAATACAATAGCAGCTGTTTTTGAGCACATTTTATGATCCTCAGTCAACAAAATAATTTTAGTGTACTAAAAATGTTCAGAAGCCTTCATCTGCTGAATGTAAGAGATTGTCAAAGAGGTTAATAAACAAGATATTCCCATCCAGAACTCGCATTCACTATCGTGAATGTATTGGATTCCCCAACGGTTTTATGAATCAACAACTGCAGACCCTACCCATATTAACACCGAAGACTCAAAGCAACTTATACCTTATAAGGTTTCTATCCGAAAGATAAATTTCATTAAGTCACTGGTGGTTAACTCTACACTTGTACAAATTCCAAGTCTTCCTGCAAAGCAATTGTTTATGTTCTATTGGATGATGTGCAGGGATGGTGTAGTGGTTTGTACCTTCCAGTTCAAACTTAAGATAAGCTAGAGCTATTTTATACGAATTTCTGATGGAAAGTTACCATTTACTTCCAAGTTGGTTGGTAGAATAGGCAACTATTGCAGATGAATGCTCGAAACTAAAAACTTCCTGTTATTTACTTACTTACAAACGTGTGTATAATTAAATTTGCTTTTGCTTTTCTAACTCAGGTATACTTCTATTGAGGATAGAAGGATGAACGTTTAGATAGCTATAAATAATTTGACATAGAACTACGGAAAATTACTGCAAAGTTATTAAGGGTTTTTCATTCATTTTCCAAAACTTTTAAGCATGACTATTAGAACTTGTATGTGTTTTGAATATGAACAGTGAACAGTCAGGCACTTAATTTGGTGGATAAAATAGAACAAGGATTAAAGTAATCGTAAGCAATTAACATCATTAAATTTATTTTTTCTTTATGCATTGACGCATACTAACTAATCACTGTCTGATATCTTTTAAAATATATAATGGAACGGCAATGAGACAATATAATTGGATTTGTCTAGTTTATTTTAATTCGGCTCGAAAAGAATTTCAATTAAATACCTTGTGTCTCACTACAGATCAAACTCTTAAACTTAATTTTGAATAGTTAAAACAATTGCAAAGTTCTGCTAATAAGTCTCTTGATAATAAGTCTGTAACTACTGATTGAATCTCATTTTTAAAGGTTCTAAGTAAATAAATCGACTTCTAAAAATATACCGATCAATCAAAGCAAAGAGCTTCAAAGTGGTTTTCACAAACGTATATTAATTTAGGAAGATTTGCACCTTTCAGTTTAGCTCTCAGAGCATCAGATATTGCTTTATCTTTGAACAAGCTGAAGAAGGTTAACTGATGGTTTCCCTTCTTGTATGTTTTACTACCTACTGCAGCACACCGAAAAAGTACATTATGTGAAAATGATCGAAAACTTTTAAACATGAGTTTCATTCACCATGCTTATGGTAAAATCTTCTGTTACTCAATCGGTGCTCAAGCGAAATCTAACAATTATCTGGTCCACAATACTGATCGTGACCACAAAATGCAAAATCGATTTCGTTTTTTGCAAGAATATTTCAATAAATATGGTGTCGAAGGAAAGAGAGAGCAGCATTCTTAAATTATCAACAAATCTCAGTCTCAATGCCTACTTTGTTATTTGATACCCCTTTAATTTATTTCATGTTCTTTTTCTTGAGGAGGCAAACTTTTTTATTATCTTTGCGACGAGACCCCTAAGTTGATTTTTACAAACATAAAAGTTAGACGTATTTCGTTAACACACATTGCTTAGAATTGCTTTCCAAATTGCTGTCTTTGTTGGAAAAAATTCTTTTTTAATCAAATCTTAATCGAACAATAAAGATTTAATTACATTGTTCAAGAAATTTTCATTATTTTTTAAAAAACCACTTATTACATTTTCACAAAAATATAATACCTGAAAGAACATGAAAATGGCTTTCTATTGATGTAAAAATTATTTCGAAATTTGCGATACTCATTTTATAAAACATTTTTAAAATTTTCGTATCCAACACCATGAAACAGATTGTATAAGTTTCAGTTGGGAAGTAAAACAGCTTTTTGAATTTGAATGGTCATTTAATCAGTAGTTTGATTCTTTTTAAATCTATTGTTTTGTATGACATAACTGATGACTCTCTTGGTTCTTTTCAACAAGAACCTTACGATAGGACTTCTTTAAGTTTTAAGAGAAATCGACCAGAAAACTTTACAACTATTGTCCAGTAATCACTGATGTTTGTCGATTACAGTTTAAGCTAATTGGTGAGAAACAATACAAACTCGTCAGCATTTGCTCGTCAACCGTTTCTCTTTTTGCCCATTAATGATTGAAAGTTTTTATCCGATTTCGTTCTATGCAATTCCTTGCCAATTATATCATTAATAGCGACGGTAATTGCGGAAAATTAGAGAAAATCTCCAAGATTCATGCGTTTTATGAATCTGACGCCCTAAAAACACACGTCCTAACTTTTAAAAACCACTTGTTAGAAATGCTTGAAATGAATGAGTAAATATTACATCATATCCCACCCTTCGGATAGAAGAGGAAATATAATAGTTGTAGATAGATTTCTCGCAAAACATTTTGTTTAACTTCTAAATCAATGATGATCTTCAACGGAGAACCAAAAATATCATTAATTATTTAATTAGTTTGAGTAACTGCGCTACCATGGAAATTCCGCTTAGAAATTTCTTAAGTAGCTAATCCTTTCATTTACATCATGGTTAGCAAAGTTAATGCAGATTTAGGCAGACATCAAATTAAAAATAAACAAGAAGCAGAGCAGCATCAACACGGTAGCAAAAAGTACTTATCATAGCCGATTGAGAGTCAAATTCTTTAAGACCGTTTTCCACTAGGCGCTTAAGAACGCGTTGAGAAAGGATAAATGGTCCGCTATGCGCGTTTTCATTCAATCATCTCCTGGACGTAAGTTTCATTGATGCTAATATACACTTTTGAAATTGATTTCTAAGTGTAAATAAGGCTTAACTAAGAAGCACCAACGTATTTTATATAAAGATTTTAGTTTATAATAACCATAGCAAAAAAAGAAACAAAAAACACTTCTTCAAAAACAATTACAAAATGAAATAAAAGCGAAAACCCAATCAGAATTACTGCGTTTTGACTTTGATTCAAAGCAAAAACAAATTACAAACAAATAATAAAGCCCCCCAAAAAGAATTTTTTTGAAAAACTAATGATGAGTCTAATTAACGAAGAAGAACTTCGAAGTCCAAGGTATTTCCATCAACAGAATCATACATTCAAGTTCATGTGATGTTTTGGAAATAATGGTTGGAGATTGAAGTTTTGCAGTTTGTATTTTATTGGAATTTCCCTGCAGCAGCAATAAGAAATCAGTCATTAAATTCCAACTTGCAATATGATAGCTTATGTTCCCGGATGCCAAATGATCAAAACAAACAAACTTGATTCCTATGGTAGCCGATTCAATATTATAAAATGAGTCTCATCTGACGGTATTTTAAACACTGTGAGGTTGTTACCATGAAAAATTGAAATCTCATACATTTGAAACGGTTTTATAAATAAACAACTGCCGACCCTAACCATATTAACACAGAGAAGACGAAGCAACTTATACCTTTTAAGCTTTCTATCAGAATGATAAATATCATTTAAAAGTCACTGGTGCAAAGTCCAAATCCTCTTGTAAAGGAATTGTTTATGTTTTGTTTTATTAAGTGCGGAGATGGTGTAGTTGTTTGTACCTTCCAATGCAAACTTCCGGAAAGTTAGAGCAAATCTATGCGCATGTTTGAGGGGAACTCAACGACAGGTTGACTTGTCACCTATTACTTCCAAACAGGCCGATAAAACAACCAATCATTGCAGATGAAAGCCCTACAACTAAAAATTTCCAGTTTCTTACTTACTTACACAGCTTTGCTTTTTAAATAAGCTTTTGCATTTTCAACTCAAGTACAGGGATACAACGGAAAAGTTAGTAATAGTTGAAAGTAATTAGACGTACAACTAAGAAAAAATATTGTAAAGATATTAAGATTTCCTTCCTATATTTTCTATAAAATTTTAGAATGCCTTTATAATCACTATTAGAATTTGTATGAGTTTTGATTGTGAACAGTAAACAGTCAGACAGCTATTTTGAAGGTTACAATAGAGGAGAGATTAAAATTATCCAAAGAAATCAACAACATTTATCGTATTGTCTCTATATACATTGACGCACCTGAACTTATCACTGTCTCATATCTTTTACAAAGTAAATGGGAACGGCACTAAGACAATAGAATTGGACTTGTTTAGTAATCGGATAATGTCTAGTAATCGGATCTATCTACAATAAAATTGGATTTGTCTAGCACTTTTTATTTTGGCTCAAAAAGAATTTTACTTAATTACGTATCATCTTAATGCAGATCTAATCCACTAACTTAAATATGAATAGTAAAATCGATTTCAAAGTTCCGCTAATAAGTCTCTTAAAAAACTTTTAATTGACTCTCGCTATGAAAGACGTAAAGAAGCTAAAGTACTTTCATTGCATGAGGAAATTATAAAGTTCAAATTCCCCTTAACTTTGGAATGGTTTTATAATTGATAAGATTCACAATGAACAAACGTTAAGATAACAAATAAGATTTATACGCCTTTATCGAAAAACGCCTTTCACAGGCACACCTTTTCGATTCCAGAATCACCCTCAACAGCAATATTCTATGTTTTACAAAGGAAGTAATACGGTTGTAGTACAATTTAGTTTTGTAATACCAAGATTCTTCAGAGCCAACTTTAACGTATAAAGCGGCAATGGGTAGACGCAGAAAATGCTAAGATTTCCTCTTGCTTGTTGACTTAATTTTTCCTCATACCAATGTACTATAGATCGGTGTCAATAATTGATTATTTGCTTAGTGAATAGCTAGTTGGATAGTAAGAAGATTACCATTTTCCTTATTCATCCATAATCCTTTAGTGTATTCCCGCTCTATACATTGACGCACGTCAAGCAAACGCTGTCCAAAAATGCGAGACATTGCGTAGGCGATTGACTGGGATTTGTGTAGTTCCTTTTACTTAGAAACAAAACGACAGTTAGCTACCATCTTAACAAAACTCTAATCCATTAAGTCAACTAAGATAATATAAAACCATTGCAAAATTCCATGTTATTAAACAGGATTAAAACTGTAGTATAAGTAAAGGGTCCAAAGGGATTCGGTTATCATCGAGATTGTTTTGTTGAAAGCAGAAAAAACTTACAACTATGGAAACTTTCTTCGTGTTGCTATTTCTTTGCATAACGACATTGGCACAAGGTGAATTATTTGTTAACATTTTCATAATCAATCTGATACAAAATATTCAAGACATAGTTACTTTACAAGTTCATATTTTTTTCAAATAGGCCTACCAACTCTCGACGACTATGGATACTACAGTAAGTAATCTTCATTCGATATATACTTTGGATACAAATTAAATAAAGCAGTGGAAAGTAACATCAGTATTGACAGATTATCTTATACGTTTGTTCCAGATCATCCTGAAATCAATTAAAAACTCATAAATTTGTCTTTGCCACTTCCCCTTTTTGATAATTGGACACACAGCAGATTATATCAAACAGACCCGAAACCCTGGGTTACAAGTTGTTACCTTTTTCCCAAGTGGCTTATTTCTTTAATTCATTCATCTTTTTAATTATCTTCATGAGAATCCAGTCGTGCTCAACTTAAAAATTAAAAATTACGTCTCAATTTTGCTCTGTCTGCTACCACAACCGTATTTTGCATTTCTGTCGAATGCAACGTGTTTCAAAATTAATGAGTTATTAATCAGCTGCGAAAACATAAGCTTCTAAATCGAGTTCATTTGCCATTTTTGATGTTACAATTTTTAATGCTTTTTTTGAGCACAAATATTGCAGGTTGAATGAAGATTTTTATCGAACTATACTAGAAATAAATAAATCTAGTGGTTGCAAAAGTAAAAAACAGGTTAAACAGGTTTTAGGCATTCAATTGGCGACAACATGCGAATTGGAAATTAATTGCCTCTCAATCAGTCCTTAATTTATATGAAGTTGTTTTATGAAAATACATTTCTGTATTTCGGAACTGACATGTTATTTTCGATAGTACATTCTAAAATGTGAAATACACAAGCAAACATCACTGCTTTTTGAAAAATATATGCTGACATTTAGATCTCGCTGGTGGGCCCGGAGGAAATGGTGGAACCTTTGGGAACGGAGGCTCTGCGGGATATAGAGGAAATGGTGGGAGTGGAGGTACATTTGGAAACGGTGGTGCTGGAGGATATGGAGACTATTTGGACACTGGTAATGTCTTATCAGTGTTTATTGTTTCATAATTTTCGTGCATGTAGACTTAAATACTTTACTTGTCTTTAGGAATCTGCAAAGATAAAAATTCTAACTTAAGAGAATGCATAGGATGGAAATTGTCGGGATCCGGGACAGGGTGTAATCATCCTATTGTACAAAATCTTTGCAAGAAAACGTGCGGTCTTTGTCCAGGTATGCTACTGAATATTAGTCGTTTCATCCGAGTAACTTTTTACACCAATAGTTTCTTAAACTTCTATTGAAAAAATCTTTTCCAAAGCCTTAATTTAGAAATCATCAAATAATTCAAGGAATTCACTTATCTTTAGAAACTTGCGCAGATAAACATACTAACTTAAGGGAATGTCAGGGCTGGAAAGCGGCTGGAAACGGTAATGGATGTCAACATAGTATTATTGTTCAAGGACTTTGCAGAAAAACTTGCGGTCTCTGCTGAATTAATTTGTTAAGCGACACAGAAATTTGGACAGTTAAATGGTAGGTTTCAAAGTGTTCCAGTCTTTTTTGATTAGTTAGTTCATCGTGTCTGCCTGAAAGTATTTCTTTACAGTTATATTTTAAATGAACTTAAATAATATAAAGTATGTTAAATATTTGATTGGACTTGCTTAAATGTTATTATTGTTTAGAACCGCACCTCCGTTCAACAGCACTGTTGCTTCCATGACGGTCATACATGATACAGCGTAACGATACCTTGCACATAGCACTCATTGTCATTTCACGGATCCTTGTATATTTAAATTTTTGCACTAAAAATATGATTTCCTCATTTAAATTCTTACTGCTATTTTTTTTAAGTAAAATGCTGATCCCTTCTCAAATTTTAAGATCCAAAATTTTATTATGACCTTATGTAGAGTGAAACACAACACATTGAATATTATAATAACCAAAAACAGCGTACAACTATACCAAAAGTAATGAAAATGAAAGTTATTTGCTCATAAAGGATGTTGCCTAATCTCTTTTAAATGTCCTTCAAGCACTACAGCCAGTGTAGTCGAATGAATGTAGTAGTGCACTGTACTGTGAATGACAATTTATATATGTAGGCTATATTAAGTCACTTTTTCTTTTCTTATATCAATTACTCAACAAGTTTGCAAAGACTGCCCTCCTGAGTTTCCAAATAATTAGATAGTATACACATGACAGGCTACTATTCCAAAATATTTGCCATTTTAAAGGTATAAAATTTTGATTTATTGAGATTGAAACAGGGAAAAGGAGAGTTATTAAATTAAATGAATGGTTCACTACAAAGTAATCGATGTGAATCTGTAGACAACTTGATGCATCATATTCAGAATGGGTTTTTGTATCTCCTCGTTTACTTATTTAGATTTTTCAACAGATGAGCATCAAAACTTTAAAGCTCAGTTAGGCAGGGCAATAATCATAATCAGTGCATTTTAAGTGTAGAATAAATCCACTTCTCAAGAAATATTAAACAATAAACAACCAGAGGCCCTGAGGCCTGAGGGTCAGCACTTTCAGGAAAGTTGAAGAGTGATGGCCTGTAAAGCCAAATCGGAAACTTTTTTGCACACCAGGAAGCTCAAAATAGGAATTTGTGAGATGCAATTAGTGTGACAGTGAATATAAAAAACCCAGTTCAAATGTGAAACGTAATATTAGGTTCATAAAGCATAATATATCATTGTAGTTAATTTTAATTCAAAACAATCATAGATATTAAATAAACAACACATTCCACTCAAATGCTTATGAATGCACTATTAATGACTACACATAAAACCAATAGAAACAACAAGACATGAGACCTGAGAGTTAGTGATTTCAGCAAAGTTGAAAAATGATAAACTGTGAAGCAAATTTGAAAAACACTTTTGTAGCAGGAAGGTTAAAATAGTGGCAGCAATTCAGAGAATAACACATTCTAGTTGAAAAAGCAGACAGGTACCCTCTCAAAATTGATTGCATATACCAGCATCATTACAACAAAACTTAATTCAATAATGTCTTTATCAAAGAAATTAACGATACGAGGCATTCACTCAAGTATCTATTAATGTCTTATTTGTATATACCTGAATATGTAAAATTAAGTTGATATAAAAAAAGACTTTGATGCAGGGGTTTTCTCTTAAGTAACTTATAAGAGAT
The DNA here is from genome assembly GCA_027922465.2 of Turritopsis dohrnii. Taxonomy (NCBI): domain Eukaryota; kingdom Metazoa; phylum Cnidaria; class Hydrozoa; order Anthoathecata; family Oceaniidae; genus Turritopsis; species Turritopsis dohrnii. The sequence goes on along the minus strand of BQMF02000379.1, from coordinate 517,795 downwards.
CTTTTCTCATCAAAGTATGATTTTTTCTCAATTGAAGTGAATACAAATGACAATGGCAATGTGTCTTTAACACATTTTTGTTGTACTTCTTTGAAAATAACTGATAAGCAAAACAACTGCTTATGATTTGAGATTATTAAAATAAAAGATTATTGGCCAAGCAGAGAAGCAGAATAAAACATAAAAAATCTAAAAAAAAAAGTAGATAATTTTGTTTAAAGCAAGAAAGAAAACGATTGACTGAAAGTTTGGAAATCCACGATATGTAAGACGATGTAACTTGAAGGAAAAAATCAAGCTATATTCTTATGATATTTGATACTTTGAAGTTTCGATTTTGCTTTTTTCGAATTTGCTGCAAAGAAGACCCTAACCAACGCTCCTGACGAAATAATCAATTTTGTTGGCTGAAAATATTACAACAACCGCAGGATTTTTAAGCAAAAAAAATCATTAGAGTGGAAACATCAATTTATCTCAGTACGGTTGCTTGTTTTTGAAAGTTTTTCAAGCTCTACAACATGGGTATAATATCCGCTCAGGATTCCCTCCTTTCCCTTTACCTATTTTCGACACGGGGATTTGTATATACATCGTTTTCGAAATTAAAACCCATAAAAAAACTTTCATCCAGGATACTAGTTCAGTCTACTCTTGATAAGTGGAACCTCCACGGGACCGAAAAAAATGGTTCCACTTAAGCTTAGGTCAAATGTGTCCAACATTTCATCCAACATTTTCATCATCGTGTTGGATGTGTGTTGGATGAATGTTGAATGGAAATTGGATGAAAATTTCGTGCCGGTCAAACGATCATACAATATTTCATCGAACATCTATGTTCATTCATTCTCTCCTTCTATTAAAACAAAACATGTCCTTTCATTCTCTCTTTCGAACAAAGCGGAAGATGGTGACGGACATGCAGATATTCTATCCTGTTTTTTTTATCAGAATTTTTGGATTCTGACGACGAAAGTAAAGGTCGTGCCGTGGGAAAAAACAGAGAATGGATGGGAAAAAAGGAGCGAGCTGGGCACGTTCATTCAGCATCGGAAATTTAGTTTGCGCATGCGTCGCCAAAACGGGAATTTTTAACGAAATACACAAGGGCGGCTTGGAAGGGTGTTTTTTCTTAATTTGTTTACTAACAAAAACATGCGCAGAGAAGAAGGAAACGGGAACAAACATGGTTTTAATTTATTGATTTATGAAGTTCATGATTCTTTCGATCACACTGTACAAGTTTCATATCAGAAATATTGCTGTAATTTTGACTACCACGAGCTGAAAAAGAGCATGTTTACTACATGCGTAAAAATAGCACTTATGGAAATTGAATTTAAATAAAATCTAGCATTGGAATTTCGTTGAAACTTGGTTTATTTTGCTGTGGAACCATTTTGGAATGTTTTCCTGAAAACCTCATGGAGCTGTCAGTTTTTGTTCGTCTTCAAATGTATTCCAATGATGAGAGTTTTGACAAATGTTTATCGCATATTCTGCATGGTTTCTAATTATCCCCTAAAGAGGGTTTTAATCTTTACAAAACTTCAACAGGACGTAAACAAGGAAAGGAAGATTTGGTGCTATTTCCTTTTTGCACCCCCCACTCTCTGTCCAGGGTTAGGGTCAGGGTTAGGATTAGGGTTATTTTTATCTCCGTGATGAAGAGCCAACTAGTAAAAAAATATGGCAGGGGGTGGGGTGCGAAAAGGCGCCGGAAGATTTGTTCCTCAAGTCTGATCATCTTGATTCGATGTTTTAAACATTGGGCTTGTGAATTCACTGCTGTTAGATGTACATCCATAATGACCTTTACTCTTCCGGTATTTGGTTTCGTGTGGCAATATGTTCCATATACCCTGGAAAATGTTGGATGTATTTCCCTCAGCACCCTGTTCTACAAAGTTGTGTATGTTTTATTAGCTGAGTGTTATGATATAAACTGGAACTGAAGCCTTGAAGTGAAATGTGAAAGTCCATCATTATTAAAAGGAAGGCTGAAGACTCACTTTTACTTTACATTGTAATAATGTAACCCAACTGAAAAAATATGATTTATATATACATTCACGAAGGGAGACAAGGAAAGCCCTTTCTATGTGGTGAAACAGCAAGTTATGTACATAATGAAAACTGCAAAAAGTAAACTTGATTTCGTATACGAATAGAAGTTCAGAAACCCAATGATCTATATGTAACTTTTTAATACACATGAGACACCTGGATAACTTGAGTGAATATGTTGTGCTTCCTGGATGGTAGTTTAATCGGACAACAAAAGCATATGTAACATACTGTTTTGATACAGTATATTTCATTTCGTAAAAATCAATATCCTACTGTCAATTTTCTTTTTTAACAAGTAAATCAAAACATAACAGTCTGTATTGATTTGGTTATTGATGTATATCTTCACATCAAAATCTCAGTGGCGGATCTAGAGGTATGTCGAAATTAGTGTAGGGGAGCATTAACATAATTTGTGAATTCAATCTATATTACCAATGGGATTATTTGAACGCTTTTCTTTTATGGTTTGATTGCTAACACTCTCCTACACAAGTTTCAACATACCTCTAGATCCGCCACTGAATCTGTTTGTTTGTTTTTCATTTGAGATTTAGGAAGGTCATTCATCACACTGACAGTGTACTCTAAAGAAATGTGTGTGTGAACGTTTTTTTGAATCAGAGATGTTTATTTCAAATACTTGAATTTAATTTCATAATTGTCCTGTCTTAGCCCTACCCTTTTTTGAAAATAACTCGTTTCTGAATGTTGAATATTGAATATTTTAATCTATATCCTAATACGCGCTGTGCATCCAGTTTTTAACTTGGTAAGTGTGAAAAAAGACTGGGGACGAAATGTTTCTATGGAAAATTCAATACGGCATCTTTAGAAAGTGAGTAACTGAGTGTACTGTGTGCACATCCACGATTAGTATATGCTCCTCCGTTTGGTTCTTTTTTGGTTTCGCACTGAAAATCTGCCGAAAAACGTCAATGGAGAAGCGCGAGCAATGCAATGTTCTTCGTTCGAAATTGGTTAACGATCATTTTGTAGCAGTAAAAACAAAAACAAAAAACTTCACGAACACGAAGATAGTTTTTTTTAAAACGAAGATCTTTAATTTTATTGTTTTAGTCGTTTTCGGAGAAAGATGGCATCGTAAAAGTATCGTAAGTGTAAGTAAAGAACTGAATCAAAAATCAAAGTTTTGAGACTGTTTTCGTCTTTTTCCATTTAATTCATTTTTGACTATTTGGTAGGCTGGAACTATACTCATGATAATTTAATAACTTTTTCTATGTTTGCTTTCCGATTTGGATAAGAAATCAAGTTTGTGTTTTGTTTTATTTTGCTTTCCTTTTTTGTTTGTGTGTATGTGTAGCATTTTGTTTATTATGATATGGTTTTCATTGCTCATGGAAATCTTCTTTTTTTTTAGTTTAAAATAATTACGAAAGAATTTAAATGCTTGAGTGTTTTGGTAAAGAACAGACTATTAAAATAACGAATGGTATTGAATCTTAGTGGATAAAGAAGCAACGTTAGCAGGTATAATTCCGTTTGCCATTCATATTTCCTTTGGCGTTTTTATTTTTCACTACACGCCAAGGCAGCTTTGTTTACCACCCATTATCATTAAAGACTGTAAGAACAAAATTCCCACCTATTGCCCTTTGCTATGCGCCATCTTAACCAACAAATACAGCAGTCACTTCATCCATCCTGACATGAGGTTTTTTTTGTGTCTGTGTCAAAATCTACATTTTATGTTTCGTAATCACCTCTTTCTCTTTTCACGATGAACTGAAATCTTACGACATTTTAATAATGACGTTAGATTAAAAAATAGTGCCGCCTCTGCGTAGCCTTACGTCAAATATGTAGGAAAAACCGTTTAAAAAAAGTTAAATATTTCACTCCCTAAATTAGAAGTGGTATGCACAGCGCCGATTATGATAACATTTTATTTCTATAAATGTTCGACACGGGTGTGAGCGATGCGTCGTTTTGAGAAATGCAACAGTAAAAAGTTTTTACACGGGATACTAGTATATTTTGAATACTTGAAATGCTGTGGTTTTTGATTATATAGTTATTTACTTATATTGCTTACTATTCAGTTGTTAGATGAGAAACATTTAAGACATGCAATTTTTAGCTATACCCATAGTAACTTCTCAGTCACTTTTTTTAACTCCTCAGCAAGAATTGTAAGTGAAACCTTATCATTTGCCTTTTTTTTAGGCAATAATAATTCAATGACACTCTGCCCTAAGTATATTTTAGGGCTGTTAAACCAATTGTATATATTACAGAAATTTTTCTTGTGGTTATCAATGTACACAATAACTGATAAAATAGAAACTTTGAGGAGATTATACAGTTTTGTTTCTTGTTTGAACACGTGACACGGGTTTATTGATGCTAAAGTCATTAAAAAGTGACTCGAATGAAAACGCCCATAACTTTCTTAAAAAAGCTGACAGCTCAACAAAATAACTTGTGACTGAAAGCTAAATGATATAGCTAGGCAATAAAAGTAATTTTAAAGGATTTCTAATGTTGAATTTTTGGGAATAATGGATGAAAAAGTAAGATTTTTGCAGTTTAATAGTTGACAGTTTGGCACGTCGTAAAATTTTTTACATAAATGCCTGGTTAAAAATTTTTGATTTCGGTGATCCTTGGTTATACCTCTTACCAAGTAAATTCAAGTTAACATCATACAAACATTTTGAAATGAGTTTCAGAACATTTTACTGCGTTAGGTAATGATTATGACTCATCAAACACGAGAAAATTTGTTGTCAACATCGAAAAAAATCCAATACGCAATGCAATGGCTTCTTTTCTTCTACGGCACCTGATCTGAACGAACGTGTGGGAGCAACTTTTTCCCTTACTTGTTTTGGTCATTTTTGAAGGCTTTCCCTTTAACAAAATTGACGCTGTCAGCTGAGCTATCGCTCATCGTGGCTTCTTCTTTGTTGCTCATCTTTGCGCTGAAACTCGTGATGTGATTTGACATACAAAAATGCGGTCTTGTTTATTAAATTTTGAACGTTTTAACATTCATTTTCTATAGAATGACTTCATTTTCACATAGTGTTGGATGAAACAGTGGTCAAACGCATCCAACACATTTTTTTCTTCTTTTTCAAATTTTGGTTTTGCTCAAACGTGTCCAACATTTCATCCAACACCGAAAATTTTCGATGTTGGATGAAATGTTGGAAAAGTTTGACCTTAGCTTTATCGAATGTTCCACTTGTCCGAATTGCTCGATAAGTGGAACCTCTATGAAACCGAAAAAAAAGTTCCACTTATCGAACTTCTCTCTTATCTGAAATTTCAGGAGACCGACGAATCTACGAATAATCAAAAACAGGGGGAGGCACAAAAGAAAATGCTTTATAGATTTATGTTCCACATGATGATTTGATTCGAAAAAAAAGTGTTTTGATTAAAATGAATCGAACGTACTGTAGAGGACTTTTCTTTTGGAAAAGTTCCACTTCTATGAATGAATATTGCTCAAGGGACCAAAAAATTGCACTTATCCGGGGTTCCACTTATCGAGAGTAGACCGTAATTGGTCAGTGCGTTAAGCAGCTGATCTTTCATTAGCGTTTGTCCTTCCGTTCGTTATTCCAGAATTTTTGTCCACAGTTCTAGCCTGGATTCCTCATTGAAGGTTGATACCACTTAAAAATAAGGGTGGAAGAGGCTATTTGTTAATCGTGGCTTAATTTAGATTTTTCAGATAATCACAGCTATTTTATCAGGGTGAGAGTGGCCTCAAATTAAAAATGGGTTTAATGGTTTTAAGTCCGTCACACAGATATCGTTTTGGAAATAAAAGCTAAAGGAAGGTTTTTTCTCACCAGAGAAGTAAAGGAATTGTAATATTATCACCAGATATATTATAATTCTTGAACCTGTTTTTATACTGTTGCGTTAGATTTTCAGGGCTCCCACTCAGCATAAAATCATAAAATTTCATAAAAAATGGAATAAATTGCCTGTTGTCATAAAAAAGGCATAAAATTGGCCTAAAAGCATAAAAAATCATAAAAAAGCCATGTGACACCTCTCAGTAATTTTTCGCTGCTATGAATAAATAACATGTCCATGAATAGGAGATACCTTTCAGGAAGCAGATGCTTTCGTCATTATGTGCAGATGTACTATATTTGCAGTATTATTGTGCTATGCTTCTACTAGACTATGAAATGATGTTTTACTTTGATTTAGTATAGTATACCTTAGGTTGACTTTTTTTGCGTCGCCTTGTTTTAGCGGATGAGCATGTTCGCAAAAACTTTTTCCAGACCAAATATTCATCACTTTATTGTTTTACCCACGAGAGCAACTTGACAGAGCGGATGATTCTTACAGGGTATAAGAATAGAAAAAAAATTTTAATGATGTATATTTTATTTCTCATCTATAACATGGCCTCGTCATTTTGCTGCTTGTCGCCTTCTAGCTCCTCATCTTCGATGTCTTATATTGAAACAGGGAATAATGGGATTACTAAACCAAACTGTGAGAGGATCCATAAACAAAATTGAAAAAGGTCCATTTGCATACACAAGTTATATAAGAATATAACTCTGAAGTTTTTTAGAAAATCATGTTTGTTTGTTGTTCTATTTTGTTGTTGTTGTTTTACCTTCTGGCAATTCTCCGTAATTTCCCAATCGTTAATTAAACGGTCATTCATTAAAATTAGATTGCGTTAAATCCATGTCCATCCATTTTCGCAAAATCTTACTGACACAAAAAAAAGTTGTCCTTAGGTAATGTAGTGTTCTGGGCTTCTATTAGGGGGTGTTTATATGGAGGTGTGGTGAGCTTGCCCGGATAGGCAGGCTGACTTGTTAAGCCAAGACAATTTCATCTCTCTTTTATATGGAAGTGAGTTGGCTCACCTTTTTATTTTTTTGCTTATCAAATAGTGCATGCTATGAAATTGGCCCGCTCAGCTGCGCTAGCCTCGTTTGTGGATGTTAATGGAAAATTTTTATCACACTGAAGCAGAATCTCAGCATATTAAGCCAAGATCTCAGGCGGGCTGGCTTGCTTTTCATGTAAACACATTCGAATAAAAACATGCATCTCTTAATATAAGTGAGATCCTGGCTTAGCAAACCAGCCCGTTTAACTGGGCCAGCTCACCTCCATGTAAGCACCCCCTTAATCTATGAAATTATGAGACTCTTGTTATGTTGAAAATAAAAAAAGTGAATTGTAGACTTGCATACCATATTGATTGTTTATGTCTTGTATTCTGTGTCCTCTGTTTTTGATTTTTATGTTGTTTAGTTTTAGTTGTAATTCTATTGTAATTCTATTGACATCTATTGACAACATTTATTGACATTTATCCAATTTGTTGTTTCTATTTAACTATGATAAGAGGACACATTACCTTAATCAACACATTGACATAAAAAGTTGCCTCATAGATGTCGAGTGATTGCTTCATTGTTTGTTCTATTTTTTTCTTGGCAAAGCTTGCAAAACCTTTGAAATGGTTTTTAGTCCTTCAGTTTAATGTTTAGTTGACCATATTACCGAGCGAGCCACATATAAAGTTTGCAATGTTTAAACGTATAGTGTTAGCTGTATATACTTATAGTTCATAACCAGTTATTTTTACTGGAGGAAGCAAAGCAATGTTTTCACAAATTGCCTTATTTTAGTTTTTTGGCTTATTTTAAATGAAGGAGTTTCTTCTGAAAACCTGTTCCTTTATTCATTTTAAATAAGAATTATGTAGTGCCATAGTCTTATTTATATGTCACCTTTTTTTCATCTTATCACTGAATTGGAGTGTGATATAGTGTAACTTTTGTCCATTATTCAAGCAATGCAAGTATAAAGTACTAAGCTGATAAAATGATAGGCCGCTCTAAAGTGATTGCCCAATCAATAAAAAAAGGCAGTGTAGTATAGTACACATATACTACATATTTCCATTGTTTTGACAGTGAACAAAAGTTGCCTTTCATAATAGCTTATTTCCTGTCCTCCATATTTGCTATAAACACTAAAAATGCCTCAGTAAAGAAAACATAACTTCTTCTCTGGCCTCCAAAAGTGGCATAAAAAGGGCATAAAATATTGTCCTTCAGCATAAAAAAAGCATAAAATATTGCATTTTTTGGCATAAAATCATAAAAAAAGTTTGTAGCTTATGAGTGGGAGCCCTGGATTTTGTGTTTTGTGCTATATTGGTCAGACCTGGAGATAGAGAGAGCTCTGCTGCCTCCAAAACGACCTCCTACATTACATCGGATATGTAATGTTATCTATATTCTAATACGCGCTGTGCATCCAGTTTTTAGTTTAGTGAGTGAATGTTTCGGATCGTTTTTCACGGTCAAAATCTTCTTAATCGTGGTGATGTAGCGGCAGCTAGACCGCGCATGACACATTCACGATTAGTATAAGCGGAAACCCTCACAGCGCATTTGATGGTTCAAATGTTTTGATTGTTTGCAAGATCAAGAATCGATAGCGTTGACGTTTGTTTGCCAGCAAGTTTTCATTTGCTATTTTGAAAAAGAGGTAATGAAACATACGAGAGTAAGAAATCTCAAGACAACGAAGTTAGTAATGAAAGTATTGCACGAAAATTTATTAATGTTTTTAGCGTACGCTCTTGAACTTTTTTTGTTTGTATTGTTTTTCTTATAACATAAATAGGGTTGCTGCACCATCACTTCTCCTTTAGGGAAGACCAATAAAAACAATGAAATTTGAAGAAATGAATTTTAAATCATGACGTTCTGGGTTGGTGAAGAACAATATTCTATATTAATATATATTAATATCCAACCTTCGTAAAAAAATCACTCGAAGGTATTAATTGGATTTCTGCGTAAGCAAGAAATACTTTACGATCGTCCGTGTTTTTCTGGTTTTTTTTGGATTTCTGCGTAAGCAAGAAATACTTTACGATCGTCCGTTTTTTTCTGTTTTTTTTTTTTTTTCATCCAGTCCGAACCGGCGCATATTTGTTTCTCGAATTTCATTGGTTCATAAAAAAGCCGTCTCAATCGTGATTGGTGCATAATGCCCGATTTCTACGAAAGGGTGCTAATTTAGCCACCTCCACTTAAATAGCGATAGTTTATTGGCTGATTTTCGCCATGCCATGTGATCGTCCACAAAACGTTTTAAAAATGGCAGCGAAAGAACGTGTGTAGTTTGCTAAAAGTTTCTTTGATGGAAATATGGCTTTAAAAGAAGTTAATACAGCTTATAATTTTATATAAAGAATTGCATTACTGTCGGGAACTTATCATGTTCACAAAATTAAATTACAGTGTGGTTATTCTGTTTTTTGAAAGAAGTTTTCTTGAAGTTTAAAATATGAAAACAGTGCCAATACATGGTGTGTGGAAGAAAAGGTATTTCTTGTTTTATTTTTGCTCCAAGCCTTTTTAAATATGAAAGACCTTCGTGTATTTTGTATGTGTATGCATGTTTGAAGTCAATTTTTAGAAGCTTTTGGATTTTTAAAGCTCAGCTTAGCTTCCTCTCAGCTCCTCCCCAACATCACCAACATATGCACTTTATACAGCTATTTATACTATATTTAGTAGCAATTTTTGGATGTATTCTGGCTATATCAGCTTATCTCTTTTCTCCCTATGTATGTTGTATTTTTTTAACCTTTAGATTAGATATGAGCTTTAATTTCTAAGTAATTATTATTGTGATATTTATATTTTTCATTCTGAGGAGATCAGTATAGAAACTTTATATATTAGTTTGTGCTGCCCAAAGGATATGTAGGTTACCGCCAGTATACACAATCTTTTTATAGGATTCGTTATATTTAATGTGGTTAAATTAAAGTTTCGTATTGTGTCGATGCACTTTTTTGGAGTACGTGGGCGGCAAATATCCAGTAACAATCATTCAGCTTATTCGTACAAAAAAACAGATCTTCATAAATGATCTCCGCGATAGCATAAAGAAAAGCCCCTTTTTTATGTTATGGTAGGCTGACTTTCTTGACGAACATTGTCAGTCGCATTATATAATATTTTTGTTTATGTAATGCTGATCCTTCTCGAGCTGAATGATGTGACTGTCTTAGTTTTGCAGGACTAGTGTGCTAGTGTTGCATTTTTGTGGCATTTTCAGCAGCAAAGCTTGCAGAAATCCTTCTGCCCGGTAGGGCATCTTGTTTTTCATCTTACTGTCCAAACCTACGCATTTTTGTTTCTTAAATTTCATTGGCTCATAAAAAAGCCGTATCAATCGTGATTGGTGCATAATGCCCGATTTCTACGAAAGGGTGCTAATTTAGCCACCTCCACCTAAATAGCGATAGTTTATTGGCTGATTTTCGCCATGCCATGTGATCGTCCACAAAACGTTTTAAAAATGGCAGCGAAAGAACGTGTGTAGTTTGCTAAAAGTTTCTTTGATCGAAATATGGCTTTAAAAGAAGTTAATACAGCTTATAATTTTATATAAAGAATTGCATTACTGTCGGGAACTTATCATGTTCACAAAATTAAATTACAGTGTGGTTATTCTGTTTTTTGAAAGAAGTTTTCTTGAAGTTTAAAATATGAAAACAGTGCCAATACATGGTGTGTGGAAGAAAAGGTATTTCTTGTTTTATTTTTGCTCCAAGCCTTTTTAAATATGAAAGACCTTCGTGTATTTTGTATGTGTATGCATGTTTGAAGTCAATTTTTAGAAGCTTTTGGATTTTTAAAGCTCAGCTTAGCTTCCTTTCAGCTCCTCCCCAACATCACCAACATGTGCACTTTATACAGCTATTTATACTATATTTAGTAGCAATTTTTGGATGTATTCTGGCTATATCAGCTTATCTCTTTTCTCCCTATGTATGTTGTATTTTTTTAACTTTTAGATTAGATATGAGCTTTAATTTCTAAGTTATTATTATTGTGATATTTATATTTTTCATTCTGAGGAGATCAATATAGAAACTTTATATATTAGTTTGTGCTGCCCAAAGGATATGTTGGTTACCGCCAGTATACACAATCTTTTTATAGGATTCGTTATATTTAATGTGGTTAAATTAAAGTTTCGTATTGTGTCGATGCACTTTTTTGGAGTACGTGGGTGGCAAATATCCAGTAACAATCATTCAGCTTATTCGTACAAAAAAACAGATCTTCATAAATGATCTCCGGGATAGCATAAAGAAAAGCCCCTTTTTTATGTCATGGTAGGCTGACTTTCTTGACGAACATTGTCAGTCGCATTAATATTTTTGTTTATTTAATGCTGATGCTTCTCGAGCTGAATGATGTGACTGTCTTAGTTTTGCAGGACTAGTGTGCTAGTGTTGCATTTTTGTGGCATTTTCAGCAGCAAAGCTTGCAGAAATCCTTCTGCCCGGTAGGGCATCTTGTTTGTTTTGACCCGTTTACGACTTACGGGTTTGGCTTTTCAAAATAGCGAAATAGCTTCTGTTTACCTTGGATCATGGGTTCCATGAACAGTTACAGCCATTTTAATTTTTATGTTGTTTTCATGTGCGCACAATTTATTTCTATATCGTATCGTGAAATGATTTAATATGAGTATTTTTTATGTGTTTCAGACCTTCCGAGTAAAAAGATGTTTATGATATGCAGTGTTGACAATGAACATATAAAATGCTTTATCTGGAATACTTACAGAGTTTTTAATTAAAAGGGTGAGGAGTACTTTTTTCCATTTTGACGTTACATTTTTTAATCGCGGGAAACCATTGAATTGCATATTGAATCGTACAAGGCGCTTTTCGAGAACCATTGATGGTCCGCGCAGGGCTGTGATGTTTGATCGCCGACATCTCGGTAACGGTTACTGTATTTTTCAAATCAGTTGGATGTACTTTCTCAACATCGCTCTGTGATTAAAATTTTTGTAGCCATTTTTTGAGACGTCATTTTAAAAATCAAAAGACGTAAAATATTTTACACAAGATGCAATTTATTTTAGAGAGTGAAAATAGCGGATGCACAGCGCGTATATATTATTTTTAATGGGTTTCAGATCTTCCAGGTAAAACAATATTTTTGTTCTACGCCCCAGTGTTGATTGCAAACTTGGAAAAATGTTTTATCTAGGTTGTGTCTGTTTAAGTGGATCTTTAAAATCAGGGGAACCATCGCATTGCCTTCTAAATTAGACTCGAAATTATTTGGAAAGCATCTTTAAAACCTCTAAGAAAATAACTAGTAGTTTTATGGTCCGCGTTATTGACGAAGTGGTGACTACAACACTAACGCACTTTCTGTTTGTCATTTTGTAAATTAATTTTTCGACACCATTTTTGAGACGTCATTTTCAAGAATTAAAATCCGTAAAATTTTTTTACACGGGTTACTAGTTTTTTATGTATTCATTCAAATGTGTCCATCAATATAGTCGAGTTTTCAATGTTATTTTACCCTTTCTAAAATAAAAACAAGAAGCCGCTTGGCTTGAAGACTTCAGGACGTAACACAACGATGTATTATTTAGTCTCAAAATACAACGTTGCCGAATTGACAAATTCGTAATCAGCACCTTTCAAATGTGATCGGCGCAAAATTTTTTGAAATTTGAAGAACTTTCTAAATTTGGTCCAAATTTGACCTAAATTGCCCAATTTTAGTAAAACCTGGCAAAATAACTGTCAAATTTGAAATCAACACGTTTCAAATGTGATCTTTGCAAAATTTCCTGAAAATTGAAGAACTTTCGAAATTTGGTCCAAATTTGGCCTAAATTGGCCAATTTTAGTCAAACCTGACAAAATCATTGTCAAATTTGAAATCGGCACCTTTCAATTGTGCTCTGTGCAACTTTTCATATGAAAATCGAAGAATTTACGAAATTTGGTCCAAATTTGGCCTAAATTGGCCAATTTTAGTCAATCCTGACAACATTATTGTCAAATTTGAAATCAGCACCTTTCAATTGTGATCCGTGCAAAATTTCATGAAAATTGAAGAACTTTCGAAATTTGGTCCAAATTTGGCCTAAATTGGCCAATTTTAGTCAAACCTGGCAATATCATTGTCAAATTTGAAATCAGCACCTTTCAATTGTGCTCTGTGCAAATTTTTATGAAAATTGGTCAACCGCAAGTCCTAATTTGACCAAATTTGCGAATTCCGCAACGATGTCATGTAAACGTTGCACGAAAACGTTCATAACTTGGAGTAGTAGTAGTAGGAGGAGAAACCACGGGTATTTTAAATACTTTACCCCACCACGGGTGTCCTAAAGTCAATTATAAAATGTTATGCACATAAAAATAAAATGTGTAGCAATTTATCTAGTCATTCACAAAAATAAACATACAACATCTTGAAGCTTATAAAGCATTTAAATACCCAAGTAAGTGTGTGGTGTACTATTATCCGAAACGATTTTATCAATGATATTCTGTGTTTGTTGTAATTGTAATGTAGTATTTATCAAGAAAAAGAACGAAATAATTTATAAACTCTACATTACTTTTTTTAATATTTTAATGAACAAATTATATACCTATGCGGAGTCATTATATGCAGAAAACTTCTTCACGTATTTAAAGTCTTGTCATTTTTGTTTTCACTTTCGTCACGTATTTTTAAATTGTCTTTTACATTCTCTCTGCATAACCGGCGGTCTCTTTTGATTTTTTAATCTTTAAATAATTGGCAGTCGTTTTTGCATGCTTTTTTTTAATATTTAAGTAAGGAAAGGCAAAAATGTATGAATGGCATCACCACCCATACAAGCACTTGTATGGTATTTTTTAATATATCAGTTATTTTTAGTCATTCTTTTGCAAAATCCATCTTTGTAATGTGTGTGAGACATTTGCTTTTGAACTCTTTGTTATCATTACAATAAAGGTCTGCATGAAATTTACTTCAGAAGTATACTCTAAGCATTTTTAAGGAATTGGTTACTTCTTTTGATTTTAATACAAGCCTGTTTTATTCGCAATCCGATTTTATTCAATTCACTTCAAAGATAATCTTATTTGCTGGTCAGCACCGCAAGGTAGCTGATCTTTCATTTCCCCGTGTCCGTCAGTCAGTCAGTCATTGTGTGTGTTATGTTGCAGTTCTTCACGCCCCAGTTAAACGCCCGTTAATGCTAACCTTCAATTTTGCTGTTTAAAATGAGAAAGTTTAAAGCACAACGTTGATTTTTGGATAATATATCACTTGTATGTGACGAAGTAAATATATTACAATAAAAAAAAAGTTCTTTTCATTCGAATGCACGGCTGTTTCGCAAGCGAAACTCAGTTTACGCATGGGCAACTTCGACGGTTTTCCGTTAACAGTTTTAAAGATGGCTGTAACCACGCGTGTTTTAAATGTGCGCTCTAGGTACTAAGTTCTATTGCCCTTTATGGCACGATCCTTGTTTCACTAGATGTATAATCTATCAGAGAAACTCACCACATATTTCATTTTTCTTGTAAAGAGAATGATGGTAGCAGATGGTGGTGTATATATTGCCTGTGAATGTTTCTGTTTGTATTGCCCCATGTAATTTATGAGGTTTGGTTAATGCGATTTTTACGTATCCTTGAAGTTTTCCCATGGACTTGGCAGATGTTTTTGAGTCGTTAGATGGTTGATGAAAAACATTTCCAAAAGGTATAGTGCAAACATTTTTTTTCAAGTTTGTGCAACATCTCAAACATTCATAATTTTCATGTACTGGATTTTCGAATGTGAGCCGTTAAACTGAAAATTATATCTATACATCATATATATTAACTCAGAAACTAATAAATATTATTCCAGCTTTAGAAAACAAATTAACTAATTAAATAATGATTAAAAAATTCTTAAATCACTCTTTCCTTTTTTCTGTTTTTACTACAGACATATCTTATTCGAGATTCGAGATTTGCTCACTTCCACATTTTTGTTATTCCGAACAAGATTGAACAATGTTGAGTATTAACACATACAAAAAAGAGACTTGATACTGGACATCCATTAATTATTCTTCTCGTTTCCTTTTCTTTACTTCAGGTTTCACGCTTGGTGCTTCTGGACACGATGATAATAAATGCTGGTTCATTGTGTATTCCAGTCTTTTTACTGGATCCTTCACGCCAATGTATCTGGTAAGTTAAGGGGGAACAATTCTTATAATTTTGGCAATTTCTTTGTATTGAACAATATCTAGAAATATGAATTTACCTAGCTTTCATCTGATTGAACTGACTGCTGAAGACTCTCTCCACCTTGTTCCCCGTAAACACCACATGCTGATTTCCATTTCCTTGATAAATGGAACAAGATGATCTTCCATGATGTGCATTTTAGGGCTTATGTTCACATTAGGCCAGTTTAGCCGCATAAAGTTAAGATAAGAATGAACTGCAATTTCTAAAAGTAGGAAAGTATATATATTTGAAATTTTTTGATACGTGTGTTTGTGTGCATAAAAAACGTTTCTTACCAAGGGCATCAATGTCACTGGTAGTTAATACCCTTGAGCTATTGAATATGTTATGACAGCGTGAATATTTTTGAAATAATTCACTATACCTATCGCACATGCCAAGTGCCTTCTGGTTGATTGAATGATCATTTGTTTCGTTTTTTATTGTGTTAATAATGGAATTGCATATGTGCAAAGTATTTTCTTTCTAAAAAAACAATTTTCATTAAAATTTGTTTACTGGTTTAAATGAAGTACTTTTTTTGAATTTTTACAATTCTTACTTTCAGTAATTTGTGCACATGATTGCCAATGAAGCTTTTCCCATGATAGGCTTGCCTTTGAATATTAATCTGCTGCAGACTTACATCAAGAAATGAGGCACATGGCCCAGCACCAATTGGTAAGTTTAAAGCTGCGATTGATTTTTCAATTTCTTTTTTCTTAGATTCTAAATTATCAACTTGGGGAATGTAATAACTTGCTACAAGGTCAGGATTGCCGGCAGCTATAATGTGATATCCCAACTCCTCTCTCAATAGATTAATCTCAGCACCAATGACGATCAACCTGTCCTCCAGATCATGCTTTTGTTTTAAAAAAATTGTAAATTGATTTTGATGTCTCGTGTCAATTTCAGGTTTAGATTTACTTTCCAATTCAAGATCTTACATGTGGCATTCTTTTTCCAACATATTAAACATCTTTAGGTAAATACCCAAAGACAAGTGCAGTCCAGGCACTGCAACCTAAAATAAAACTTTATTCTTAATTTTATCTGCATTAAACCATCATTTAAAGATTTTGCACAGGTTGATAATAGCACTTACTTGATCAAGTGGCACATCAAAAAAATGTTTGTCAATCACATTGAAGTAGTTCTTGGTATTTCTTACGTTTCCCCCGGCATTCTTGAAATCTTCATAATGTGTCTTTAAATTTTCCAGGGTCCGTGATGTTGATGTCCCTCTGATAAATGTTGGAAATTGCATTTGATCGTGTATCACTAGACACCATAAGCAAGGATGACGTCCTGAAATTGTCATATATATTAAAATATAGTTATATTCTATTGCAGTGAATTTATTTTTAGGGCCGTCACTTACCATTAGCACCAGAAATCCCATACATTGTGCAAAGAAATGCGTAATCTCCGTATATAAAGAGACGTAGCTGTTTGTTTTCGAATCTAGTTTTCTGCAGCATTGTTACTTGCGGTTGGAATCGCTTCAAGCATGTTCGTAGATTGCTGCTGCTATCCTTCGCTTCAAAAATCGAATATATGATGGTGTTGTCTGGCCTATTGGGTTTATTGACATTGACAATTTGGTAACCCATTTTGAAACTGCTCCCTCCATGGTCTCCTCCCATTTTGACATAAATTTCATTTTCACAAATGAAAGGATGTTGAACAAGCAAATTGCGTTCTTGCAATTGCCTTAATCGTTTCAAACAATGTCTAACCAGATTGTAAATGTATGCCCATGGAACAAGGACGACTTCGATTGCTGCTCCGTTTACTTTTGTCAGGGGTGCCAGTTCAGCTTTTAAACCTGGTCCTACCCAGTCAATTGCAGTTTTCCTTGTCTCCGTTTCTGATGATAATTTTACGTTGATAGTTTTTAGCCATCTTGAAATATTTCTCAATTGATTCCAAGGAATATTCAAAGTTGATTTCATGGCTGCGACATGTTGTGGTGGAATGACTGCTTGTACTTTCAGTTGTTTTACTATGCTGGAACGTTCACATTCATCATTGTGGTGGAATGACTGCTTGTACTTTCAGTTGTTTTACTATGCTGGAACATTCACATTCATCAAGGCCTTGAATTACTGCAACTGTTTGTGTGGAAATAGCATCATTAGATGGGCCAGCGATCATGGATATTAGCTCTTTTGTTGTTTTAGTTCTGACCTGCACACTTCTTTTACTAGATACGTGAGATTGTTTTGTTGGTATACGAATAGGTGTTATTGTGAGTGGCTAAAAAATATTAAAAGTTTTATTGATGACAAAGTTATGTAAATTTCTGATAGTCTTACAAACGCATGCATACACACAGTTTCATCCACAAAACCATTGTTGTTTTTATTTTGACTGATCTATTTAGACTAAGCATTATTAAGGTGTGTTTACCTTAGATCCTTTGGTAGGTAGCTGTACACTGTTGTTAGGTAACCTTGACTTTTGCATCTGTATGCCAATGACATGAGTAACACACTCCATGACTTCTTGAGGCACGTCTTCAGAGGAATCAATGTTCAGTATATCACTTGTGGTATTGGCTGTCTTTTTTCTGCAAAACTGACCTTTAAAACTAGTAATGATGAAATGGGTTTCACATAAAGTGCAAAAGATTTTTTGCATTAAAAGGGCATTTAGGATAACTTGACCTGATTAAATTGAATTTTCACTCGGAAAAACACGTTTTTGGCAAATAGGGCAATTGCTCTCCTTTTGTAAGTGTGTTGTGAGGCATATTTCACAGAAGCTGTGGGTGCAAGTCACTATGTACAGGGGATTCCTCACTAAATCTTCACAAATTCCACAGATATAAGGTCTGATATGATCATTTTGTACGATTGAAAAATCTTTCAGGCTGAAATCAATATCTTGTTGAGGGGACATAGCATGTAATTTGTCTAGAAGAGATGACCAGCTACTCTGTGCGGAAGCAGGTGATTTGACTGGGCGTCCTTTATTCTTTTTTTTGCTGGGGCGACCTTTTTTAGCATTTGATATTAATAACATGCAAGTGCTGCAGATTCCAATGCGGTGTTCTTTCCAAGTTAAAGGGGTCAATGTGTGAATAGAACCACGCTTTAGCAGGTTGTTCAGCTTTGCATAGCAGTTATTGCAAAAGAATTTTGGATGTATTCCATCTTGATCGGTGTTGAAATCTGCCTTGAAAGCAGTACTCAGGTCATTTATGTGTTTTTCTATTAAATATTTAACTCTGTAAGATATGATGCCACAAATTCTACAGAGTTTTTCCAGGCAATCATCGTGAGATAGTTTGTCGGCCATAGTTATTTACAAAAATCTTCTGCTTTAAGGTCTTCTAACTTTTTGCATAAAAATGTTTGCAGTATGAAATTGTGATTAAATGAAAGCTCAAGCAATTGTTATTGTATTTATTGTTCCCTTTTCGTCTGCAAAACTTCAGAAATCGGTAAAAGCTCGGTGCAATATGTAAGGGGTTTTGTCCAGGAGTGATGGTGGTCTTTTTAGAATTCAAATTTCCCGCTTAAACAAATTTAATTGTCGACTATGAGACTGTATTTTGAATATATTTTGGTTGAACTTCATCACATTGGTTTTATTTTCTATTTCCATCATTGTTTTAGCTACTTTTAGGGCTAATTAAAACCCCTCAGGTGGGGGGTGTAAAATCTAAAACAAGAATTCTATTTATTTCGATTTGGAAACTGACGCATGCGCAAACTGAGTTTCGCGTAGCCAAGCTTTTGAAACAGCCGTGTGTCAAATTTGAAATCCGCACCTTTCAATTGTAATACATGCAAAATTTCATAAAATTTGAAGAACAATTTTAGTCAAGTCTGAAAAAATGTCTGTCAACTTCGAAATCATCACCTTGTCTAAATTTCCCTATTTTAGTCAAACCTGTTCTAAATTCCTAGCATAGGTCAGTCATTAACTATTCTGAATAAACAAACAATCCGAAATCCGAACGGACTTTCCGAAAACGACGAAAAAATGTTACAGAGACAGATAAATAAATGGAATGTGGAAACCAAACAATTTCCTACGCTAACGCGCGCGGAAATTGAATTAGATATAAAATCATGTGTTGTCTATTAAGGGAAGAACTCAACTTTAAAAAACTCCCAAAGTATAAATGCAAGTCTGTTGAGTTACACTATTTTCCCTTTGTTTTACTGTACAAATGTTAGGAAAGTGCAAAAATGAAAGTTTTTCTTTTTCGTGGGATCCACTAAATTCAACTTGTCTCTAGGAAACAGCAACACCAGTTAAAGTTAAAATCTCTGCGAAGGAGTGCATGCCTATAGAAATATACACTCTCTGTCGCAAGTGACTTTTTGACGATTTTGCCCACTGGGTTGTTTTACTATTTCTTTGATTCTTTAATTTCAATAACTAGAAGGAGGTCACGTGGTTATAATAACCAATCATAACCTTTGTTTCTACTCTTACTTATAGTGGTTTCTTTTTTGAAAAATAACGATATTTCATTTGTTAAAACTACTCTTACAACTAAAACAAAAAGAAATTTTGAGAAATAAAAGTTCTTCATAAAATAAGAAGAGTTTATACATAAAAAACGAAAAAACGGAAAAATTGCAAAAAAAAAAAAATAAAAAAATAAATCAAATATCATTATGATGGACTTTTTTGTTATTAATAATTATTATTGCTAACTATTAAGAAGAGCATTAAAAATGATCATTCTCGTACCCAGTCTTTCTTTCTACTTTTTGACAATCAAGTGACGTCCGTTAATCTGGGGTGAAATTTATAAAATCAACTAATATCATTTTCCCCTAATTTAATTATCTTTATCTTTAATTATCTCCCTTATTATTTAATTATTTAATTATCTCCTTTATGCATCATACAACTACCAGAATATAACAAGATAGATAGATATGATAGAGATAATCATTAAAAATATCTTAATACAAAAATCAAAGCGTTTGATTAACGAAACTAATCTTCTCAATGACATAATGGAGCGCTTACGCACAGCAAGTTACTATCGCATTGCACGCTGGCAGAAGGATGCCATATTATGGAGATAAGAAGAGTTACTCCCACATTGGAAGGTCACAAATAATCTGAATAACTCGAACGACTTCTTTAGTAAAACACAATTTACAACAACACACTCAGTAAAATGAGAAGGGAAATAAGATGCCAGGGTAAATCTTGCTCTTTGGCATTTTCCTTCATAGCCAGCTATAAGCAAAACAACAAAAAACAAACAAAGAATAAAGCACCCATCAAAGTGCAAAGAAAGAATTCAATTGAATAAATTTGACTTAAATTGACTTGAGCGCATTCACACAAGAAGTATTTCCCAGAGAGTTATGTCATCTGACGTTGCCAAGCAGCAGATTATGGATCACGTATGAAGTGGATGACGTAACAAGGGAGAATTTGGTCGACGTCAAAAATCACAATTTCTTTGAATCTTCCGTCCGTCATGAGGAATCCACCATGTGAATCAAATCCTGGTGTCACTCCACTGGCGCTCCAACCACTACTTCCGCAATTTTTTGTCTTTCCAGGAAGAACTTTCGCAAGTATAAGATGATTCAGGCCACCATATCCGAATGTATATTCCGGTATTTCCGAAAAATACACGCCACCTCCGAACTTTCCTTGGGTGCTTTTGTTGAAGTTGTTATTCATAATATTTTCAACGATGTTAGCACCTTTTGTCCCGTGAAATCCATAAATATATTCGGCTCTCGTATCTTTAGCACCGTATTTTATTTCAAAATCTTTTTGTTTTCTTTCGAACTTTCTCTGCAAATCAGGATGCATAAAGAATTCGATTTTAGTTATTTTTAGATTATTGTTTCCCTTTTTCCCTATCAAACGATAGAACTGAGATTCAGCGATACGAAAGTGATGATCCAAAGGGTCATTGGCTTTTGCTGTTCGCTTTTCAACCAATTCCTTCTTACCAGTCTGGAAATCTTTTGCAAAGTCAAAAGTTTTCAAAGAAAGATTAGGAATGTTAAATTTGGTTGTCGAGTAATGTATGACATACTTGGGATAGGCTTGGTCAGGATTGAATACTACGAACTCATCAAATAGCACTCCTCCTTTCCCTCTGGTATCACGTGGTGCAAATAACGAATCACATTTCTTGTTTTTAAGAAAGTCTAAGTCCATACGGGGCTGTGCACTGTTTACAGTCCAGCTCTTACCAAGTAGCACATCACACAGTAGTAACTTGTTAGAGCCTTTTGTGTAGATCTTTTGAGCACTTTTTGATGAATCACTTGCAAAGTAAATCCCATAACCATACATGGGAGGATTTGCTGGATTCGACTGTGGTAAACGAAATCCATTTGTTGTAATCCCTTCTACTCCCTCATTTGACGTGCCATGAAATTTCAATTTTGCCGTCATTTCTGCATCAAACATGTTTCCTTTCGCCTTGAGCCATCTTATTTTTAAATTGTCGTTTCGAACTTTTTCTATTTTTGTGATCGTCGGATACCAGTGATGAGTTGTTTGAATGAATTTCGTGACTTGGTCTTTCACATCCAGGTACTCCGTAGCAGTGGATCCTTCAGGTAAAATCTCAGTTCGTTCCACAATGTTCTTCTTTCCTTGCTTAATTTTCTCTATCTCATCTCTAACCAGTTTTAACTGAGCTTCTCTCTGTTTCTTCTCAGCTTCGCGCATTCGTTTCTCTTCCGCCATCTTGATTTTTTCACATTCGCCACATATCTTAATGTCATGGTGTTCATGACAGAGATGAGTACAAGGGTGTTTGCATGTCATTCCTCGGGCGCAGTTCTCCATACACAAAACATCTTCAATGTTTTGCGAGCACATCTTATTCACATAATGGCCGCAACTTGCTTTTACTTTTTTCAAATGTTCGCATTTCTTACTTATTTCTTCTTCAAAACAAAACTTAGCTCCATCATGCCCACACGGAAACGTAAATTTAGTTCGAGTTTTACACTGCATTTGACGTTCGTCATCCTCGCATAATCGCTGGTCCGTGTGACCACAGATTGGGTAAGCAAAGCGAACTTTTTCAGGGCATTTTTCATGCAAGTGAGGCGGCTGACAGGGTTTTCGACATCGATGCTTCCCGCAACTGTTGTTCTTCACACATTGCTTTCCACAGAAATTCCCAAGAGTAAACTCATCTGCGTTATGAATTAGGTAGATGTCTTCATGATACTTGCATTTTATTTCAAGACTGTCACTTATCCTATCATCAGCGCGCATCTTTTCTATGAGGGGTGACCACGTAGCATGAATAGAGAACATGTCCGAATTTCCAATAAAGTACAGTCCGCACTTAGCTCTTGACTGTGCCACACATCGTCGATTCTGCTCTTTCAAAAATCCGATTTTCCCATTTTTATTCGAGCGTACAAGTGAAACAATGACAAAATCATTCTCATCACCTTGATACATGTCAACCGTATACACTTTGATGGTAGCTGGTTTCTCATCGGTCTTGTCATCATCTTGCTCTGCTTTTGAGATTGAATTTTTCCCAAGCAAGTCTTTATATTTTTCTTCCATCGTCCGAAGAGTGGATCGGATCAGTGCCGTCTGTCCTTGATACGTCGCCAAAATCGTGATCTTGTCCGCATCGTAGCCTTGCTGAATGAGAAACAAAGCCAGCTTTACTGCTCGGTTGGCTTCTTCTTTATTTGTGACACTTCTTTCTTTTTCTTCATCTTCAATGTGATGCCAAAATTGAAATGACTTCACCAAGCATTTTGCCTGATGATTGTTTTTCACTCGATCAAAATTCGTTTTTAAATCTGGATAGATGTCTTTAAGTAACTCTGCAAACTCCTCTCTCTGCCTGTTCTGCATTTGTAGTGTTTCGAAAGGCATTTTATTTGTGATGAGCCTTTCCATCATGGAGATATCAAAATGATAATCCTTTCGAAGCATATAGGTTTCAACTGGAGGTCTTAGTTGCTTGTGATCACCAATCAACAACATGTATTCGCTCCATGTTCCAATGCAAGCAACAAGCTGTGGCTCTAACACTTCCGCTGCTTCTTCTACAATGACGATAGGGGGTCGGATCTCCTTCAGCAATAGTTGGTGGATGGAAGCGCCTAAAAAATCATCGGTCAGTCTTTTAATGATTTTCTCCGATCATCGTTTGTATTATCAGAAACTGGGAAAGGTCTTAAAATACATACTCTTAACGAGCTTTTTATGATTGGGTGAATAAATGTTTCTAACAATATGATTGGCGCGAAGGAAAAGGCGGGAACATCGGTCAGTCTTTAATTGTTTTTTTCCAATTACTTCTTTTAATATCAGAAGCGGGGAAAGATATCAAAATACATTTTTTAAACAAATTTCTGCCTTGTTTTAACCCCAACCGTATATACAACATTTATGGCGACAGATTTAAAATTATTGGACCTAAAAGAAAGCTATTAAAGATCATAGCGGATATATTTTGCAAAACGCATGGAAAAATCTTAGGCAATATGATTCGGTGAATGTTTAAAACACTGTTATTGGAGGAAAGGAAAGAGACCTGAACAAATGAGATTGAAAGTTTTAAATTAGTTATGAAACTTAAATTTAATATCTTGCATCCATAATGTCATTCCCTTCCATCTTCCTGAAGATGGATTCACTCCGAAAAGCTTAGTTGGAGAAATATATGTTGATTTTTAAAAACCGTTAGTTAGTTGTTAGTCTTAAATTTAATAATTATAAAAGTTATAAATGAAATTATAAAGTCTTAAGTTCATTAATACACTCACTGACAGAAAAAAAGTTAGATTTTCTTAAGTACACTTACTTACCTGTGATAGTGAGGCCGATAATCTTGACTTTCTCCAATGCTGCAGACATCTCTTGGTTCAACAACTCTGCCCTTTCCTTGCAGCGTTCTTCAAACTTCCTCGTTAACTCTTGGAACTGTGTTGTGAGATTTTCTTTTTCATCTGAGATGATATATTGCACAACTGAGATTCTTTCTTCTCGACATAACACCCACAAATCTTGTGTTGATAAAGAAATGCTTGCTTCTGATTTTAAGATTTTGGCTAAGGCACAGTTGGAGAAAGATTTAATCTTTTTTTCATCTGGATTGGCGTTATCATATGTACATCGGATGAGCCTAGCCGCGACGTCTCCTTTCATTTCCTTGCTGACAGCGGCTAGTCTTTCTCCTTGGACTTCATCAATGTCTTTTTCGTCATCAACTTCATACTTTTCGACTTCATCTTTCTTTTTTTCCGTACCTTCCTGTTCTTTCTGTATCTTCACTTGGTTATTCTTTCCTACCAAGTTAGCTTCATAATCTGAAAATGATTTTTCATCAGGTAGCCATTGTGAAAAGGCAGTTTCAACCAAAATTTCTAACTTATCTTCCAGTTGCCCTTCTGATGCTTTCTTTAAAATATAATCCACTTCTACCTGAGCAATTCCTTTGTTTTTTTTACCACGTGTCTTTTCAAAACCATCTTCGTCTTTAATAGCTACCAAACTCTTCTGTTTCGTTGAACTCCAGTCACACTTGGAAACCAATGTCATTTTTTGTTCGGCCGTAAAACGTTGGATGATCAAGTGATTAGGAACGTAGATAAACTCATTCAACTTCTTAAACTGATCAACCACTTCTTCTTTAATTGTGTTGAGTTCTCCTTCTAGAACATTTATCTGATCTCTCACACTAGAGTTCTTACTGCCAGCCTTCTTCTTATGAGCGTTTAACGAGATACTTTGCAGAACAGGATCACGTGATCGACCACCTATTCGAACGACTTCATCGTTCGAAAAATAGTTCAAAGCACTCTTGAGGAATTCGTCCAATGCATGATTTTTGTAGGTGAGCACAAGAACTTTTGGTGATTCCAAACCAGACAGAGATAACAATAAGCGAAGCATTTGCACTCCAATGAAACTTTTACCGCATCCAGGAGGTCCCTGAATGATACCTATTCGGTTTTGTAGGGCAGTCTTCACGGCACGCTCTTGACTCTCATCAAATATGCTGTTCGTGTTGTCATAAGGACGATCAAGGAACTCTTGAAGGCTCACCCTTTTGTCCGTTGTCTGTTTAAACACAAGCGAAGCATCAAATGTATTGTGGCTTTGAAGAAAATCTGGTACTGGACCTCTCACCAAGCTAACTAACTCTCCAATAAAGCTTATCTCGTTTGGGTTCATGTTCTGCAAAGCTCTTAAGACTGGCTGGAACGCCCTATAGTACGTTGGAGACTCCACCATAATGGCTGAACCACGTGATGTCAACATATTCATAAGAATCTCTCCATCGGTGAGATTATTGTGTTCAGTACATGCTTGCACCAACACCACACTTTCCTTCTTCAGCAATTGACGGTCCACAACTGTCAACCAGATTGGTATTTGAAAGGAACCAATCAGCGATAAGCAAAGCAAATTACCATACATCAGATTGGATGATGTTTCCCAGTCTTTGATTTTTTTGCAACTCTCAATTTTCAGGGCAATGTTAATGCAATCCTTTCCCATGTCAATACCAACAAGAGCAATGTTTCGGTAGACGTTCATATCTCGAATTTCAAGTTTACCTTCCAAAAGTTCAAAAATTCCTTTTTTAAGTTTTGCAAAGCAGTCGTGACGTAACAACCGGAAATATAGATCCATATATTCTTCTGGAGAGTTATGTGGACCTAAAACGAGCAAAATGGTAGATGGTTTCCATGAGCTGTATAGAACGAGCAAATTATGAATCGATAAGAGGTTGAATCGACGTTGACACGTAATTGAACATTTATGGTAACAGTCATTAACCGTGGTCACATATAGTAAGGAAATACTTCAACAAGGACTACCAACCTTTTGCTTTCACTGGTTGTAAGCTCATTTCATCTGTCTCTGTGTTGGTAGCCATCTCTTCATTTGTAAGAATTAACGGTAAAGATTCCCAAGGTACATCGCAAATGTATGAAGCTATTTCTTTCGTTGATATCTTCAACAAATCGTATAGAAGGCTAGTAAGGTCAATTCTTGTTGTCAAGGGTTGAAATAGATCAACTCGTGTTGTTAAGGGTCGTAGCAAACCAACTATAGCATGTAGTTTCTCTGGAACATGCTTGGCCGTCATCTTAAAAAAGTCTGAAACTAACTGAAAACTTTGATCATCCATCTCGTTATCAGAAATGAAGGATTTCAGTCGGCCTTTAAACGGATTAAAGAACTTCGTCTCGCAAATCGATTTCATCACCTCTCGAAATCTCTGTTCCAGTGTGTTTTGTTTCATGTCCATCTGTATCAATACAAACAAAAACTTTCTCACTAAATCCTCATCATTAGGATACCTTGCTATTGTCTTTGCGACTTCTTTCCAAACCACCATTGAAAACAATAACTCATTAAGATATTTTTGCTTCTGTGGTCCATCTTTGCCTTCATTTTCGTCACTTAGTTCATAGGAGATATCTTCTAGATACTTTACAATTTCCATTTTGCTCCGCTTTACTAAATGTACTGGAACCACTTTTACAGCGCTAACTCGATCGTTTTTACTTGTTAAGAGATTGTACTGAACTTGATCATCGGGCTTTCCTGGGAGGTGGTTCGACAACATTTTTTCGATACCAAAATAGACCTCAGGCTGTTCTAGCGTGTCTTGGTCTGGGATTATAAATCCAAAGTTCCTATCCTTATCCTCAGTAACAAACTTAATTTTTCCTTCATTGGTTAACTTTGGAAGGTTCCCAGTAAGTCTATAAACGCCCTGACGCCCTAAAATAAAGCGTTATAGAGCGTTACACAAACTACACTCATATCGTTGTTTAACATGAATATAAACATCAGAAAAACATACCTTCATTTGTTTGGTTAGCAGTTTCCTTGAAAACATCGCCAAGAGTCGGAAGGAGGTTTGCTGCATTCGTCTGTTTTGTCTGTTGGCTTTGCTTTTCGGGAACTACCAGTCTCTCTTCTTCGTATTCAGTGGATGCTGTCTGTTGTAATATGCTGACGTTATTAGCTGAAACCTTTCCTGTCTTTATGTTTTGATATGGTGTAAACTGTACTTTATCACCAACTTCAGGAATTTCTGAAACTTGACTAAAATGAAAGAAAACATCCCTCCCACCTGCATC
Source organism: Turritopsis dohrnii (assembly GCA_027922465.2). Classification (NCBI taxonomy): domain Eukaryota; kingdom Metazoa; phylum Cnidaria; class Hydrozoa; order Anthoathecata; family Oceaniidae; genus Turritopsis; species Turritopsis dohrnii. The sequence continues at coordinate 490,522 of BQMF02000379.1, read as the reverse complement.
TGGCTTGATAAAACCAAAACTCTCAGTTATTTTCAGTTTTTTTACGACACCAAACCAAAAGTTCATTCCGTTGTTACTATTAAAGTTTTCAGCAACATCTTCAAATGCAGAACTTTCTTCTTGATGAAGCATGTCAACGCCTTGAAGCTCTATAATAAGGTGTTATAACGTGTTACACAAAGATTACTCATGTTTCCCTTTCAGAAGAACATGGGTGTCTGAAAAATATACCTTCATTTGTTTGGTTAGCAGTTTCCTTGAAAACATCGACAAGAGTCGGAAGGAGGTGTTCTGTTTTCTTCTGTTTTGTCTGTTGGCTTTGCTTTCCAGGAACTATCAGTCTCTCTTCTTCGTATTCAGTGGATGCTGTCTGTTCTAATATGGTGACGTTATTTGCTGAAACCTTTCCTGTCTTTATGTTTTGATATAGTGTAAACTGTACTTTATCACCAACTTCAGGAATTTGTTTCGGATTTTGTGAAACTTGAGTGAAATGAAAGAAGACGTCCTTCCCACCTGCATCTTGCTTAATGAAACCGTAAGTATCAGTTAATTTTCTCACGACACCAAAACAAAAGTTCAGTTCATTATTACTATTAGTATTTTCAGCAGCATTTTCAATAACAGAACTTTCTTCGTCTATGGTCGAACTCTCCTGATCGTCTTTTCCAGATCTATTTGACTGGTCAGTAACAGTATTATCCTGCATTGAATGGACAACAGGTACTAATCCGCTTGATATTCCAATTAAGTGTGTTTGATTCGTTGCAGATTTCTGCTCTAGAGTATCCCTACATACAGAAGAAGGTCGCAACTCCATGCTCTCCTCCACTGGGACTGTAGGCAAATGATTTATTCCGCCTGCTTTCCCAATTAAGTGTGTTTGATTCATAGAAGGTCTTAGCTCTTGATTATTCATACATATGGGAGTTACAGGTTTCATACTCTCCTCCACTTGGACTGTACGTAAATGATTTATTCCGCCTGTTTCTCCAATTAAGTGCGTTTTTTTCGTAGAACATTTCAGTTCTTGAGTATTCATATATACGGGAGAAGGTGGCGGCTTCGCACTCTCCTCCGATGGAACAGAATCCGTGTGGGAAGGTGATAATGAGGCTGACGGATGTGTTGGTACAGTATTTGGTGTTGCTGTTGAAGCGGATGATTTCATAGAGCTGGTAATTGTTCTTGAATATCTGGGTGGTGGTAGAGGTTTGGGTGATTTTAATGAAGAAGTAGCAGATATTGGTCTTGGTGACATATCTGGTTTGGGTGGTAATTTGGGTTTTGCGTTTACAACCTGAAGATTTGTGCTGGTTGGACTAAAACAATTTTTATCGAGTGGGGGAGAACAATTTTTTTTTGGCATCATGGAACTCGTTTTGGTATGACTTTTGTCTTGTTGCGAACTAGACTTTATCAGAGCTGAAGTGCCAAGTGGATTTTCAAAAGCCAGTCTACGTTGATGAACTGATTTATAAACGGGTTCTTCATTTTCTTCTTCTAAATCTTTCAATGAACTAAGTTGCCTATATAGTGTATCAACTTTTGTGTTTCCCCTGTCAGGAAGATTATTTGGAATCAACAGACCACGAATTGAAGCATTGGGAGAAACATGTAAATCTTGTTTTAAAACCCAGTTATCGCGTGTTCTATCAGCATCAGAAGTTGATGTCACTTTTTCTGACGGACCTTTGCTCTTAGAATTACCCATTTCTAAACTTTTTAGCAGCCACACTGCAACGACTTTATTCCTATAAAGGAAGAGCTGAAAAATATTATGTAAGGTAGGAACATTGTGGTATAGTTTAGTTTTTTGATAAGGTCCAACAACGTTTGATTTGTGTGTTTCAGAATATATTTCGATAATTGTTTATCATCTTCAGCTTAAAATAAACTAGGAGCCTCAGGGCTTGAACAATTTCCGCAGCAGGCCTAGAGGAAATAGCTTTAGGCTAATTTTCAAGATATCTGAAAGACTATCCATTCTGTTCTTGTTGCTTACGTGAGAACAGGTCTATCACAATTCCCAAAATATGACTTATGGTTCACATGAAGAATAAAATGATATTCGATAGAAGTGAACCAAAATCATTTGAAAATCAGGGAGAAATCAGGGGAAAATCTGCAAGTAACTGCCAACTTTAATATCAGGACCTTCCAATTGTTCTTTGTGCACACCTTCCAAATTTTGCCAGAAATGTGAATTTGGTAATATATTTAAGTAAACATTACATGAAATTGTTCATAGCTTGCATGAATAGGAGCAGGAGAAACTTGGGCATTTCAAAGATTTTAATCCATGACATTTAACAGCATTACAAGAAGATAAAAATTATACATAACTTAAATCAACATAACAATACGAAAATCTATTTCTACTAAACTCGCCAGTGGCGGATCCAGAGGTAAGCCGCAACTTGTGAAGGAGAGTGTTAGCAATTCAAACATAGAAGAAAAAGGTTCAAATAATCCCATTGATAATATGAACTGAATTCACAACTTATGTTAATGCGCTTCTCCACAAGTTGCGACTACACTCTAGATCCACCACTGTCTGCATATTACCACTTCTATGGAGTCTATAAATAACACCAATGTGCCCGAAAATACAAATGACACAATAAAACTTTGTTAGGATCTGTATGAAAATGTTCTTTAAGAACATGATATACCTTAAGGGGATTTTTTTTGTGTGGACTAATTTTTGCGAGCCAAGGTTTGAAAGTGTTTTGCGTGGATTAATTTTTTCAATTCACAGCTTCTCAAGGAAAATGTTTGGAAAGTGCAATGTGTGTACTTTATAATATAGCTTAGAAGTAGCAGCAAAAATCACCATTTCCAAGCCAGCCACATTGCAAAACCAATTGGTGCTTGATAAGTGCAAGGAAATAGTTAATATATGAAAAGTACGCAGAGCCAAAAAATGAGCAAATAAAATCATGAAATTTTGCGTGGATTTATTTTCGCGAATCATTCATGTCTTGAAGTTTCGCGTGGATTTATTTTTGCGAATTTAACCAAAATTACCAAAAGTTGCTTATATAAAACTTATATAATCCACGCAAAAAAAAATCCCCTCAAGGTATTGTGTCCTAGAACATACTACACTCCAAATTTTCACAAGGCTTTAGTGATCTCATTGCATGTTATATATAATTGGTTGGATTCTAATCATCATCCAAAGTTTGTTTTCCTCTGACATATATCCAAACTAAATCATTGTGCCTCCATTGAGTGGTTTGCAGGATTATTTTAAACAACGTCATATTAAAATCTTTTAAATGTGAATTTAAAACTAATCAGTTCCACACAAGTGATAACTTGACCGAGCATTGTACAGTGATGAATAATTTGATACAGTCTGGAATTCCCCAAATTACTCTCTTCTTTAATTCATTACCGCTTTTCAATTCACTATGACATTTCGGAGCCAGAAAAACAGTTTTATAAAACATATCGTTCACCAATATCTTGCACATGTTTATACTTGCAGTATGTATGTTTGGATCAATTCATTCACAACACAAGTGATTTGTGCTGCTATGACAATGTCATTTGTTTTTTGTTTTTGTTTTTCAATTTCTTCAACTTTCGGTGTAATATTTCAAATCGCGGATACGCGAGGTGTTTGGAATGCAAACCGATCGTCGTCGTCGTGAAGCCAAAAAATGTATACTTCGTGCATACGTTTACATGAAATCAACACATGAAGCGAAAAATTCGAACCGTGCACGTCTTCGAGGTGCCAGCGCAGTAACCCACTTTAGATTTCAAAGTTTCTTGGATTTAAAAGAAATTAAAGATGAAAAAGATCGTAAAGAAGTTCTCAATATTTTGTGAACAGAGTGAAAGAGATAAGCTTTTGTTATATTTTTATTCTTGCTTTTGTTTTCTTTTATATATGTCTGAGTGTTTGTTTTGTACACGTGTGGGTTGTATTGCTTTTTAAGCCCTCCTGGATTAACACAGCTCAGCTCAATGTCCTTCTCAGCTCCAACATCGAGATTGTCTGTCTACTGCATCACTTATATTTGATGTTTCTCTAGCTATTTAAATGAATTTGTATGCCATCATTTGATTTGGTTAGCCCGGCAGTATAATTTATACTTTTTGTTTTAATTAACCTTTTATCGATGATATTAGTTTTTAACTTTTACTAATTACTACGAACAGCATTCCTTCTCACCATGCATCATGGCAACTACAAATTCAAAACATTGCACAATCTGCATTTAACACATATTTCTGCTTTCAGTTATATATTCATGGTGCAGATTTGTGTAAAGTTTCGATCATGTATTGTTCGTGATCGTTAACTTTTTATGTTTACAATGTAGGAATTAGGGAGATCTATTCATACATATATCAAATGTTTAAAGCATATGATTTACGTAATTCATAATCACTCTTATATTTGAAAGATCAGAATTAATATTATTTTAATATTAATATTATTCGTCCCCAAAGAAATGATGTTTTAGGTCTTTCAGATGAATTTTACGTCATTATATACATTACACCATTAGTTCATATGTATACAAAGTTTCACAATGCCGTGGAGTGTATATGATATTAGATTAATGTCATAAATAATTCAATCTTTTTTCGAATTTTGTATAAAGAGTTTTGATATAATACTGGTCTTGAATATATCAATTCAGGTCAAGAATGTTTGTAAATATGAAACATGATGCATGCCATATTGTCAAATAACTCGTAACTTATACCTTAATAACTTATAATCAAACTAAATCACAAATATCTGATTTCAGTTATGTTGATTTCGGTATGGGTTCATTTTGCATCATCAAATCTATGTTTTCCTTTTCGCGGTTGTGATTTTGGAAGTTTTTCAGGAAGATTGGCATCAAAATATCGAATTCAGAAATTCAGAATGTTCAGAGTAACATTAGAATAAGTTACGTGCATACGCATCATCCTTTAATATTATTTTTTTATGTTGATCTTCAAGTCAGGAAGACTTGTAAATAATAACGCGATTTGTAAATTTGTTATCAAATGAAACGAACATATTTCATGCATTTATTGATAGGACGTATTCACCAGTAATTTTGATACTACATACATTTCCGCTGTTATATTGAAAGTTTTTTTCACAGCAAAGTTTCGTTTACTATCAAACATTCACCTTCTTTTTCAAGAATTTTTTTCCAGAGTCAGCTAAACATCAATATTTCCTCCATAAGGAATGTTCTTATGATTATATTTCGATTGCAATAGTAGATAAAGTCTTAAAATTCTTCTTCAAAGCTTCTTCTAATTCTACAATTTCCTTAAGACATAAACCAAACGGTTCGAGAACGATTCACGTGTTCGGTGTGCATATTTTACTGACTTTTTAAAGATATTTTAAAGATAATTGAATTGGGAAGTTTTAAATGTAAAACGGCTAAAATAACTTCTAAAAAAATTAAGTATAAAAAGCTTTATTATTTTTATGAATTAATATTGAAAATGGCCTTTTTGTATTACATTTTGCATAGAGTTTTGGGTCTGTCATTAACTATTCTGAATAAACAAACAATCCGAAATCCGAACGGACTTTCCGAAAACGGCAAAAAAAATTGTTACGGAGAGAGATGCAGTGGAACCTCTGATTAGCGGACACCATCGGTGAAATGGATCAGTGTCCGCTAATTAGAGGTGTCCGCCTTTTGGAGGGTTTTGAATTTCGGGCTCAAATCTCGGAATTAAACCGTACTAGGGTGTCGCAAACATAAAATTACGGTCTTAGGCATTTTGCTAAAGACACAGGAACATGAAAGGATACGAGAAAAATTATTTAAACACAACAAACTACTTTTTGTTGAAATTTTGTAAAGAAAATTTGGAAAACAAAACAAAAAAACGTTTAAAAACACTCATTACTTGTATTTTCATGTCTGAAACCAGTTTTACCCTCGATGTCCGCTAATTGGAGGGAAAAAAATAGGTTTTTGACCATTCCGTGCAAAAATTTTTGTCCGCTAAATGGAGGTGTCCGCTAATTGAGTGTCCGCCTTTTGGAGACTTTTTTATAAGGATTTGACTAGAAAATGGCCGGGGGAAAATATTTTGTCCGCTAATCAGAGGTGTCCGCCTTTTAGAGTGTCCGCTAATTGGAGGTTCTACTTGTAGATAGAATGTCTAAATCAAACAATTTCCTTCGCTAAGGCGCGGAAATTGAATAAAACAAAGTTTAAAATACACAATGTACAGTAAACTGTAAAGATAAAATTCATAACATATACACTTTCTCTCTACTTACACTAAAATCAAATACTATTTACAAAATGTTAAAAATCAATATATACAGGTGTGTCCCAGAGAATTTTGGTCTGAGATTTTAGCAGCCTATAATTTTTCAGACATATATCAGACTTCAACATCTCTTACACCATTCGATATGATTTTATTCATAGATTTTAGAAATATACATTTTGTTTTCCAAAACCTTTTAGTTTGGAAACAATTAAGGATTTTACCATGAAAAAGTCCAATTGTCTTCTTAATGGTTAATTAACACATCTTTCAATAACAGCTATCAAAGGTCATTATAAAAAACAATAACAAGTCAAGTGACTGTTAAACACAAGAGTCATTAATAACTTTAAGCTTTCTTAACATGTCCCCCGTTTCTCTTGACACAGCGATTTGCTCTTGCCCACCCAACACAATGACGTCTCTATGACGTCATAAATAAGTCCGACCATGACTTTATACGACGTCATTGAAAGGTCATCGTGAGGTTATTTTTGCAACATAAACCGACGTCATAAAGAGTGGCGAATAAAATTTTGATTTTGTCTAAGGGGCTGTTTACATGAAACCCGAAATGAACTCATACCGGCATGAAATGTCATACCGGTACACACGATAAGATTTTATGGTCTTTAACGGAAAAGAAAAGAATGAAACAAACATCCGGGTATGTAAAGTGAAAAATCGCAAAAATGTTTTTCATATTTACAGAAAAACGAAACAACGAATTCGGTTCCGATTTTCTGAAAAGGTAGCTTTTTGGAAGCCCTAATAAAGATAGCTTGTTTGTTTTAAAAATAAACTTGTTAAGGATACTCGTTTTGGATTTGAAATTTTCAGTTTTTATTTCACGTTTTACCGAGTATTAAGACATACAGTGTTTATTGACAAGACCAGTTCAGTACAGTCCTCGATCGCTTCTTGGACTGTTACATCCGTGTACAGTGACGTCACGTCAAAACATCCGTGTACAGTGACGTCATGTCAAAACTTACTAGTTCTTCATCTGAATCTAGTCGTACTTGTTTGATGTTGTCTGTGATGCTTTTTGTTGATGTTTTGTTGATTGTTGATGTTGATATTTTGGTTTTGTTAAAAAATGCAACATAAACACAATGCGATTCTGATGTCATTCTCTTTCTCTTTCTTTTGGTATAAAACTTTTCTTATTTTAAGAGTTATGTCAAACGCTACACAGTGAATAATTTTTTTGGTAACCTTTTACGAAACACACTGTATTAACACTCCAAATAAGCTTTCAAAATAATGATGTTTCGTTTTGATCAAGTGTGTTTCAGAATGTTGAAATTTCAAAATAATTTTTACATTAACAGAAAGCCATTTTCAGGTTCTTTCGACCGGACATATTTTTGTAAAAAATGAAAAAGTGGTTTTTGAAATAATCAGCAAAATGCCTTGGAAAAATGTAATTAAATTTATACACTCTTTTTTTTTTTATAAGAATTACATAATTCGAGCTAAGCCTTGTGATTCTTAAAAATTCATAATAAACAAGCCTCAAATATTCTAGAGTGATTCTTAATTTTCTTACTTGAATTTTTTCATATTTCTTTAAAAAATGGCGTTATTAGTCGTTAAAACTGTCCGGAAATGGTGCGAATTCTTAAAAAAGTAAAAATGACAGCAGGGGAAAGGGATATGAAAAAACAACAAATCTAAAATATAGGAAAACATACACACAAAACCTCTTTTTGAAATGTTGAAATCTATATTTTGAGCCTGAGCATGATTCTTAAAATTATTCTTAATTTTTGGGCAATCTGAGCCTAATGATTCTTATAAAAAAAATAGAGTGTAATGGAAACAAGAAAAGATTTTGAACAGTTTTTGCTTCGATTAAACGCCCCCCTTCTTTTAAACGCTCCCCTCGAATAGAAGCCCCCCCCCCCCCCCCCCCCCCCCCCTTTTTTTCAGGAGATTTTTAAATGAACGCCCCCTCTATTAGACACCCCCTCGAATAGAGAGGGGCGTTTATTAGAGACACACTAATTAAGGCATGTAGAACTACTACATTGCATTGTTTCAGCTTCAATGAGCTTTGCTTCAAGCCCAAATAGAAAATTTAATTGACGGGAGCTTACATGAAAATCCCTTTGATATAGCGGACGAGGATGTGATCGCTGCTGCCCCCCAAAAAATCACAAAAATTCAATAGACGCCCCCCTCTTTTAAACGCCCCCTCGAATAGACGCCCCCTAAAAATTCAAAAAATTTAATAAACGCCCCAAGCATTACGGTAGTGTATAAATTTCCATTGAAATGCACTCCTTCGCAGTGATTTTTCAATGAATTTTACCCACTGGGATAATGAATTTTATAGACTAAGACTACAAATGCATAATGGTACCACAGTGCTGTGCAAACTTTTTCTATCAAATTACATTGTCGTATCGTGGTTGTCCATACTTTGATATTCAATCATTGCTTTAAAAAATTCTCTTTTGATGTGTGTTTTTTTGGGGGTTTTTTTTTCATTGAAAAAAGGAGTTTAGTGTCTAGATTGGTGAAGGGTGCAGGAGCCTGGCGCAATTGCTGACATAAGAATACTCGAAGAACATTCCAGAAAACTTAGGAGGAATCACAAGGCTCAATTCAAAAAAGGCAAACAAATAAAGATGTTCTTATAACGCACGTATAGTCGCTTTTTTATAAATTGAACCTTAAAATTCGATCTCAGGGTCCGCGCTATGAATTTGAAAGTGGAGGGGTCACATTTTATATTGATTCAATTTTGAAATCGGCAATTTTGAGTGAAGGCGCCACCATGGTTGGCGCCGGAGGGCAAGGAAAGTTTTTGCAATTTTGACAGCTCTAGATTGGCTAACAGTGTACTGATTCCTAAAGATTTATACACCTACAATAATCTTTTAATCATTTTTAAAGATAACTCCAAAGTAATTATAACTATAACAATATAGTATTACTACCATAAATCAGAATCCACAAATTTCCCCAAAATATTTTTTCTGGATGGTTTCAAGGCAACAAATTCGTTGGCTATATTTACCAAAGAAATGTTATCCGTAAGTTCTTTGTGAAAAGAAAGCTGCCAAAGAGTTGAAACACCTTGGAGTCATTGTTGCTCGAAGCCAAGTTTTTTATCTGCGTGCAAGAGAGAATGATCGCTCGGGTGTTGCACTTGTAGCTGCACCAACAAGGACTAGCTTCATCAACTTGATGATGTTTCCAAAGAGATTTCTTTCTAGTGCGCGCCGGTTGCTTTGCCTATATTGTCTGTTATCTCCTCAAAATGAGCAAACTTTTCGTTTTTAAAAACGGGAGCGTAGAACTTGGATTTCGGCAGGCAGTGCAGAGATGTCAAGGTCCTCCGAGTACTTTTCAAAAGCGCCTATCTCTGTCTGCTTGGGGTCGTCGGAGTTGATGGATGTCAAAAAAACTGCTCGATGCTTGAAATGAATTGGTAGCGCTTGGTTGCTCAAAACGGTCTTTAATGACCATGACTACGGTGTCGATTGCATCAAAGTAAATGATTCGGTAGTGGTCGGCTGCTGATTCCGGACTTAAAGCCTGAATGCATAATAGCTTTTGGCTGTTCCTTTTTCAGTTGCGTAGCCACACCCGATTTTTTTTTAAATTTTTAAATTTATGTGTAAAAAAAAGTTGGGGGACCATGCGCCCCAACCATGCGCCCCCCCCCCCCCCCCCCCCCCCCCCTCCCACCATTTGTAAATGAACTTCCGTAATTCGAACGTTTTCTTCGGTCTCTTCGATGTTCGAATGCTCTGTTGTATCATCCCAGTGGGCAAACTTGTTGAAATATCACTGGGAACTGAAGTATACATATTATTTCAATAAAAATGCTCTTCATCGCAGTGATTTGGACAATTTTGGTTAAAATACTAAAATTCTTACTTTTCATCTAACTGGAATTCAACACTGTCATTTAATTCAGGAACTCCATTCTTAACCACCTCCAACGAAAATCGATGACGTTTCCAGCCATTCTTTATCAATCCAAACCCTTCGAAGTATTGCGAGATCACCCCTGGTTGTGCAATAACTTCCTCAGTCTAAATACAAAAAGTAACATCTTCAAGAAAGTTAGAAAGTAAAGCCACGGAATTTTCTGCTCCTAAAGTGGAATGTATACACTTTTTTTTCATAAGCAACACTAGTAAATTTTCTTAAAAGTTTAAGCAAAAGTACTACCAGGATCTTGGATAAATTAGCAAGATGAAATTTTGAAATGATGCAGCACCAGCAGAGCACATGTTTTAAAATTGATACACTAGGTTGCAGTACTTTATACTTAGATACTTTTATCAAACGACTATAAGGGATTGTTCACAAATGACGTCAACCGTTTTTTCAAGATTTTTGACCCAACCCCCAACCCACTTTGTGTTGCCCCGTCCCCCCTCAGTTGACGTCAAAAATATCTTATAATTCGTCTTGACACTAAGTTACGGCAGTTTTTGAAGGTCATTATTTTTAAAGAAAAACACAAACACAAAGTTTTTGCAATTAATTTTACTTCTAAACAAAGTATGGAGCAAGAAAATATGAGAAAATTTTATTTAGTTTATCTATTATGCCGTGACTAAATATCATGTCTTCTAATCATGCTTTTGTTCTTTGTGGTGCTAACTTTGAGATCTGTTCCTGAAGGTATTGCCATTTAAAGTTTTTGCTAAACATTTGATCTCCATGGCAACATGACATATCAATGTTCTTGTTCCCTACTTTGTTTAGAAATAATGTAAAAACTTTATTAAAATAAAAACTTTGTACTCGTGTTTATCTTTAAAAATAATGACCTTTGAAAACTTCCCAAATTTGGTTTTCATGATTTACTGGTTCTAGGGTTCCAATGTCATATGAGGCCGTAATACAGAGCCAAGACAGATTAAGGACAAAATATTTGGCACAGTTACTAACCTTGGAACCAGAATATCTCAAAATAAAGTAATTTCTAAAATACTATCACGATGTACAGAAATTGTCAGCCTCTTACAAAAAGTGGCTTTCCGAGAGGAGACAAGAACAGAATGGAAAATTTTCAGACGCCTTTTAGATGGTGACGATTTCTGACATGAAAATACTTTCAGACATATTTTTTATAAGCAACCAAGGTCAGGCGTTAGTTGTTATGTTGCTATTACTATTCTGTTCTTGTCTCTCTTTCGGAAAGCTGGAAACAACTGCGTTTTTTACATTTCGACCAATCGAAATGTCTGTGGCGATGAGATAAATACAGTGGAACCTCATATCATAATATGTAGCAGAGAAAAGCTAACCACGTTTATGGATCATTTGGTCGTTCCCATAATCCAGTTATATAACTATCATAACACAATGCGAAAATAATTGACTTTAGGACACCCGTGGTGGAGTAAAGTATTTAAAATACCCGTGGTTTCTCCTCCTCCTCCTCCTACTCCTACAAGTTATGAACGTTTTCGTGCAGCGTTTACATGACATCGTCGCCGAATTCGCAAATTTGGTCAAATTAGGACTTCCAGTTGACCAATTTTCATAAAAATTTGCACGGATTACATTTGAAAGGTGCTGATTTCAAATTTGACAATGATTTCATGAAATTTTGCACGGATCACATTTGAAAGGTGCTGATTTCAAATTTGACAATGATTTTGTCAGGTTTGACTAATTTAGGCTAAATTTGGACCAAATTTCGAAAGTTCTTCAATTTTCATGAAATTTTTCACGGATCACAATTGAAAGGCGCTGATTTCAAATTTGTCAATGGCTTTGTCAGGTTTGACTAAAATTGGGAAATTTAGGCCAAATTTGGACCAAATTTCGAAAGTTCTTCAATTTTCAGTAAAATTTGCACGGATCACATTTGAAATGAAAGGTGCTGATTTCGAATTTGACAATGATGTTGCCAGGTTTGACTAAAATTGGGCAATTTAGATCAAATTTGGACCAAATTTAGAAAGTTCTTAAAATTTCAAAAAATTTTGCACCGATCACATTTGAAAGGTGCTGACTATGAATTTGTCAGTCATTTTGTCAGATTTGACCAGAAATGGGTAATTTGGGCCAAATTTGGATCAAACTTAGAAACTTCTGCAATATTCATAAAAATTTGTAGAACGCACAATTAGAAGTTGCTGATTTTGAATTTGCCAGTCATTTTATTAGATTTGAACATAATTTGGCAATTCGGCAACGTTGTATTTTTGAGACTAAATATGCATCGTTGTGTTACGTCCCGAAGTCTTCAAGCCAAGCGGCTTCTTGTTCATTAAGAAACCTCCATTGGAATAATAAGGAAAGTTTCAAAGCAATACATATTTTCTCACAACACTAAATATAGAATATCTTTTAAATTAATCTCTAAGCAAGCGGTAACTATAGTAATTGCATTGTGGGGGTGTGACTCTGCGTGTCCTTGGCTATTGAATTTTTTAAAAGCAGTTTTGAAATCTCCTTAGGTTAGGTTTACGCGTGTCTGTTATAGTGATTGAAATCTTGATAACCAATGAAATACGTACTTCAAGATGTGGACGGTTTTATATAGGAAAACCTTGGACCTTTTTATATCTGAGGAGGAGAGCCAAAACCTCAGCTTTGAAACGTTCAGACATGAAAGACAACATACAATACTCCTCTTGTAACATATGAGGATTTAATCCAGGATTTTACTAAGTAGAGATTTACCACCATAACTTTTCACTGTAAATGCTGCTGTAACTTCGATAGTAATTTAGAGGTTTTAATAAGTCGTATATCATATCATCATTTTTTTAAAAATCTTTGTTTTTTAACAAATTCTCATTAGATTTGATAACTGTCCTGGTCCGCTGGTTCCTGGACATGAAATATTTCTATAGTTGTAATGTAGATATAGGAAATGTTGTAAATAATATGTAAATATGTAAATATCAGTAAAAACTCACCATCAAAATTGAAATTATTTCGACATCATATATTTTCATGTGAGAAATGAGTATGTCACAATAGTCTTGTGACTATGGTATTACATATTTTCCCTCGGTATTTTACCTAACCTCCTTTTCATAACTGAAAACAATCAATTGGCTAATAAAAACAATGATAACAATCGAACAGAAGCGTTCGAACAATTCGTTTTTGTGATGAAAACTTTTGAATGAATTTAATTGGCTAATAAATAACAAATTCTCGGAAGAACTTTTTATTAATATATTGAAGTGTGCAAGTATCTACTCAGTAGTGTGGTCATCTAACACTTTGATAGCATCAAATTTCTAGGTTAAAGCTTCTTAAAATAGTCTGAACGAACGAGGCATAGCCTGAACCTAACCCAAACAAATTTTACAACATTTACGCCATGACGTTTTTCAAATTGTTAGATGAACTATGATGCTTAGTAGGTATTGATATATATTTCTATTTTTTTTTTTTTTTATTCAGATAAAATAAACATAATTACGTCTCGACAAATTGTTTTGGCAAGGATATTTTTATAACAAACTGGCGATCCGTGTGGTTAGTTTTATGATTGATATTAGGTCCTTGGATGGTCAGAATTCAATGTCCACTTGATACCTTTTTAATTAGGTCCTGTTTGTTACGTGACGTGACGTCATATCTGAAATTGCCTTTTTCCCTAGATACTGGGCAAAAAAAGGGTAAATATATCGTCAACCGTGAAGTCATTCGAAACCATTAGATTCAATAAAATTTTTTTTATTTGGCAGAGAATTCTCTGGGGAACAATTAATTATATCAAGAAAAAGTCTGAAAACATTGAGGATGAGAGCAGTACTCGATCCAACATGATACCCAGGTTCCGAGAAGGTGCTTATAAAGAAAGATGACGTTTTCAACAAATCAATTCCTTATTTTTTTTCAAATATATTAAAGGCTTCTATACAATTTACACAGTAAAAAAACAACCGACATTCATCGACACAATAAGCCATAGTAGAGTTTTCTCATTGATAGTGTCACAGTTAACGTAGTGTAACCCAGTTTAATATGAGAAAATCCGACAGCGCTAATGTTTAATGCCGTCCTTGCTGCTCTCATCTGTCGGCTGAAGTTTTTCAATTTCCAGGGGAGATGACGCATTTATTAGTCGTGACAACCAGCCGGGATTCTGAAATAGCAATAAAGGCTAGTTACCCTATCGGGATAATTTCGTCGGGGAATATTTACGTCGGGGAAAATTTCGTCATCTTGCAAAACTTTACTAAAACTTTCTTTGAAATTCCACTTTTTTCAAACTTTTCGTCAGGGAAAATTTTAGTCACGAAGTAAATATTTCGTCACTTTTCCCCGACGAAATTATCCCCGATAACGTATTCCATACATGACGTAACTGATAAGCGTATAGGGTTTATCAAAAAACAATTCACCATCGCATTTTAAATAGCTTTTGATACCTGGTCCGAAACATTTAGTTTCATTTCTCGGAGTTGGTAAATCGTCACGTGACCCTCTGAATCACCAATCAACAGCGCCTGTCAACATGGTAAAAAAATAACTTTTTCATAATAATGCTCAAAACTGATATGATGTAAGGTCGTGTCTGAATACAGGCACCAACGTCGAAACGTTTCCTAGTTGCACCCCAAAATAAAATTGCGCCATGAAAGCCACACCTCGAAATGTAAGTTGAACCCCAAAATAAAAGTTATGATTTCAAAGAAAAGTTTAAAATAAGAGGATTTGATTATAGAAAGAGCAGATTCTTTAGAAAATAATGTTTTGAAAGCTACAAAAAAGCTACGATGCACAAAAACCGTAAATACACTTTGGGTGTATTTATTTTACCTCTGAATTCAGGGCGAATTTCACTGACGTCAAATTGACTTTAGCTACAGGCACGCTTACAAGTAGTGGATCCAGGCTAAAAGATTGGAAAAGAAATATCATTATTGGGAAATAAAAATGCAAGCTTTCTTTCAGACATGTAGAATGCAAACGCTTAAACACCGGCGGGAAAAGAGTTTGAAAACACGTTCAAAGTATCACGTGTTCTAATCGTGTTCTTTGACTGTTAATTGTCATAGCGACACACAGCCTCTGTGGTAAGAACGAGAAACCTCCTCAAGACTCAAAACTATAAAAACAACAGAGAAGACACATAAAACAATGTATCCCAGTGGGCAAAATCGTCAAAAATGCACTGCGACGAAGAGCATTTTCATTGAAATAATGTGTACACTTCCTTAGAAATGCACTCTTTCGCAGTGATGTTTCAACAAATATGCCCACTGGGTATGGACTTACGTGCTCACACTCAAGTCCCAAACCTCGATCTGTTGTTCATTGATAGCCGCAAAGATTACTGCAGACATGGGTGACCAATCGATGTCAAGAACAGCTTTCTACAAGATTTCATCACATTCGTGATTGTAGTTACACTGCACCTTATAACTACTACGTCACTTCTTGCTTCGTAATGTACAGTTCACACTCTGCAATTACTGTTTATGTTCAAATAAATGACCATTGGAAAATATGATTGGAAGGGATTTCCACGCTGGTGAGACATGAAATTGACTTGAGCAGAATTCAAAGACGTTAAACTTCGTCATGATGCTTCAAATTCTGATTGGTTAATTTTCTTATGATCTGATTGGGTAATTTTTTAAGGATTTGATTGGATAGCTTACCGTTGATCCTTGTAATGTAAACGCCGGTTGTGTTTTATCGACATGCCATAATCTGACTGTCCAATCAGCAGAACAGCTTATAAACCATTCTTTATCGAACGGTGACCAAAACGCACGATAGACAGAACCCTAACACGATAAAACACGAAAAAAATCACGAAAAAGCTAGGTGATAAATAAGTTTTGACCGTAAACAATCTTGTTGCATGAACACGGATACGAGGTTGTCTTGTTGCATGAGCACTGTGTTTCAAAAAACGATAATGGACCTGTTGATTTAACGTCGCTAGAAAACCTCCTTCCATAATGCAAATAAGACACTGGTTATAATCAAAGCCAGGAAAGGTGTATAACGCCCTATCTACACGGGAACAAGAGTAATGTAGATCACGTCACCTGATGCCCCACATATGTTTCTAAGAACTGCTCATTATACGAACACGAACATTTGTGAATGTTTCCTTCTTCGGTGCCGGCAATATATCTACGCAGAGTAAAAACAAATTCCGGTTATAAATGATCAGAGTTTTCCTCACTAAGAGCGATGTAAAAGTACACGAATCTTACATGTTTCCATCAGTAGGGTGAAAATCAAAACACAGGCCAGCAGCTAATCGTGAAATCAAAGCATCGCTCTTCTTGGAGGTTGTGCTATCGTCTTTTTTGCCTGTTGACATAGTACTTGATCGCTTCAACTTCATCAAATCTGAGATCGAACAACCGATCAAAAGTTACGGCAACCGATTCTCAATCATCAACAGGTGTCACAACAAATCGTCAGCTGATTTCTTTTTCTATTTTCTGCAGCTTATATTTGTTATCTTCGAAAGAATTACCTGTCAGTGACAATTGCGGTATGTGTTTCTGGATCCCCCGGGCAAATTTGTTCAAAAATCACTGTGGAGGAGTACTTTTGTATAGAAAAGCTCATATATGTCCACAACAGTTTAATGAAAAAGCACTTCGTCGCAGTGACTTTTTGATGATTTTGTCCACTGGGTTGTCATTGGTTTCTTATGTTACTCTGCAAATTCATAATTGAATGATACAACTGAAACTAACGATATTCTTACCAACATACTCAAAGCCCTTTCTGATGGACCATTGTGTCACTCTCCCATCTGCACTGGACGTAATTAGCACTTCTCCTCTCTCCTCCCCTGTGCCTTTATCACGATCAACCCAGCGTAACTGCCACACAGGCGCCGAATGTTTTCCGATACTGTTTCTATGGATAAGAATAAACATTAAAAATCTCGTAATTATTACATCGGTTCAGATCGGAGAAGTGTGAGTGGGCTCTTACATGTTTTGCTTGTTGGGAAAAATGATAAATATGCATGTACATCAAACCCCAGCGGATACATTGGACAAAATCATCAAAAAATCACTACGAAGGAGTGCATTTCTATAGAAAAGTACACACAATTTCAATGAAAATGCTCCTCGTTGTAGTGACTTTTCGGCGGTCTATTAAAGTCCAACAGAGAATACGATTGGAGTAACAAAACATGAGAATGAGGCTAAGTAACTTATGAGTACGGGTGCAATTTACGGGTATTCTTAACCCATATATTATATGGTGTTCTTCGAAACACCATATTTTTTTCGAGATTCGAGAGTTGACTGTATTGTGAAACATTACGTTTGTCTCACAAGATCACACGTGATTATTACTAGTTTACGGTCAAACTTGTTATTCCTATTTGGATAACTTGATAACTATAGTCGAATGTCTCGTTTATTCAAACGAAAATAAGAGACTTTCAATCAGAAAGATAGTATGATCGAAGCACACATACATCTTGATCTCGAACTAAGTAATAGGCTAATAAGCTTATATTCTGAGGAACTTACATATTATCAAGAACGGGCGAATCGGAACTTACATATTATCAAGAACGGGTGAATCGTCAGTGTTCCGGATATTGAAGACTGCTATAGTTCCGTTGTACAACCCAACCTGTAAAGCATAACAATTGTGTGGATTTGCGAGATCTTTCCAAAAAAACAAAACATTTCAATGGTTACAAATGGCTTACTGCTAAATAGTTTGGATGCGATAACGAAAAATCGATTGACACAACAGCACTTTCCAAATGAAAAACTCTTTCAGGATACTAAAACAAACACAAGACTGAAACTTAAAAGCAGAATCTTTATTTTGAATTTATCAACCAATCATCTCCAGCGCATCTCCAGAATTACCCAAACATAATTCAAGCAAGGAGTGAGCAGAGATATGTTACATATCTCTGGAGTGAGTTGTTCTTCCGTTACGACTGTTTACATAGATATTTATGGGAATATCAAAATCATACTTCTGGGTTTTTGATGGACCAAACACAAGCCACGCCCTTTCCATCGGCATAAAAACCATTTTCACCATATCCAACGCCCAACAGATCCTGAAACATTAGAGAAAAACTTTCTCGAATAAAATCATCAACTTATCAAAGATCAAGTTTGAGAAATCAAATGAATTCGCAAAATGAACTTTTCGAAACCATCACGAACATGGTTGACTTTATTCCAAACCATACAGGTAACAGCAAGTCCCTTGATCTTGTTGCATTCGTACGACCACAGTCGACATATGTTAGGACCAAGTTTAGCTGGTGATGCTGATTGCTTCTCTTCTTCTTCTGTTGATGAAGGAGCAACTGAAAATATTGGTGAAATGTTAGCACGAAGAAAGATCCAAATCAAACGATGAAGTATTATATTGACAATGTCGTGATCAGAACAAAATTGCCATTGTTACATCGTGTGTCATTGATTTAATCTGACATTGACTTACCATCTGCCAGACCCAAGACCCAAGACTAAAATCAAGTACTTTCTTACGTTGTAAGTCACCCAGTCCTCGGTATGCAGCTTGTCTCGAGTGAAACAAGTTTTGGACGACAGTTCGTTCCATTACGAATAAATTCTCTTTCATTGTGTCCCGCTGAAATAAAAAGTTGTTTCAAAAGTTGATTCCAAAGATCAAAACATGTCTTGAATGTAATGGCATAGGAGATGACGTCACATCATAAAATAAACATCAATATGCCTTCAGTATATTGGCAAGTTGCATATCAGTATCAGATGCTTCAGTGGATACGTTCATTGCAGGGTCTGTAGTATCAGTTGCTGCCAGAGTACGAACCGAGTTCAATGAGAAGGAGCTAGCACGACTCTCTAGAAAAGAATCAAAACATCATAGAAAAAGCAGAACTCTCTGGTAAGAGTCATGTTGATATTGTACCATGTAACAAATGAAAATTATCCTCCAGAATGGACAATGTCACACAAAAATACTTTTGAAAATGAATATATCGATTAATCATCAAATCTCGATTTTATTCCTTTAAACACTATTTAATAAAAAAATTTTTTACCAGAGAGAGCAGATTGGTTGACACTTGTGGTCTGTTCTGAATATGTAGAAGACTTGATCGAAGAATCTTGCTTTTTGTGATGGGGATCAGCAGTAGAAAGGGAGAACAAATCATCCTCAACACCATCTAATCAGATAAAACAAAGCAAACCCGAAATTTATCAAAACAGTTTAATTAAAAGGATCAAAAGATACATGCTTAATCGACTTTAGTATAAAATCAATCAATTAAAATGTGCATGTAAATCATTTGTGAGTGGTTCATGTAAATCTTATATGAAAACACAGCTGCTGACCCTCTTCCACTTTGGAGACAGGCTTGTTATATGTGTCATACATATCCCATACTGTTGCATGGCAACCAACATCCTATATCAATGAAAGAAAACAAAATAAGATCATAAATAAATGTATCCTATAGAATCTTTCTTTTCTATCTGATCTATCAAGCTTACTGTAAAATAACTGATTAAGCACCCTGGGCAATTTTTTTTAACTTTTTTGGTGGGCACTTATATGAATGGAGCGCTTAATTGAGTCCTGGGTGGTGATTAGAAAAATCCCTAAAATCACTTATACAGTTTATCTTTTCACTGAATGCTGACAAAAGAACTGCTTACGTCCTGCTTGAGCAACTTCAAAAAAAGGTCCATAAATACTCACACTTTGAGATGAAAATAATTCATTCCCGCGTTAAGTTTCCTTCATTATCCTGTAGTATATGTTCAACTAAAAACCATGTTTTTCTCAATATTTCATGTTTTTTGCTGAATAAGCAATAAGTTTCAGTTTTGGAACTGGGTGCTTAATCGAAACCTGGGCGCTTACAACAAATTGTTCCTCTAAACCTGGGCACTTAACCGGACGGGGCACTTAATCGGTCCTTTACGGTATATCTCTTTACAAAAAATTATGACTTGATAAAAAGAATTCAAAATAGAGAATGGTACATGAAATGTAGTAATGCAGATGGTATACCTTTGTACCGACTGGTATGGTCTGCATCTCTTTTGTTTTTAAAGCATCGTTAAAAGTTTGGATTCCTCTTTCTGTATACATATCGTTACCGATTCGTGTAGAACATAACTGAAAGCGTAATAGAAAACATTAGAAAACAATCTTAGAAGTCTTGATTATGAAATAAATTTGCCCATCCTTTTTTATGTACCAGATGAAAGGAAAATATCTGGAAAACAATTATTAAAAGGTACCTGTTCATATTTATCATTTCGTTCTTTAGTTTGTTCAATTTCATTGGGATCATTGTTCACACAAAGTCCTGGTACATTTAAATGCCAAATTGTATCAGTTTCTACTAGCGTAATGTGTACCTACAAAAAGAATCGATGGCGACTTACACAGTAAATACAACTTTTTATCAAATGTCATTCCGAGATTGATATTGTCCTAGCATGATGTATTAGCCATCCTTCATGAAAAGTCAGTTCTCATATAAACAAAGCTCTCAAATGTTTTTAACTATTTCACACACAATTTTGTTATTTTTCCATGTGTAACATTTACGGATTATAATACATAGTAACTTTATGAAAACACAACATAGTTAAAAGTTAAATGTACGTGATAAGATGTGTATGTTGTATGTGTACAACAGACACTTTTCTAAGGTCTCCAAAAACATCAAAAGCAGGTTCAAACTGTATAAAGAACATTTACAGAAAACATTACAGAACATTATTAACTACTGAAACTTTATATCCACGAATATAATTATACATTCTTTTACCATTTTCTTTAAATCTGATGATGTCAGTGTTTCTTTCACTTCGGTTCGTTTTCGTTCGATATCTAGGTTATAAAAGATGTTTCCGGATTTTTGGTGTAGTTGGGGATTTATTATTAAAACATAAATTTTCCAACACAATATCAAATTTTTGGCATGAATTGGCGTTTATCCTATGATAGTTGAATAGGAAAGCTTTTCAGTTCCATTATTAAAATTACAGATAGCAGCATTTTCTTTGATATAATCCTTGCCTCTCATTTCCCTAGATTTGGTTTTACATTGGCAGGTTTATACGAACCTTTATGTCTCACTCTTCGTGGGAAATCAAAGAATTTAAAAGAAATGCGAATTGTTTATATATCTGAGACTTGCACTAAATTTCGAATCTGTTGTTTCACTTTTTTTCAAAATCTTAAATTAGAGCAAATCAATGCAGTATCAGGTTATATATAGTTTTTATCAAAAGTTCAGACCTTAAAAGAAACTCCTGTAAATATACACAAAGAAGAATATCTTTTCTTTAAATTCGGAAGGCTTCATGGTTGAAACTGAAGAACTAGAGATTAAAAGTTGGCAACGAAAGAAACATAAAATTTTGAAGTAGCATTGGTGTTACTACGACCATAAAAGGCAATGGAAGCATGGATTTTAATAGTACTCGAATAGCTTCCACAACTGCTTTTGTCAAAATGTCAATGAGGTGGGCTTTATTTGAATAGATTTATGGCAGTTGCAAGTCCTCTTTTTATACATCCATACATTCATCTCTTTCAAATAAGAAAACGGTCCATCATTATGAGAGGTCTTACCCTGCAATCCAGAAAACACATGTGTGTGGCTCGGCTCTGATATTTCATCTGTAACTGAATCTAATGATGCTCGTGAACTTCCCATCATAGAACTCATGATGGATCTAAACAAAACAACAACCTCATCAAAAATGTTTTACCCATCAATCACCTAACAAATTAATTAAAAATATTGTAACAATAAACACTGTGCAATGGTGCACAATTCTTCATAAAATTCCCAGTGTCTCACATAGAAGTCCAAAAAATAACTTTTCGATCATCTGCTACGAAATTTTAATTGATTGATTGATTGATTACCAATCTTATTTTTTGGGTTAACATGTTTTTCTGAATTTTTCGAAAAAAGAGAAAATTTTGACTTTTTAAGTACAACAAAAAATATACATATTGAGAAAATTGGTAAATTCATAAAAAGCAACTCTAGTGTTAACATACTCTGATACATACTTAGAAAAACCAGCTGCATAGCTTGCTTGGAATGTGCTTGTTCCGAACATCGATTGATTAAGTAACTCAGATGGCTGTGATAAAAGAAAGAATGCAAAGAAAATTGAAGTACAATATATATCCTGACTATTATTATGCCCAATATTTTAATATTCCAATTGGTTTATTTTATATGTAAAAATTTGACAACATAAACAGTTAATTGAGCAGCATAATACATACCGTTCCTACAGAAGCTGAGTCATTGAAATTGATGCCGATCTTACTGTTCTTACTGAAAACACAAAATAAGAAGATTATTGTGGTATCCATAGAAACAGTGCTTGTACAATTCAAATGAAACATTTTTACTTGAGGAACTAATAAATATATATTTGAAATTCTTATGACCTCATTGATAACCATTTGTTGAAAACATTGCCCAAAGTCATTTTCAAAATAGAAATCCCTTGAGGTCTTTGTAATAGACTGATCCCATAACAAAACAAAGCTTCACACACACGAAAAAAGATTATTTCTTTAAACTGGTGAAAATAGTCAGTGTATGATTCAACTAAAGGTTAGAAAAAACAAAACAAAAAATTGTACTTGATATTTGCGGCAGTTAAATCTGAACTCAGTAGACTTCGTGGAGTTACATCAATCCCGTAATCATCAAATACCTAAATTAGATTGAAAGAAGATCATTATGAAATAAAAATAACAAACAAACATTATTAAAAGCAACTATGGTATGGGATGGTCAATTGTATGATAGCAAGAAAAACATAGATTAATCATACTTGAACTGCTGTTTTCTTCAAAGGAACTTTGTCTAATTTTGCATCAAATGCAACATTCCTTTTGCTGGATACCACCGAAAGTCCAGTTCTAGAACCCATGATTGATGTGCGCGCACTCCCACCACCATAATGAGTACTTCTCTTTCCACTTCTGTCATTCATTATGGGGTTCAAAAACAGTTTCTGCTATTACAACAATTAGATCCAAATAGAATTTAAATGTTAAGCAATAGTGATAGCAAAATCAGGGAGTTTTTGACATCTAAAAACTAATCTTTCTCTTCATATTAAAAATGCGTTTTATAAAATCTTTCATTCTTATTACGACACTGTTGCCATATTTGGGGCTTGTTCAACTCCATTTTAGTAAGTATTTGGACCTATGACATTCATACTACCAACATATTAGAGAATTGCATATTTGACAAGTTAATATGCTAGATTTGGCTATCTTTATCATACATTTAGAGTTCATTTAGTTATGATGCTAAATGTATAATATCTTTAAGCTAGCAGAAAAAATACAAGTGGAGAGAGAATCAGATCAAAAATATGTGACGTTCCAGGGGATTTTGATAACAAACGATGTTAACGTTAATATCGTTATTTACGTTAATATCGTAAATATCTTAAAGGAGAACGAACGTCAGAAAATTTTTTTCGTAATATCTGTTGATATGACATCAGTAGAGCCTATTCAATATAGAAATGATTTTTATGTTTTTATTTTTTTATTCTAAGGGGTCAAATTCCTTGTTTTTACAAATTGAAAGTGAAACTAATTAGCACAGTTTATTTTGAAAACATGCTGCATAATGGGGTCAATGTTGTGGCACAACAGAACGAGAGCAGATGACAACAAAGGAAGAGCAAGAAGTGGTGTGTAGTGAAGAGTGTTTGGGTGACGATGAAAATTTTGAATATAGCTCTGATGGAGATGATGGCCAATACGTTGAAAGCTATTCATGTGAACCGGAGTATTTGAACAAAGAGCTGCAAAAAATGGGGACTCTGTGTAGTGGTGGAGATTCAGAGAGTGATTCTTCTGACGGTAGCAGAAGCGAAGATGACGATGGGAATTCTAGCCGATTAGAAAATATTGGTGTTCTTGCACACACTACTGTACCATGCCGTCATTATGGAGTGCAATGTTGCAAGGAGTGTCCCAACCTACTGCATTTATTTTTTTCACAAATATTCTGAAAGCTGTTATTTCGTTTCTCATATTCTATATGTGAACAGGTAGTTTATCTCATTAAATTATTCATAGTAAATCACTCTTTCATCCTCCTGCGCCAACCAAGATGGCATCTGAAAAAGAAGTATATATTCTGAATGATAAAAACGCCTGCGATGAAGCACCAAAAAGTATAAATGAAAAATGTTAGTTGAACAATATTTTAAATTTTTTTTTAAAGAACAATAAACTTATAACATGGAACTCGTGTTTTGATCTATCGACAATTAAAACTAAATTCAGAATTTTTCCAAAAAGCTGTGAAAAAGTGCTAAATGTTAATAAACAAACTTACTGTTCTTGAATTTGAATACAAAAACAGAATACAAAAAATGCTTGAGAAAAAATCAACTAAAATCAAACAGCGTTGACAATAACACATAGAACTTATGTGATATTCTTCGCCAAAAACTGTTATTAGCTTTTCGAATTCATAAATAAGCAGGCACCATGCAAAGGGACAAATGAGTTATAGTTAATACACCTCCATGGTTAATATCACTGATAACATTGCATATAACATTCAGAATGATTTCACGAGCATCCGCAACATTGACGTCACATGACCGAAAGTTATTGCAAAGTTGTTTAGTGATAGTTTGGGACCAAAGATTGAATTTTGCAAAAAAAAAGTTTGGAGGCTGTTACTGATGTTAAAAGACTGAGAGTTAATATGAAAAAAATATCTAACGTTTGTTCTCCTTTAAGAGCACAGATTACCATTATTATCGTTAAAAAGTTTTGTTCAAGTCGTTTGTTTATACATTTCACATACGTGTGTCGTTTTATGAAGTGCTAAAATAGCCATGATTTAATTATTATTTCGCCAAATAGCAATAAATTCAAAACAAACTCACTTGTTCATGACGATAAACTCTGATTCATTCAATTATGACTGAACAGACACGCGGACATATTTTTCTGGAAATAACAACTTTCTGAAAAGCATTTTTATTTCATTTATTCCAGTACCTTCAGCACAAATCTGAAAAGCCACTTTAAAATACTGTGTTATTCGTAATGTATTTGGTAATGTATTATTTTGAAACGTACATTTACAGGTTTGTGTTTTAAATTGAACTTAATTAGCTGGTTCTTATATTCATTTGGAGATTAAAGATACAGAAGTTAGTTCGAAAGCAGGCACAAGTAGAAACCGTCTGCTATCTCTTTTTTCTGAATTGTTCGACAGGATTGCCATTCTATAAGCTCTTGGGAGAAAATTTTACATTAAAGTTTTTTTTCGATAGCAAAACCTTTATTATTATTCTTTCGAAAGACACTTCACTTGCACTGGGTGAAGATGTACCCTTAATTAAATTGATCGTAACGTTTTCAGTGATCATTATTGATTTCTGTCATTTCGTCAATAATGTTTTCAAGTTCAACATTGGGATGAAGGATGAATGTAGGGACGAATAAAAACATTTTAACGTCGGCTTGACAAGTTGCAAAAGTTCTCTTTTGAAATACTCACCTTCGTTTAAACAAAATAATACCTGCTTCCTTCAGTTTGTTATGAAGTTTATGTGAAAGGTTGTCTGAAAGTTGTGTTTACACAGGGCTCTAAAACTTTACTTGAGGGTAGTTCTAAAAATATCGAATTTCTTACGCCGTAATCAAGCGTAAGAAGGATTAATATACGCGAAATGGTTTTCTTGTCACAAATAAATAATCACATGTTTAATATTACATATATGTTATTTACGTAAATATCGAAAATATAGTTATTTTCTTACGATAATTACGATATTAACGATAATAACGTTGTTATTAATTATAATAAATTAACGATAATTATTAACGATATTATCATTAATTCTATTGTTTTATTAACGATATTTTCGTTAATAATTAACGTTAATATCATTTGTTATCAAAATCCCCTGGAACGTCACATTAAAAATATTAGAAAGGGCTACAAAATTTTTTTATTTAAGTTTGGAAGATTTAGCTACTAAGGAAAATTTAGGAGACATTTTACATTTTTACATTCTTCTCTCGGCGGGAGATCGGGAGGACTAGTGAAATAGTGGGAGTCTCCCGCCTATAGCGGGATGGCAATTATGCATCTTCTCTAGCTTTTTGTAACACACAAATGCACAACACACAGTAATATTATATTTAATCGAGAGAAAGAACACGGCAATAATGTCTAACTATGGGGAGAATGTCCACTTGGTCATTTTCATTTACGTTTCATCTCAGACAGTCAGAGACATACACTGGTGTGGTCAAAATTGATTTCTCATGAAAAAATTAAGATTTAAGAACAAAAACTTGCATTAATGCAAAGATCACAACTGGAAGCCATCTTTGTTGCTCCGATGCTATGTCTCAACTGTTCAGATTATTTCCATTCCTCAGTTGGATAAGTAAGGTCGCAAGCGCGGAGGAAAACACGATATGGAAATTAAACAGAAATTCAGGGTCCGCGCTATGAATTTGAAAGTGGAGGGGCCACATTTTATATTGATTTAATTTTGAAATCGGCAATTTAGAGTGAAGGTGCCACCATGGTTGGCGCCGGAGGGCAAGGAAAGTTTTTGCAATTTTGACAGCTCTAGATTGGCTAACAGTGTTCTGATTCCTAAAGATTTATTTATTTTTATTTTTTTTTTTAATCGATATATTTCCTGCATCATCCATCAATATGGTTCTTCTTACAGAGAAAGCGTATATGCATGGTGTTACATATAATGTATAAAAACGTATAATAATAAATATTACGGACATAACTTATACTAAATTAGATCAGAAATAGGCTAACAAGGTAGAAGGGTTGAGTGCGTGCCGCAGTAAGTTGGATAATGAAGCTTGTAATATCAAATAATTGTAACTTGGGTTACAAATGGTACGCATCAATAGAATAGAGGAAGACTCGATAAAAAAAAGTAATGCTAACAGATGAAAATAATAGAGGTAAAGTAATAATATTATTAGAATTAAAAATATGTTATTGATTTGAGTAAACCCGAGCAACGGCTTTATCAATAAAATAGGAAAAACATTTATCCGCGAACGTTTCAAATTTTTCAATGTTTTTCAAGTTGTTCGGAAGGTCATTAAAACAACCACCAGCTTGTTGGGCAAAGGAACCCTCAAAAGCGTCAGTCATGTCGATGTTATACTTGTGTTGAATTTCCGAGCGAAGTTTTCTTCCAGGTGGACGTGATTTTGTTAACTTAAGATAAGTTAGCCATGAAGGGTTGTTTAGGGCTTTGTGTGCCATTTTTACCAAGGAAAGTGAGATCATTTCTTTGACTGGTAGCCATTGCAACTTGATAACGTCTATCTCACTGGCATGCCGTCCATACACAATGCCAGCCGCAGCATTTTGGAGTTTCTGCAGTTTCCTTAGGAGGTACTGAGGGGCTCCCATGAGCAATACGTTTCTGTAGTTAATTCTCGAAAGGATAAGAGCTTGAGCAAGTGACTTTCGAAGACGAAAGAAGATTCTCAAAGACTTCAAGGTAGAGTAACAACATTGCGTTGATATGACCTCTCCATGTCAGATGTTGATGGAAAGGCACTCCCAAGATTTTAATATCGGTGATGTGATCAAGTTTTTGATTTTGGCTATTGATTTGCATCACTTCGTTTTGGAGATTGTGAAGTCGAGAAAAGAATCACCTTCGTCTTGTTGCTATTTAAATAAAGGTTCTTATCTTCCGACCAGGTGTTCACCTCGTTCATTTCCTGTTGCATTTTGTTGATGGTCTGGGGCAAGTTGACGACCTTCGAATGTCGTAGCAGGGTCGTATCATCAGCGTAAACTAGATAGGTGCTTCCACCAATGGATGAGATAGTGTTGACGTAAAGGTTAAAGAGAACTGCTCCTAAAATACTACCTTGTGGAACCCCAAATTCCACCCGAAGAAGACCCGATGACTTGTCGTCAATTTGTACAAATTGTTGCCGATTAGACAGATATTCTTTGAAAAGGAGCAATAGTTTCCGTGAAAAACCTAGACGATGGAGCTCCATTAAGAGGGTTCTATAATCCACCGTGTCGAATGCTTTCGAGAAGTCAGCTAAAATGGCAAGTGTGACCTCTCCTTTGCGCATTGCACTCAGGATGTCTTCTTTCAGTTTCATAAGAATCGTCATCGTTGAGTGACCTTTTCTGAAACCAGATTGTTTTGGGTCGTAGAAAGATTCAGTTTCGATTAGATCGGTTAACTGTTGTAGGATTACGCGTTCAAACGCTTTAGATAATATTGGTAGAACACTGATGGGTCGGTATTCGGAGAGGGACCTTGGATTGTTGACTTTTGGAACAGGACAAATGCGACTAATCTTCCACTCGATTGGCACTGATGAGGAGTTGATGCAGGTATTAATGATGTGTGTCAGAGGTGATGCCAGATATTCAGCCACAGGTTTGATGAATCTTGAAGGGATGTTGTCGTAGCCAGTTGAGCAATCTGATCTCAGACCTTTTATCGCTTTCAGGACGTCGTCGTGGGTTACGTTTTGCAGGTTGTAGTTATTGGCTTTTTCAGGAAGATTGTAAATGAACTCATTTGTTAAATGTTCAGCTATTTTCCCAGTCGTGCAGGTTGCGGTATGGTTGAAGAAGTGATTAACTTTCTCAGGATCGACTTTCACGGACGTTGGATTTGGATGGAGAATTTTATGGATGACTTTCCATGTTTCGGTGCAGTTTTTGTTCAATAGCAGCTTTTTCATAAAAGTTCTTTTCGTTTCCTTAATGTTTTGTTTCAGTTTGTTTCTCACTAATTTCAGTTTCTCATGATTAGTTTCGGTTGGATTTTTTCTGTATTCAGTTCTCGCACGATTTCGTTGACGTTGGAGATCAGTGATATTTAGATTTTTCATCCATGGAGATGGAGGTCGAGTGATTTTCCCTTTTCGTAGTGGTGCATGTCTTGAAATGCACTCTGTTATTAGATTGTTGAGGGTATTGACCTTGTCCGACACTTCTTCAAATACGTAAACAAGGTTGAGTGGAAGTGAATTAAAATCTTTTATATACTCAACCATGTCAAGATTTCGTTGATCTCTTATCAGTTTGTACCTTGCTTCGAACTTTGTTTTTGCTGCTTTAAAAATGCAGAAGGGGGCGTCATGGACTGAAATCTCGTCGCAGAAAACCAAACCATGATCTAGAAGCTTCATAGATTGGTTGGAGATGATATGGTCAATGAGTGACCTCGACTGTCTGGTGGGTTGAGTTCCGTGATGCGTAAGATTGAAGGAGTTGAGGATGTCTTTGTATCTTGCTACTTCTGGAGATTCTTTTGTAAGGTCGATGTTGAAATCCCCAGTAATGATGATTGGTCCCTCGTGGAGCGATGGTGTAGTGATACCTTTGAGTGCGATCGCGCTGCGACCCGTTTTTCGAGTCCAGTCATGTCGTATCTCAATACCTTAGCGGCCCTTATTTGGCTGGCCCAATATAACTTCGACCGAAAAATTTAGTTGCATATAAAAAAAGATTGTATTTTGCTTGTAAATTACGTTCTTCTAGTTCCAGATGTTTTATGAATTTTGAAAGAAAATAATCAACCAGGGTTACTTTTATGTTTATCAAAATGAAAAGACCAAGAGTAAACGGTCGACATAGAAGTTTTTTGTTTAGTTTTTAGGGTTAGGTTAAGTAGACAACACATGAGAGAATTTAAACATCGAATTTTAAGACTTTGGCCATCCTCCATATGCACATTTCCTGAATACGAGTACGTGAAACCTTAAAATATATGTTGACTATGTTTACTCTAACGCTCACTTTTCGAAGTTTCTGCTTCATTTTAAAAAGTGGCCAATTTTCACTCGTAGGGTCATTTTGCTGCGGCCCTTATTTGGCCAGCGACGAAAATTTTGGCCAATTAGGGCCGGCCAAATAAGGGCCGCTAAGGTACACCACTCCGACGCGCTTTAAAAGCAGTGTGTCAGCCCATTAGGAGCCATCAACTGATTGCACACTGGTCTTCCGGTAGGTTAGAGCAATGCTATATGTATCTCTGCCGGTTAGTCAACTACTTGTTGCAGTCGGCGGGCGGAACAGCCAACCGTTACGGATGGAAGCCCAAGGACTAAAAACTCGCAGTTACTTACTCACTCATTTTGATAGGGAGAAGTTTCATCCACGGGCTGGAAAACAAAGTGGTTTATATGGATATGTTCAGCCCGACTTACTTACTTACATACTTATATATTGGAACTCGACAAAAATGTAACAACAAATCCAATAAATAGAATGCTAAATTATTTGGTATTCCGCCTGGTAAAAAATAAAGTTAAAGTGTCTGAGACCTTTTATGAAAGGTGGCTACACCACAAGAAAGAAGACAGTGGATACCTTATCATCAAGCCAACAAAGGTTTAATGGTTTACAAGACTAAAATCAGAAAACGCCCCTGTTTAGTGGTGAACAGATCAAATAAAAACGCCCCTGTTTAGTGGTGAATGGATCAAAGAAAGATGCCCCTGTTAGTGGTGAATGAATCAAAGAAAGATGCCCCTGTTAGTGGTGAATGGATCAAAGAAAAGGCATTTATTTTATTAAAGAACCTAAACGCCGAAATTTTTTTGTGCATCAGATGATGGATGACTAGTAAAACAGAAGAAAATGTCGGCTTTAACATCTTTTTATGGTCATTTCACTACAACAATTTAAAATTTAATTTATAACTTAGTAAGCCAAGTTTCTCTTCATTTATGTAAAATGATTTTTGAAAAAAACGAATCAAAGTGTGATACTTTAAAGGTGAACTATTATTTAAATCACAATAAATTTTATACAAGGCAAAAGAAAAATACTCTTCCGCACCTATATGTCAAATCCAAAATCACGCTATGTACATATGTGTTTTTCGATCACCATCGAGAGCAATTATACCAAGACAATAGCTGTTTTTGGTGTCTTCTGTACGTGGCCGTCATACTTAGTGTTCGAACAGTTGGAATCTCTATTGATTAAATCATTGATTGAACCATCTACTGAATTCGACTTTCTAAAAGCAATGCGGAGGTACAAACGATTTAGTCGTAGAGCTCACAACATTCAAGGTTTTGATGATGAAGGGCGAGCAGATTGAACACTTCGACAATTCACTTATGGAGATGAGGCTGCTGGAAAACGCATAGAAACGTTTCCTTTATTTTTTATTTATTTATTTATTTTTTAAATAGGTTGCTCCCGGCAAGGCCGAAGCCAATACTAGGCAAAGAGCTACAAGATAAGGAGATCCTGGAGTGGATATAGCACTGCAAGCAGCACATCTACACTAATAGACGAAGTAGGGGTACTAGACCGGATTGTATCTCTACCTGCCCCTGCATATACCCGCCCCTAAAACTGATTAATGCTTTCCAAATTTGGAGAATAATTAACGGTAAAGACACATCTTTTGATTTTTATACCACAAACGTTTTTTCTCTTTCATATAAGCCTTTTCCAGAAGCCTTAAAGTCAAATATAAGAATTAGGAGTGCATTTTAGCCAATATTTTAAAGGGCTCAAATTTGAAAAATGTTCTTGACCCATAGGCCTTAGCTACTCCACTTTCAAAATCACTCCACTGGACCTGACAGTGGAACAACAACATACTTAGGCACACATATAATACACAGTACATAAAATTATAACTAAAATATCTTTCAACGATATGAAACTATAAAAGACAATGAATTAAAGACAATGAAACTGTAAATAGAACTGAGTAATGGGTCTGGAACGAGCAGCCGCCGAATCAAAATAGCGAACAAACGAGGTAAACAAATGATTGGCTGTTGTATGGAGTTTCCTCTTACAAACCTGCTGAGTGATTTATTCGATGACCTATTCTAGTAGGCAAACTAGTCAAAGTCACTGCGATGAAGAGCATTTTTATTGAATTAATGTGTATATTTCCATAGAAATGCACTCTTTACCCAGATTTTTCAGGAAATTTGAGTTTTTCCCACGACCGGTATGCCAGTTCATTATTTTTAAACACACAGAAACGAGACAGATTTATACAGACCTTCATGAAGTTTCTAATGAATTGAATTTCCCAGGGTTTCTTTTCATCATTTTCACGACGTCTTGTATCAACCTC
This sequence comes from Turritopsis dohrnii, assembly GCA_027922465.2. Taxonomy (NCBI): domain Eukaryota; kingdom Metazoa; phylum Cnidaria; class Hydrozoa; order Anthoathecata; family Oceaniidae; genus Turritopsis; species Turritopsis dohrnii. Next base: position 458,174 of record BQMF02000379.1, on the reverse strand, counting down.
GTACCCAGGGTTTTTCAAGAAACCTGGGTATGAGGTTGGCCTTGTCTTGTTCTTTTTTTCATTGTTTTGATGACGTCTTGTATGAAAGTAAGAGCTCTCTCTCTAATTCGAACCTCGAAGGGGAAAACAAGATCGTTCGAGTTATGGATAGTTCGAGTTATAGAGTGATATTGCTAGGTTTTAGCTTGAAGGGACCTAATGATTCAGTTCGAATTATGGAGAGTTCGAGTAATGGAAAGTCGAACTATAGAGAGCCCACTGTACGTAAGTAAGTCGGGCTGAACATATCCATATAAACGACTTTGTTTTCTAGCCCGTGGATGAAACTTCTCCATATCAAAATCCCCTTAGATCAAACATTTATATAAGTAGATAAAGTAAGTAAGTAACTGCGAGTTTTTAGTCCTTGGGCTTCCATCCGTAGCGGTTGGCTATTCTACTCACCGATTTGCAACTAGTAGTTGCTTACCGTCAGAGATACGTATAGCATTACCACTGTACAGTCAGTCGATCGCTCCTAATGGGCTTATACGCTGTTATAAAGAGCATTGGAGTGGAGTATCGAGATACGACATGCCTGGACTGAAACACGAGTCACAGCGGTAACAATCAAAGGTACTAAGGTACTAAGGTACCGCTACACCATCGCTGCTCGTGAACGGATGTGAAGGTTTATTTAAAAGTTAAAAGGACTGGGTATCACATTTTCTCGTGACTGGAGATATGTACGTTAGTACGAAGTTGCTTTTGAAAGCATTCTTTCTTGTGGCTTCAATTATATGACTTCATAATGAGGAACAACATTTTTAGATTAAAGTTAAAAAAAGATTTATTGAATTATTCCAATAGCAATGCTCGAAAAACACGCTCTGTTAATTGCACCATTTAGTTCATTCTACAATAAGCTAACTTTTAATTGGATTCCGTGTAGTTGTTTACACAAAGTTGTTTACACATTATGGATTAAACTAGGTTTCCATAAATCTGCATTTTGCAAGCAATGTCGACAACGTTTTTTGTGCAGTTAAGTAAAATTTCCCTGTCCAGACTTAATTTCATAAAAAATATTTCATTTTGAGTTTCGGTATAAAAGCCAAATTTATTTTAGAATGACAGTCACCCTTTCTTGCAGTTGAGCTTTTAACCAGTCAAATGTGAAGAATAATATATATGACGTCACCTCACGTTTTTCAAAAGGGGAGAGGTAATAATGATATTATTCTTTGTTCCTTTACACTTTGATGAACATGCAGTTGGATGACGTCGTCGTTTGAGAAGAGTTAAATTGTGAAGGTTGACGTCAACACTTTTTAAGATAGGTAAGCAATCACTATCTGATAGAGAACTAGTGAAAACAGGTGGTGTAATGTCTTAAATGGCGTATGTCTTAAAGTAAAAAACAAAAAAACAAAAGGAAACAAGATTTTAATTTTCTATCCGTTTATCAGAATCATAGACAAATGTATAGTGTATTGCAGCCCTTAATAAAGTATAAAATTCGTAGATAAGATATCGGCGTTCTTGTGAACGAGCAAATTGTTTTCACATGACTGCTCTTCAACGATCACATGGTAACTGGCTGCAACTTGTCATGCACACTGAAAGGTTGATAAAGATAAACTCTTTGATTTAATGAGACAATAGAAAATAAAAAAATAAATCAATTATACATCTTACAATAGATAATATTTAGGTGAAAAAACAAAGTTCTGGAAACCCAAGGCCTTCCAGAGACTAAAACTATTGTTGTTGTTATATTTTGCATCACCCGTCACTCGTACGTCAAAAAGACAGAACACTGGGGAAGAAGTGATCAGTTGAATGTTCGAATGCGTATAATCGCTATGACACCAACTTCGAACCTAGGGTTTCTTGCCTTTTCGATATACAGATGGTCGTCATCCGCCATATCGAAAAGGCAAGAATCCTGGGAAATGAAAACGGTATTTTTATAATCATAAGGCTGAGTCTACCAAATAATTTCAATGTTTCAATGTCATGTGATTAGTGTTTTTCAACACCAGACCTCTTTACTGATAATTTCTGATAATCTGTAGATTGTCAGAATCGATCGATAAGGAGATCAAGCATTAACCCTTGTAAGAATGTTCCCCTGATTAAATTACAGTGTGATCAACGCAACCAAAAGATAAAAGTGTTTTTTAAGGGCCAGTTCACACTATTTGCAATCTGTTCACTTTCTTATGAGTGATTGACTATATAAAACGCAGAGAAATTAAGCTACAGAGCTGTTTGTTTTTTTCTCACTTTTTAAAGCTGAGCAAAATGCATATCAAGACATACTTTAAAAAATTGAATTGAAATTAATAAGCGGTTAGTATCAGCAAACTACTCTTTCTGAAAAGAATCGTAAATAATCACGTTCATTCAAACAAAAATAGCTCATTACAAAAAAACCCCGGTAATTTTAATTTACCACACAATAAACATCAAATTCAAAGAGAATGAAATGTTTTGAAGTTGCTGACACAGGAATGATACTCAACCTCGAACCCAGGGTCCTTTTCGATATCCATATATATAATATATATATATCTACACTAAAAGGTTAAAAGCTGGATAGATATAAAAACAATAAAAACAACAGCTTGTTTGGTTAACTATAGTTAACCAAACAAGCTGTTGTTTTTATTGTTTTTATATAATATATATATATATATCGAAAAGGCAAGAGACCCTGGTTTCGAGGTTGGAACCATGCCCTCTGATATTTGCTTATAACATGACTACGATGACTATACTATTTTACTAAACATTCCCTTTATCATGAATTGCACGTGATATTGCACTTTCTGCTATTGTGTTTCTAGGTAACGCTTTCATATAAATTAGAAAAATTGTCGCATATTTTAGCATCTTGTCGAAAAATAGTAAGCATAGGGAGTAATTTCATGAGACAATTTGAGCGCAGAAAAGTCTTACAAAAATGTTTCATAAAACGAGACATGACGTAATTTTTTGCTCATTGACTCAAGAAAATTTAAGTAGGTTTTTACCATAAAGTTATAATGAGCAAAATTTGTCATAGGAACTTAAATATTGTGTGTTGTAAGAACATTTTAAGAACATGGTGGCTGTGTATCCGGGAGGCATTTACCGAAACAGATATGGTCATACTAGAGAGTCATTAATGGCCACTTCACCCACAAATGTTCTAATTAAAAACCCACGCTTAATATAATATGGACGCATTTGAAAGCGGAACAATTTTTCCGGTGTATTAGGAGTATGATTAGGTCACAAACATTACATTATCACGGTGAAAACACTTAAAAGTGTTTGAACAAATGAGGCTAAGCCCAAACCTTAACCTCACTATCCCAGACAAATAAATATGATATTTCACTGTGGTTGTAGCACATTATAAGAGTGATATATCAAATACTGGGGACAGAATTTGAAAATGACCGCTGACTTATCGATTTCAAGTCATGATGCGCCATTTTAGTTTAAATACCCGATTATCTAACGTGATTTAGATGGTTTCAATAAATTGTCCGAAAATCTATCGAATTTCTGACCTTCATGTATTTCTTTATCAGGTGATCAAGTCATACAAAAAAAAAAACAAAACAGGATTCGGATTAATTCATCATGAGAAATGAAAAGTATTGCTGCTATCCACAGGAAGAGTGGAATTCACCAACATTTTCAGATAAACGGGGCAAGAATTGTTTACGAAGCTAACAACACTTAATATGAAATGTTCATCGTTTTGATAGCCTTAACTTCTTCGTAATTTCTGAAACCACAACCTCACAAAACATCAACAAAATCGTCCACATTTTGCTTGTTCGAATGCTAGATGTTTTTCCAATAAAAACGCCCTGTTATGGGATGCGGCGTTACAAAGGAGGGCGTTAAACAGAAGATTTCGGTATGCGGGAAAATTGAATACCATGCGATTTTTTTCAAATGTTTTCAAAGTGATTGAGAAGTCCGCAAGGTCCGCAAAACTTATGTAACCTACTTACTAGAGTGCAACAGTATAACGAAGTGAGGGTTGCATGGTTTGATAAAATATTTCACATAAAACCAGATGATTAAACTGATATTCGGGGAACGTGTTTTGATTAATAAACTGTATATATAAAACACGCCTAGAAGAAAAAACTGTCGCCACCGTATACCCATACCCTCAAAAATATCAAAAACCACGTTTATTCAATAAATTTGTCTCTATCTGATTACCAATTATTGATCTTACACCATCAAAAAATCAAAAGTTCATACAGAATATCGCCAATCAATATAAAAATCACAACTGCAACCAATCACATTTCAGAATTTACAAACTGGCCAATCACTTCAATATAGATGAAAATGCGAACCAATCATATATCAGAATAAACTAACCTCTAAAATGTTTTTATAAAATTGATTAAATTTTGGGGCTTCGTCATACCCACAGATCTTAAAAGAAAGGACTTTAAAGAATGTGGTAGCATCGCTATATTTACACTGTATTTGCAAAGTCCATAGAAGGAATAGTGGGGAATTGTGGGCGTGAATTTTAAAACATTATAAAATGATAAAGAATTTCGAAAGAACAAACGTGTCCATGAATTCATTCTGTACGCGTATGACTTTTAGCTTTCGAACGGGGTAAAAAACTACATTAGGTCACACTTCTCCAATCACGAAGTTAGAAATAAGTTACATAAACATCTAACGCAAACAACCGTAACGTTTTCAACTCTCAAGTACCTTGTATCTGTCTATTAGCCAGTGGGCAAAAATCATCAAGATCACTGTGACGAAGAGCATTTTCCTTATAACTGTGCATGTATTTCTATAGAAATACACTTCTTCGCAGTGGTTTTTCAAAATATTTTTGAAATTGTGTAAGATAAAAACAAAACAAAACAACCAAACAAAAAAAAACTAGGTTAAGACAAGAAAAAAAACAAGAAATATTTGCCTAAATTTGTTTTATGGTCAAGTTTAATCATGCTATCATAACTCATCCCACAGAGGATTGTTTTAAGGATGGAAGCCCAAACTGTTTTTAATGACTTAAGACTTGTTCCTAGGATTCAATCAAGGTTTCCATCGTGAGAAGTTGGATCATGACAAAATGATAAAACTTGAGCAAATAAATATTTGTAAACATATGAAGTTCTTTAATATTGAAAAAATAAATAGGTGTATCATCTCTGTATTGAAACACAAAACTTTTTTAATATTCAAAATAATGTAAGAACCATTTCCTGTTACTGACTTGATTGTATGAAGATTTGGTTGAATGGATGAAAAAGAATGGCCACCATTGGCAATCGTAATCTCTTGGTGATCCTCTGGCAATGAGGGAAAGGTTAATTCAGTGTATGGCATATCTTGATAATCAGATCCAAATAAAGGGCACTTGGGGAAATTACCCAAACTCTATAAGAACCTCAAATTCCAATACAGTATCCACATCAAACCATTTGTGGGATGATAGGTTTCTTATCATCGAATTCAACATCGTCTGACGAGTTATCAGAATTGTCTACCATAAAATCTCCATCCATTTCCGACATATGCAAAGGCACCTTTGCTTCATCCATTTCACGGAAGTTTATATTGTCAAAATTCTTATTGTTTTTCTTATGGGAAGTCTGATTAGTAACGTATTTGACTTCAACTTCAACTTCCTTTTTATCTTTAGCTTGAACAAGTTCGCTTCGAGTTTCATAAATCATCCTGAAACACAAGAATACATCAATGTATACATCAAGACATCAAAAGAAAGTTAAAACATCAGGTAGTTCACTACATAAGATCTTTCTTACCTTAGATCGAAGCGATTTCTTCGTCGCCTGTATATAACGACTGTAATAACTATCAATAAAAGAATGAACACAAAGGCCAACCCGATGTAAATATACAGTTTGTAGTCTGATTTCTTTTGGATTGGTGCCGAAGTTGTTAAGTCTATACAATTGTCACTTTTACAAGGACCTGCTGGCAGTGTTATTACATTCTTTGAAGCTATGCACTTTTTGCCTGTGTTATCAAGTTCTAGGAAATCTGGACATCCACATATATAACGTTTTTCAGTAGAAGGACTGATGAAACATAAGTGACTGCAGTTGCCATTATTGGTTTGACAAGGATGATTAACTAAAAAAAATAAAAAATAATTGCATTCCTTGACAGTACATAGTTAATAAACATAGTCGAAACACGACAATTCTTCTAGATAAAGAGGAAGATTACGATTCAACTTACCTTCTTTTTGTACAAGAGGATGAAACACACTAATATCCATAGGTGCAAAAAAACTACTCTTAAACTTTTGAAGACGTTTTCCATTAAATTTATTAGCTTTGTACAATTTCTGTTCCAAACGATCTGTCCAATAAACAAACTCCTCAAAGACTGCCAGTCCAATGGGAGCACTCAAGCCTGTCACAACTTTCTGTATCATTGTACCATCGATGGATGAGGAGCATATATGTCTCCTGTATAAATCAGTCCAATATACTCTTTCTAATGTATTGTCAATAGCAATGTTAACTGGCCAAGAAACATGACTTTCATTTACAACTGTTATTTGGTTGGAACCATCAAGATTAGCACGTTGAATTTTGGGTGCCTCTCCCCAATCACTCCAATAGATTAAGCCTTTTTCAGGATAAACAGTAAGTCCACGTAATTGTTGTTTTTGTGTAGCATTATAAAACATTCTAGCATGGGTTCCATCTAAGTTGGCTACCCTGATGTGATTGTGTACTGAAAAATGAAAATCAATAAAATAAACGACTTCCAAGCTCTTAGTCCGTTAACACTCGGAAGTCTGATGTGAAAAAGGTAGTATATACTCACAAGAATCAGTCCAGTACAGTTTCTGCCCCACCCAGTCTACAGCCAGATCCTCAGGTTTTCCAAGACCAGAACTAATTAATACTTCCACATTGGATCGTTTTCCTGGGGTTATTAATGCCCTACAAATAGTCTTATTAACATTGTCCACCCAATAAATCATATTATTCTTGATATCTAACGAAAGAGATACAGCACTGATCACATCATCAATAATTACGTTGTAGTCCTTTCCATTGGTAGAAATTTCACGAATATCATAGCGATTGGTGAAAAGCAGATAAGGAACAGGAGCTAAACATAAAAACATAAGATAACTGAACGGAACCATGATTCTGGGCAAATTTGTAGAAAAATCACTGCAGAGGAGTACATTTCTATAGAAAAACAAACAAATATATACAATTAGATAGAAATGTGTCCTTTGTCGCAGTGACTTTTCAAAGATTTTACAGGAAAATGAAAACCCCAGATTTTTACCTTGCGCACGACAAGTTTTTTTGTTAAGAGGATCTAGCTTGTAACCTCTATCACACATGCAGGCATAGCTGCCTTTGGTATTAACACAACCTTGGGTGCATGTTCCAGGAAATTCACACTCATTGATATCGACACAAGTCCTATTGTCTTTATCTAATTTGAAACCAGGGCGACAATCACAACGATGACCAAGCAACAAATCAGTACAGTGATGGGCACATCCACCTTTATTTACGGAACATTCGTTTACACCTTAAACAAAAGACGTTATATTTACAAATAGAAGAAACTGCTAATATCTTCCACAGATCAACATTTGAAATTTAAAAACACACCACAGAGACTTGATTCATCGTCACCATGTGGGCAATCCTTTTGGCCATTGCACAGCTGTGTGTGGTCAATACATTTGGTACTAGTATTGCTGCAGGCGTAAGTTTCTTTGGTGCATGGAATTTTTATTGTTGCTAAAGTTACAAAGAAACAGATTTAGAGCAGATTAAAATTTTCAATTCTATTAGGTGTCTAAACAACAAGAGGGTACTTACGACATCCCTGTTCATCAGTGTTGTCAATACAATCAAATGATTGGTCACACTTGTATACACTGTCAATACATTGACCATTACCACAACGAAATTCATCACTCTGACATTTATTTACTTTACACACTGCATCCCTTTCATCTTCTCCATTATCGCAATCTGCAGCTCCATCACAAAGCCAGGTATTATGGATGCACTGCTGTGTGGAGGGACATGTAAATTCATAACTTCGACAAGGAGCTTTAGTTGTTGTAGTTGGTTGGTATTTTGTTGATAAGCCTGTCGTTTGTTCAGTTGTCATTTTTCGTGTACTGGTCAATGTAAAGGTGGATGTAGCTGTTGATGTACTTGCTAAGGAAAAACATCAAAATATGTTGTTAATAATAAAAACATTGAAACTGTTTGATCCCTTAAAAATAATGACAACAAAATCAACATGGATAAAATGTCTCCATTATGGGATCTCCTTACTTGTATTGCAATTATGTTCATCGGAACCATCAAGACAATCCGGACTGCCATCACATTTATATGCTAGTCGAATACAATGTTTACTTGTGGTGCATTGAAACTGATCTGAGTCACAGCTTTCAGTTCCTGATATATAAAAATGAATACTTACATGGTGCATGTGAGAAGTGCAACCTGAGATTTCACCACACAACAAACCTCAGAAGTGCAGGAAAGTCCGATATTTAACAGAACATAAACTTACGACAGTTCCTCTCATCCGACGCATCACCACAATCGTCGCTACGATCACAGTGCCACTTCTTTGAAATACATCGAGCATTATCACAGCGAAACTGATCTTCTGTGCAAGTCTTTTGATCTACAAGAACGATTATCACCTTACAGAAAGACAAAAGATAAAAAATTATGATTGAAAGCAATGACCACATTTCTACATACCACAGTTCTCCTCATCGGAGCCATCGTCACAATTTTTGAAACCATCACAATGAAATGCTTGTAGAATACACACACCACTTTTGACACATTTAAAATCATTTCGTACACATTGATCTGTTTTCACTAAAACATGCAGATTAGGTAGTTTGATGATCCAAGATCAGTACTGTTGATATTATAAAGTAGAACTGAAACATGGTGCACTTACAGCAAAGCGGTCCATCAACTGAAGACTCGTCACTGTTATCACGACAGTCATCGACTCGATCACAGGTCCACGACTTAGGCACACATTTACCATTTTTACATCTGAAATTCACTGATTCGTCACACTTGCGTCGCCTTGCTAAACATCAATATTTTCATTCACTTAACCATTGTGTTGAGGGAATATTAATTGAATCTTTAAAGTTAATGCTGAAAATATTTGCCAAGGTGATACGAATAATGATAAAATTATTTTGGTCAGACAACAACGAAAGGAATCTGTATTTGATAATGACTGTGAAAACTGTTTTGATGTCTTTTAAAATATGCTAATCATAACAATTTGTTGAACTTTCCAGACATAATGTTATACTGTGTCTGAGCAAACAAATTTTTTCATTAATTTCAGACTCCCTCAAAATGAATTTTTGTTTTTGTTCTTAAGGAGTATTTATTTTAACACCTGCTTTGTCTGGCTTAACATAAACTGTAAAAAAATTTATTCAGTAACATTGTAGGTGTGACACATTTTATATTTTAAAAAAAATATTCTTGACACCCATCATAAGTGACATTTTAGTTAATTACTTTTCGACAGAAATTTAATTGACATGCATTTGAAACCGGAAAATTTTAACAATGAATTATATACATGAAGAAAAACTCCATCTCCCTGCTTTTTTGACAGTAAATGAAAAGTATTGCAAAATCTTGTATCAAATCATTCATTTTTTAAAAAACAACAATTCATGATGTTTTCAACTCATAGAATACTTCATTAATGATGCAGCTTTTAATGGGGACATTTGAATGAGGAACTCTTAAATATGTACGTGTTGATAGCGTAAATAGACTTCATTCATAAACATTCAAGATCGAGCTTGATTAAAAATTCAAAATAGTAAAACTTTTCTCAGCAGTTCTTTTTCACCTACAACACACCTCCCATACGGCAGATGTTTTAAGTTCGAGTTATATTTTTTCTCCAGAACTTTCTATAAAAAAATTTCGTTTACAGTTTCCATCTACACACCTTCGGTATTTTCTTTTTAGATCCCTTTTTATATCCACAGGCACAAAACCTTTCAAAATAATGGACCAAAACTCAACCGGGTTGGTTTGTTTACTTGAAAAATAAAAAACTGTGTTGGATTTAAATTAGCATAACAAAGGCCACGTCTAAGTCAATATTACACGCAGTTTTTATCGAGATCGAAAAAGCGCGCGTTTTTAACGAGTCATTGTTTAAATGACTCATCAGGCATATAGTGGAACGATCTTTGTTTACAACTGAAATGATAACGAAAGAAGGTTACTATGCAGTTTCAACGTCACAGGTTCATTGCGAAAAAATAGAAAATTATGATTGGTATTTCTTAAAAAATACCAATGGATTGAATGAAAAATTAATTGATAACTTAGAAAGTATACGCCAATTAAACACATTTTGTTTCGAACACGTCCATAGAGATATTTCTGTGAATAAATACAAAGAAATGCAACTCGACATTTTAATAACTCATCACAAAGGCATTATTAAGATTAATGTGAAGGTATTACAACTTTTATTGATGACTTTTTACTTACTGTTTGTACAGCCTATCTCATCTGAGCCATCATTACAGTCTTCCTCTCCGTCACATTTCCAGGAAGAAACGATACACTCTTTATTCTTGCATGTAAAATCTCCAGCAGGACAGGCTTGTTCATCAAGAGCTAATAAACATTACAAAAAATATGAAAGAATAGGAAAAAATTACTATTTGTAGTATCAAGTTTCACAAAAGAACTTTCAAGAAACACAGAATAAACATGTGCGAGAAAAATCTACAAACTTTGGAGGGCGACCACAACAGTATATTCAGACGACCTTACCTCCCTCCCAGAGAGGAAGTTAGTTTTCAATCAATGTTGCACCCTTTTGACAATAAAATCCTAAACATCCCTTCTTTTTGAACGTTTATATTATTAGACAACTCGTATCAAATAGAAAACAGACCAACACACAAAATCAAAGAAGAATTCTCGAAAGATATGGAAAATATGTAGTTTACCGTAAACAGATTTCCATTGCAAACCAACAATGAACAGTAGATAGGACAGTAAAGTTTTAATACCCTTCATTTTTTTGAAAATCACAAGTTTCACCAAAGTGAATAATTGTAATAATTTTTTTCTACTCTGGACCACGTCCCTACAAATCAACAGACACCTTCACAACAACCAACCTTATCGATAAAGAATTCCGGAATATTTAGGAGCTTTTCTATAATCATCGAACTATATGAGAATTTTGATTGGTCTTTCTGAATGGCCTGATATAATTCATGTACGAGTTATGAATGAATTACTTTTCAGGGGGTTAGCAAAATATACAAAACCTTATTCAAAACTGTTTAGTCTTAACAAACTTTGATTTGGTTCCCAGCAGAATAGCCTTAATTCTAAGTTAATTTATCAGTGAAAAGATAATATTTCTCATGAAACATTAAAATATCAAATTGTTACAACTGCTGGTTTTATACCCCCTGATGGAGCGATTCTCCTATTCTGAATGCAAATATTCGGGTTTTTTTTCAAAAAAAAAGTTTTTATAACACGTTGCATTTGGGAAAGGAGAGTGGGAAGTTCGTAGCGTGTTCGGGAGTGCGTATTAAGGTATTTTAAACTTCAAAAAATCTACCTATAACTGTACGTTTTTCGCAAGCATTTCGAGAATTCAAAGTTCTTCAATAATTTATGATAAACATTGGCTCATTCATAAATCTTGTGACGGAGAGATTAGTGGGATTTGTGAAAAACAACCGGCAAACGAGGTAGCGGTTGCAGGTGATGTTTTGTGAGATATGAAAAAAGGGATGGGTAGTTTTTCTGAGAATCAATAATGGGGCGGAGTACATTACATTATCTAAACAAATTATATTACAATGCCAATATTTGTATTCAATAAAAAATAATGGTGTTATCTCAAAAGAAAATAAACACTTCGTCAACACGCATATATAAAGAAAACGAAAGTTTATCTTGGCAATGATGTCTCTGGTATTATTTCAGATGAAATCCCAACTACCGATTTACTCATAAAACCCCATTGAACCATGCCAGTGACACATTCCAGGGGGCCGCGGAGTAGGTGTGGCTATAGTCCCCAATAATTTTGCCATAAACAGTAGTTTTTGCATATACTAGTGGTTTTAAAAATGTTTTACCTAAAATATTGCAAATTTTCTCGGCCCTAGTAAGTCAGCCCTCCAAACAAAATTCACCTACGCGATCCATGCATTCATGAGTACGCACTACCTTAAAGATAGAAAAAAGGACACGATACCCTTTTAACATATAAGACCTCTAACTTTCCTGAGGTGAGGTAGAACAAGGGTGTTTCAAATTGTTAAAGGAGATGTGGTGGGTGTACCAAAAGCGTGAATTTCTTTATTAATCTCTTCGAAAAATGCACCTAAATAAAATCACCCTTAAAAAAATCTGCCAAAAACAGATTTTAAATTAAAGGATTGTCTAATGAAAAGAAATAGCCAAATTTATCATGGCTTTCGAAAAGGTCAACATAGAAAAATCCCCCGCAATTATTTACCACCTGAGGCAATAAACCCACCCAGGGAGACTGTTCAATCAAAGCTTAAATATTACGAGTGTTTTCGACTTTTGTGGGTGATCAAGAAGAACGTAAACAAAATGTTTTAAAAGACGCATAAATAAGTTTCACATTTTTGATACAATGGAAGTTTGGCAGATGATCAAAAATTTTGATTGGAATTACTGAGTTCTGCGAAGAGGAATTACAATGAGGAGAAATAAGTTACTTTCACATCCTGTTTCTTGACAGAAAGAGGTCCCATTAATTCATTTGAGTTTTTATTTCACTTTTTCTTAAAGTTCCACGTATTAGTTTACAGTAATTAAAAAACAATTTTTTTTCTTCCATATGCGAAACGAATGCCCAGGTGATGAGAATTTCGAATTCACCACACAAAATGTTGTTCGATTGCTGACAAAACAAACTCGGATCAGTCTGTCTTTTTGGCTTTTTGTTTGGCCTCGTTTATATCAGCTTGTGTCACGGTGTGAAAAATATCATCGAGACTTTCTTCAACGAAATCTTCCCTTTCCAATCGCCGTTCGTTATACCGTTCTTTAGCCGACACTCTTTCGGCATACCGGAATGCAGCTTGTTTGCGGACGTTTTGCCGATGCTAATTGCGAAAAGGAAAGATAAACTATTACGGATTCATGGACAAACAAACTAAGACAAACTATGAACAAAGATTCATGGACGATGCGAGAAAGAGTGACAGATTCTGTCAGTTTTTAAATAATTCACAAACGCCCAATGAAGTAATTTCGCTGCCAGAAGATAAAAATGTAAAACGATAAAACGTCATTTAAGCCCAGTGGTTATATTCGTTGAGAAATCACTACGAAGAAGTGTATTTCTATAGAAATATACACTTAATAATAATACGTAATAAAAATGATTGTTGTCTAGTAGAATATGATGACCCCTCAGAATATTTTCACCCCCGTGATTACGCTTATGACCTAACCCTAACCCTAACAGGTCATAAGCGCAAACCAAGGGGGTGGAAACATTCTAAGGGTCATTATATATTCTACTACATATCGCAATGATTTTTAAAGATCTTGTCTACGGGGAAGTGTTAAAAAGATACATTATTAGCTTCCGACCTGGTTCGGGGAGACGTAGTGTGGATTTTCGTACAACGTGCTGCCACCAAAACTGCCGTCAAATATACGAATCAGGTTCAGGACGAATCGAGGACCTATATGATAGAACCATATAAAATTAGCAAGTACAGTGCACTCCTTACTAATTCCAACACTCAAGGGGCTGTTTGATTTGAGGAATGTTCGGATTATGGATGTTCAATTACCTTATAGGGATAATTTCGTCGGGGAAAAGTGGCGAAATTTTTGGTTCTTGACGAAAATTTTCACCGACGAAAATTTTGAAAAAGTGAAATTTATGAGAAAGTATTAGTAAAATTTTGCAAACTAAAGGTATTTTCCCCGGCGTAAATTTTCCCCGATGAAATTATCCCCGATAAAGTACAGAAAAATAGTAAGTGAACTTCTTTAGGATTACAGAGAGAAAATCCTAGGTTCTATAGAAATATAAAAATACATGGTTTTAGATGGATCCAGGGAGCAGAGAGTCAAAGTGTCCATCAAATAGATGTGGATGCTCTTTTGAGATTTCACATATTTATAAAATATATACGTCTTCACAAGCGTCTTAGATGCGAACTAATTTAACGTTTAATGTTTTCGCAAGAGAATGAGATAAAGTAGATGTGTTTTGGAAAACTTTCATTATCGTTTACAAAATTCGCCATCAGCTTCATCCCGCAGAAACAGGTGTGAATCCCGTATTAGCACCCTGCAGCAACGATCCATTGATGAAAAAACTTTCACGTGAGAACTGAATTTGTGCTGACATTAAAACAGTGACGTTAAACAGCTTATAAGAAAATGTCAGAATACTTGCGCCAAAGACAAAAATCCGCTTACCGATCTCTGTCAAAGACATATCATTTTGATTGATTATCTGAAAAAAAAAAAGGTCTTGTGATAAAGGAACTCGAAACTTCGAATTCGAAATTCAAGAACAATTTTAAGAATCATTGATTGTCCGTATTTCCCCATCAGCCAGGAAACCCAGATTTAATTCAAGTGCGATGCACGCAACTAAGGCCTGCTTCAAGATATTGTTGCATTATTTTAGAAAACCTCATATTTTGGAGGGGCGTTAGATGCGTTAGGGCGTTATGACGAAAGATCATTAATTGGTTCCTAGGTGATACCCCAGGAGTTATAAATTCTGGCCATTTTATGACAGCAGATGATTTAAAGGTATACTCATCATCACCCACTGGTATATTTGTTGAAACATCACTGCGGTGGAGTATACAGACCCTGTCAATGGAAGAACACTCTGTCGCAGTGACTTTATTACTTTTACTAGTATTCCTACTCCATACACCAGTCTCCGCAAGGGGTGTTGTTTCACAACAGGAAAGAGTGCCAGACAGCTTTACGAAAATTGAAGAGCTTTTATTACATTTTTAATTCCAACGAAAAAGTAGTAGTAAATGATTTTCAATTAAAAAAACCACAGCTTATGACATGAAAAAAATGTCCCTTTCCAAATATATAAAGATTAAGAAAATCTATTACAATGTTTTGTAATTCATTTGAAAGACTGACAAAAGGAGCTCGGACGGCGATCGGGAAAAGACACCTTAAACTTCCGATGTTTGACGCTGTGTTTTATAAGAATACAGATATGATCACAATAAGATCAAGTTGAAACTCAAATTCTTGCTTTTAAAAAATCAGCAATATCCTGGGGCTAAATTTTCTTGTAAATCTGCAATAAATTAGAGTATGAATTCTTTTGGAAGCCACCAAATATGTTTCACTAACAATGTTAGGTTTGGTTTGACATAACTTGAAGGAACTGCGAGGTTACTACCAGCGGACAAAAATCGTTAAAAAACCACTGCGACAGAGAGAGGATTGCCATTGAAATAGTGTACTCCTTGGTAGTAGCTTTTCAACAAATTCGTCCACTGGGTTAAGATATTAAGCAGAAAATTAGTGGCTTTTACCTAAAACAACACTATTTCAGTAACCTGCAATATCTATTATGTCAAAAATAAAGTAAAAGTTGCAGTATGCTGATGTGAACAGTCCCAGTCGGCAAAATCGCCAAAAAGACACTGTGACGGAGAGACTTTTTTATTGAAATTGTGTGCGTATTTATATAGAAATGCATTCCTTCGCAGAGGTTTTTTAACAAATTGCCGGCTGGGGAAGAACAATAAGAAATGATTCTTGAAAGGAGCAGTTGACAAATATCAAAATGGTAAACAAAGTAATCAAATGATTGGTAGAAAACTGCTGATGCTTGTTTGGTTCTAGGACAATCCCCTAGGACAATCCCCCCAAGGGGAAGGGGAATTGTCCTGGCACCCTTTTGTTTTGCTCTCACGGCCTTTATAAACAATAACAGCACCCGTTCTGAAGACCCATAATCGTGCATTTCAAATGCGTAAAGGCATGGAAAAAAGCTCAATTTCACAATTTCGCCTCCATTTCAGTATAATTCATAAATAGGTTGCATCAGATTTTTTCATTTGATGGATAATTTGAGCAATGATGCATAGTTAGATTATTGAGTATGATGTATTTCACAGCGTATCTTATACCACATTTTAGAGAAAATTATGACAGATCCAAAGCTATTCGGCTAGTTTAATAACGTTGATAAACAACGAAAATTTCTTAACGTTTTGGTGTTTACATTAAGCAGGTAAAACCTAATGGTATTTACATTGGTTATTTGAAAACGGCATTTTTTTCTTCAAATGAATTATCTTCAGAGGTTTTCCGCACGTGGACACTTTTGAATAGAATTACAATGCATATCGAACTTAAGACGGAAATATTATTACAAAAGGCCACCTGACGCTCAAATATTCCTTTTTTTCTGTCACGACGAAGGTTTTCGAATGTATTGTAATAGTTTCTATTCCAGTAACTTCATAGCAACCCGGGTAAAACACAGAATGGCTGTTAAGTGTACCCATGTAATAGAGCTCGAAAAAATTGATCAAAAAAAAAATGTATGGAATCTTTTCACTATCATCGTCGATTAAAGATTTAAATGACGGCACGGACCCGTCCCCCCAAAACTGAAGCCCAAATATTTCGTCACCCCATCGCCAGTAACCTTTTAGCGCTTTGCATTTTACAAAGATTTCAAAATATCTCCAAAAATATGCGTGTTTGATTGGCCCCGGAAAATCCCTTCCCAAGAGGTAAATTTGTTGAAACCATTGCGGAGGAGTACGTTTCTATGAAATACACTGTTTCAATGAAGATGCTCTTCCTCGCAGTGACTCTTTGACATTTCTGCCGACTAATCAATTGAATCAATCGTCTCGATGATGACGTCAACGAAAGTTAGAGCATAATGCGATCTTATTTTTTTCATCTGTTGTTACTGTCGCCAGACAAAGTTAATTCGACATATTTCGAATAGTTTTTAACAAAGACACATGGAATGCGTGAACAAACTGTTCAGCTACTTAAAATTCAAACGATGTGTCATATCGTCCGAATAAAATGTCCGAATAGAAAAAGATGCAACGATTCACAAACTTTTAATGAAAATGTTTTGGTTTTTTTTGTTACGCTTTTTATTAAGCATAGTTCCCACTGCGCAACGAAAGATCGTCACCAGACCTATCGCTGGCGATGCACGCAGTGGGAACATGAAATTTCTTGATATTCGACGCCCTTTATGACCTTTTAAAAACTAACAAATGATTACCTACATTTTAAATAATGAAAATCTTTCGTAATTTGCTGTTTTTTCCATGTGTTTCCTATCAAAGTTATGACATCAACTAAGAAAAATGGCTTGCAACTACCTAAAGCTTGGTTCCCGCCGGGCGATGAAAACCAATTTAATCGCCAAACTGGCGATAAATCAAAATTTGTCGCCGAAATAGCGAGAACGAGGTTTTGGAAAATTATCGTCTTATGAAATCAAAATTGAAAGGAAGGTAACCGCTCGTTCTATTAGTTACACAGACCTAGTTCGAAGGAAAACTCCGAACCAGGCGGGATTTGAACCCACGACCTAGGAATTCTAGTCCTATCGCTCTACCAACTGAGCTACCGGTTCATGTTATTCAATCCTCATTATCGATATGTAACTAGTGTTGCAGAGAAATCCATCTCCGACGTGGAAATCAAAATTAAAATGCAACAATTTTCTATCGCCACATTCTGGCGATAACTTAGCATGAATGAAATTTGGGAAGAAAAAAAATTCATGGCATTCGAATTGGATTTGAATAAACATTCGAAAAGCGTTGTAGAAACTGCTCGGAAATTTGAAGAGAGGTATCGGTTTGTACGTGAAGATGGTGCCTTTCAAAAAAACACGAAAGGCTGTCAGAAGTTGTTGAAACTTATCCTTGCTTGCATAATAAGCAGGACAGAGAACATAAGAAAAAAGATGTAAAACAAAGGGCGTGGAGAGAAATTGCCAAGGAGTTATAACCTGAAAATGGAAAAACAGCCGAGCAGCTATGGAATAATTACTTTCAAAACGATGCTCGGTTGAAAGAAGCTGACGAGTGTGGTAATGCAGCCGCAGTTTTTGCTTTTGGTTTTGTTGGCGCTTTATACAACGGCGAATAGCAAATGTCAAAGATGCAAGAAGAAGAGCACGGCGTCTATATGCCATCGTTTGTTTGTATGAAAGAATTTTGATTTGACGATAAAATCATTTTTGGTGAGAACGTGTTGGCGATATATTTTGTCAAGGCGATTCATGAATTTATCGGGCGTTAAGAGAATATCTCCTGAAAATTATCGTGACGATAATGCTTATTTCTGTCGCCGAAAAATCCATCGCCCGGTGGAAACCAAACTTAAGGACTACCTAACATGATTTTCACCATCAGTTAGATGTAATTACTTGACATTGTACTCTTCTCTTTCGTCATTAATTCCACTTCCACAACTTGTTTTTCTCCTAACTTCAGTCGCTCGTCCCTTCGTTCATATCTGTTACATACTGGACAAACTTAACACACACTTGGTTTATTAATTTTTTTCTTTTATAATTGAAAGTGATGCGAAGTGGAATGAAATGTTCATTGGCTTGGGTGACAAGCTTCGTCTCAAGGTACTTTGGCACGAGCCACCATGTTCAATCTCGATTTCAAGTTTCCTCGATTTCAAGTTTCCAAGAACAAAATTAGGTAATTAGAAGCAAGAAAATAAAGATTTTACTTCAAACTAGCAACACACTCAAATCATCAGAATATCCTCACTTTTCTATAAGAATACATGGACTGGAAACGACGTTGCAAAATGGTATGAATATCCATTCAAAAATAGACTGAAGCAAACAACTTGTTATCTTTCTAATGCAAATAGTATCGCTTATCTCAACTAGTTGTTACGTATCCAAATTTACAAGCCAATACAGCCGCCATTATGTCGTGTCTATTGTCTATTTATTGAATTAAGTTCAGCAAAAGTCTCGCCGTATAAAACCATTTGTTCCACAAAGACTCGTAAATGAAAGATTTTCATAACACACGATAGTCCCGGAGGTGTCACAGCGGCCGAAAATACACCGAGAACTGTGAAACACAACCCCCCTTTGAATTTCTTTTCTGTGACGTTTCTTCACATCCTGTTTTGACCTCGTTTTGACCTCGTCCAGAACATCCAACCTCGTTTTCAATCCTAAAACTGTCCTTAATTATCCTTGTGGGTGTTTTGATAATAAAATACATGGAAACGAACGAGGTTGGAAGTACTAAATGAGGCTGTTTAAACAGAACTTCGGAGAAAGGTGTATTACACTGATTATGAAAACATTTTTTCGAACGCAAAACTAGTATTGATTATCGAACAGTTATATTTAAAAGATCAGTTTTGGCTTTTCTATAACACAGAGTCTTATATTAAAGATTTACACGTTGTTTTTGATAAGGAACCTTATATCTCTGAGCCTGCTGTTCCTTATATCTTCCATAAGTTTTAGCCTAAGGGTGTTCCTTATACAACACTTCACTTCCTCTCACAGTTAATTTACTGAGTAAGCAAATACCTGGTAGTTTCGAACCCATATCCTGTGGTCCAAGATCGTGAAATTCAAAACACGATCAACGAATGGTTTACTTTTAGGGTGATGTTTTGGTGTGGCAAATATTTGTCGAAATAATTCTTTTAGTAAACGATAGCACTCTACATCATCGAACTTCTATAAAATATAAGAACAAAATTGCGAGGAATATTTTTGGATTGATACCTATCTCACAAAAATAAAAACCAACTAACCTTATCAAATGACAAAATCGGTCGTGAGCCTTTCAAGCAGTTGCCTGCCAGCTTGAGTTCATCCATGGTATGCACTGAAATTATAATCATGTTAAATAATCGTATGAAGTATTAAGAGAATGGGATCAGCAAAATCAAATCCATCTAATTAGCGCCTCCCCATCTAGTCAAAAATATTTTTATAAGCGCCCCTCCGCAATAAGCACCCGGGCGCTTATTAGAGTGACTTAACATTAACGCAGAAAGTAACGCCCGGGCGGTAATTAGAACTTTGAACAAACAGCGAAAATTCTGTAGTAGAAACGGAAGACTATATTTTTGTGATGTCTAAATGTAAGTTGTAAGTACAAAATATAGTTGCTTTTATTCTTTTATGATAAAACGCAATGCCTCGTTCACAGCTAGCATGACCATTTCAAAATTTTTTTATAAGAGCCCCTCCAATTAGCGCCCTCATAATTTCCAAAAAAAATCATTATGAGCGCTCGGGCGCTTATTAGAAAGAATACAGTATTTATGTATCAAATCATGTTCAGACTGAAATTACTTGAAATTACTTGATTCATTGATATGAAAGCACAAAAACAATAGGAAGAAAGTTGAAGTAGAGAAGATAACTTTCTTTCGAAAATTTATTTAAACCACAGTGAAGGAGTACTTTTCCATAGAGATATACACACTATTTCAATAAAAATGCTCTTTATCGCAGTGACATTTAGAAAGAATAAAAAAATTTTGATATTTTCCAACAAACTGGTGGAGTTAAAATTAATCAAATAAAATTTGATTAAATTTTAAATCTAATCTAACAATCAATCAATCAATCTAACAGCCTGTTGGAATCGTAGAAAAACAAACAAACAAAAAGACAGCTTAAGGCACAGATGCCATAAAATGTCCAAAATTAATAATAAATTTATGCATCAAGTTAAAGCAAAGGAAACCAACCATTCTCCACGAGAAAGCGGGCTGATGGACCGTGTGGAATATTTGATACCCTGAAAGAAGTATTGAGTTAAAATGCAGAGAATTTTACAAGCAATATCATTTGTTTTTTATATAAAGTATCATTATGTTTTCTAACCACATGTATAGATCTTTCTTTTTCCTCATTTCGAAAAAAATGCATTTGTTACAATTCTTCATTTCACAAACCTATGAAAAAAATTATCGTGCAAATGAAAGTTTACTAGGTGGTCACTATCACTGTTGAGAATCAAGGCTTTATTAGGGATTTACAGATTGCTGATGGTCCTAGAATCCATATTATACTCATAGCAATGTTAGAAAAAACAAATTCAATATTACCTCATTGATAATAGACAATTGATCCTTTCGGTCCAGTTTGTTATCTAAAATAATGTGGAGATCAAGAAATTTCAATAAGGCTTACTGTTATTTTCGGCTCTGCTCCTTCTGTACAGCAACCCTCTCAGAACTAACACATGTCGTCAGTTTATGAAATACATGTAAGAAAACCACCTTATTTTTAACTGAAAAATGCTATGAAGTTATCAAAGTACTTAACCTAAATGGGAATGTTAATAATAGCTTTTTATAAACCGGCATAGAAGTCCTTTTTACAAATTTCCAGGAAATTCACAATTTTTATTAGAGTTTCATGTCCACTGTGTACATAAAAGACGGCTTCATTTAAAATAACACAATATTATATATAAATGTATGAATATTTTTTGAAATGTTAATCTCAACAACCTTACCCTTACTGGTGAAGCAAACCCGTTATAATTCAAAAAGTCTACTTACCAGCCCGTGAATGAGGCATCAATGTACGTAGATCCAACATTAAATGACGTGCTCTAAAATGAATGACAAAAGCTATAGGATGCAGAAATGCAAATTTCAGACCTCCCAGTGCAAAATCAAGTAATTTTTTTATGAATTTAGGACAATTTTAGATAGTATTTTTGGACATTTTAGGGCAAAATTTGAGAAAATTTAGGACAAAGACTAAAACGCTAGGACAACTTTAGGACAATTCCCTAATTATGGACCTGTTACAGTAAACATATCTTTATGATTGTCTATTATCTACATTTTGAGTGATATGAAATTGCAAATGATTCGACTTTGTTAAAAGCTAGTTCTGTAGCTTCCTGTCCATTATCAATTCATATAGGCTTGTTTTGTTCAATGTAAAGTCTACTAGATAACTAATGGTATAATCAAAAGTGATACAAAAGAAACTCATTAACTTCAACTGGTAAAAATACTGTAGCAATATAGTTAGCTCAAAAGCTGAATGAAAACAAAAACTCTCAAAAACTATTTACACTTCAAACGAGATCTATTCAAGTTCTTTTTTTCCGAAACAGATTTCAAAACTAAATTTCTCATATCTTCTAGTTAAAGATCTTTCAAATAAGCATACATTCCAAACTGAATAGTGTATTTTGTTTTACAGCTTCGCAATTTCTGAATCCGAAACATCTTCATTAGTTGAAGAGAATAAAAAGTTAGACTCAACACAAAAGCCGGAACAATCTCTGCTTTCCTGGTTAATTCAACTCTAGTTAGCGTTATTTATGGACATTTTAATCTTAATGCATTGTCACTGTCCTGTCTTAAGTGGTACTTTCTTTTTCCCTCCTTTTCCCTGGTACAATGCAGCTTGCTACTTGTAAGACTCCTGATTTGTGATATACCATTTCTATTAACTGAGAAGACCTTTTGGCATTTTTTGATTTCTGCTGAAAAAATATCTCCTTTTAAGGTTGTATTCAGTCAAAAATCAGAATGATAGTAGACAATTCAACGAAAATATACAAAATATACTCAAAATATAATCATGTATTTTCAATCTCAATATCTCAATAACTACAATCAAAAAACAGGAATTGCTTTTTTTCATTTGAACTTTATCCTAAATTTTATGACATTTAGGACAATCTACCAAAAGTTAGGACAATTTAGGACAAAATTACTAAAATTTATAATTTTAGGACATTTTAGGATTTTAGGACACTCTGGGAGGTCTGAAATTTAGTTGCTGTACACATTAGCGATATTAATCAACACTGATAAAGATAAAAAGAAAACAGGTTTTTGTGCAAGCTGATCATATACTTCATCGAAGTTGTCAAGAAGATATACATTGCTGATAGTTCTTTATCCAATTCAGCATTCCAAAGAAGTAATCACAACTTTAACATTTTCAAGATTGGTCTTGAGAAATATGATGGAAACCCTGACATGGAAGGAATTCCTTTGAAGCAGCTGCTAATGTATATATTCTTATGAAGTCCCCAACACAAAATTTTCAATTAGCACCCATTTTGCTGAAGCCATTTCTTTGACATCATGAAAACATTTCTGAAGGTGATGTATTACAAAATGACCTATACATACTTTGGTAAATGGAGTCAAGGCTTTAATTAGGCCTCACAGATGGCTTACAAGGTCATTTACCCAATTGAGTAAATCACATTCAATTTCCCAATTACGTCTAGATTATTACAAAATGTCCTCGTAGACCCCAAACTGAAAGGTGACATGCTCACCAAATTCCCTATACAGTGAAAAACATCTTGTTGCCAAAATTTCTGGCTAACACTGGATATCTTCAAATGACTGAAACGTTTCGCAACAGTTTGAAGAGAGCATTTGGTTTCGCCTGATAAATGAAAATATAAAGCTAGACTCCCATTTAAAGACGACATTGAAATTGATAACTACGAACTTTGTTAAAATAAGACTCAGCAGATTAGCTAAAAATTTCAAGAGTAATTCCAAGGTATTTCTCAATATAAAAACATTATATGGATGATAAGCCTGCTACTAGTGTAGTAGAAACAGTTAACAAATCTGAGACTTCCTCAGAAAAAGGCTTGGAACAGAACTGTTTTCCAAGAAAATAGGTCAATTTCAAAGGTTTGTGTGGTATTCGATACACCAGCTTCATCTGGTGGGCATTCCTTAAATCAATGTTTGCATTCAGGACCATTACGAACATTCTCTTTTTAGAGTACTACTATGATTTAGCATTCATAACATAGCATTTGTAGAAGATATCAAAAAGGCATTTCTGCATGTTATTGAATCCTCAGCACCAAGACTTTGTTCCCTTTCTGTGCTTCAATGACTTTAACCTTGGACACCAAAGCTTGATAATCTGCAGTTGATTACTCTCAGGATTTGCAGAGTTTCGTTTGATGTCACAGACATCTTCTACAATCTTATTAGAAGGCACTCTCATCGAACATAGTGAAAAGTACCAGGACATTGACCCAGGTTTTGTTGATAAACTGCTAGACTGCTGGCCATAGTTCATGGAATGAAGTAGAGCAGTTCTTTATCAAGTGAAGTAAGTTTCAATGCAGATCAGAGCAATGAGAAAATATTGTCTGTGAAAAGAGACAGGTTTAGTCGATGTGATTAGTCATGACAGCAATTAAGTGTTGGGACTTTACATGGTTCCGACCCCCACCCAGGTAAATTCAAAATTGGCCAAAAAGTGCCTGGGGTTAGGGACCTGCTGAGAATATGTAGGGAGAGCTGATTCTTCTGGGGGACCTAAAGGGACCAAAAGAGATCTGGGAGCTAATGAAACATATCATATCTGTGCATATCTGTGCATGCTGTTGTTCTTTATCCAATCCAATCTTTGCATATCATCTAGCACTTGTCCTATTGAAAAATGCTTCTCCAAGTTGGCAAAGATTTGCTACAAAGTTAGAGACAGACAAAGTGACATACTGGAAGCCTTATACCTCCTCTCCAGCATGGAGATGATGGAATGATAAACTTTTCGAAAAAATCAGAAGTACACTTGCAAAAAAATTACTTACTTTAGGGCAGCTTTACATTATGTTGCAGAAAAATGTATTTTAATAGTTTATATTTTACTAGTTTAAAACTGACGTTTCCCAAAACAAAACTGTGTGTATCTTTTTTTTTTCAACAACTGTGATCTAATAACTTTGATTGGGACAAACATAATGCAAATGCCAACATTTAAGTCACTTTGAAATGAATTGTATTATCAATATTACAAATGCATCTTTGAGTGACTACGCTTGACTTGAGTGCTTGCATTTACTAGAGACAACAGAAACAGTTGGTTGAAATCAAATATAGTTTGCAGGTATTCATCTTTTGTAGCTCTAATAAAAAACAGACTATTCTCAGGTTGGAGCTCATGGCAGTGGTTCGGGATAATAAATTAACACAGTCAGAGTTGAGCTCAGTCATTTTGTAAATCTCCTTTATCCCTGCTACACAAACTCAAGTGTGGTTTATTAATGGATAATATCTGATAAAAAAATATGAAGAAATTATAGAAAATTGTATAAAGAAAATTTGGTCCTTGTTACTGGATTGTAGTTTGGTACACAATTGATTCAACTAGAAACCTTGCAGATATAATTTTTCGGGATGCCAGTGTTGACAAATCAGCTCACAGTGGCCTTTGGTTTACAGGCACCAAATCTTTAAGGTTTCCTACAGTCAGGTCTATGGCCGGAAATCATGCAACAGAAGAATTAGCTGTTATAGAAGTAAAAGTAATCCATGTATTGTCCCCTGGAAATGTTATTGCATTGTTAACATTGAGCAGTATAGTAAACACAACTTCGTGTAAGTATATTACTGAGATTTATATCTTAGCTAAAACATAGTAATAATTCAAAGCCGCAGACTATAAGCCAGGAATAACCAAATGATACCTATAGTGGGCAATTGTACTGTAATATTACAATTCAACAGTGTCACAGATTATACTGAGAGTCAACGATAAAAATAAGCAATACACTGAGGAAATTTGTTATGCTGATCATATCACTGTTCAAGAATACTAATCTATTATGGATTAGTTGCTTTTTTGCAGTTATTATTTTGTGGCCAAGAAGAGTGTACTATCCTCCTGCTTCACCATGCCGGGGGTATTTCTTCGAGAGAATGATTAAACTAAATGCTGTTTGTGGAAAATAACCTTCAATACTTGTATGATTTACAATGAAATGACTACTGTGCCAGCACAATTCAAGAGGGGTTTCGAATAGCTATCCCATATATTGCACATGTGCAGTGAACTCATACATCATACATCAAGTCACTATTGACACTTGCTGACTCAAAGCAAAGACAAACAAGATGCCCTTGCAGGCATAAGGATTTCTGCAAAATCAGCTGAAGTATGAAAAGAGAAAGACTACAAGATTCTTGAAATTTAAGAAAAGTTTAATCTGTAATATATATTCATTAAATTTCTGATCATGTACTCCGCAAAAATCTGGAAAAACATAATTGTCACTATGCAAAACTTTATACCAATAAACATCAATAAACTTGATTATATCTGAATGACATAAGTTCTTTATTTTGTTGGTACGAAATGATATTAAGTATTCAGTGATCAATGAGTATGCATATAAGTCAATGTAAATGTTATGAATTTAAATATGTATTGTCAATCTTCCTAACAGAATTCCTAAGGACAAAAAGGAAAGCGTAGATTTTAATGATACGAAATACATCCATATACATACAAAATCAACATACATAACTGAAACTTAAACTTAAAAACTTAGAAACTTAAAAAAACATTAGATTTTTAATTACGCATACACCCCAGGAAATTATTAAAGCATAGCTGACACAATATGAAACTTACGTTAACTGCCAATAAACTTAATGAACAAAAGAACAATAAATTTAAATAGATGCTGTAAGATATCACAGTGATTATGTAAGTCTTTCAATATACGGTCAATCTTCCTAATAACGAAAAGACTTCCCAAACAAAAAAAAGTAAACAAAGATTTGGATTATGTAAATGTGTTATTTAAATTAGCAAACATAACTGAAAGCAGTTGAAATTTAAATACAGTCAAGATAAGTTTCCTATTTGCTATCGTAAGTAGGGAGTCCCATTCCTAATTAAGGGCATTGATAATAATACAGCCAAGAACTATACAAGTAAATATGCTAACATAGCTAGAGAAATATCAAACATAAAATGATGCAGGCAGAGGTTAGACAGATATTCTTGTTGTTGGAGCTGAAGAGGAAACTGAGTTGAGCTGTACGTATCCAGAACTTAAAAGGCATTACAGCCCACAAATGAAACAAACGAGCTTTTGTATTTAGAAAAGCTTAAAAGAATACCAGACATTTTCAAAAAAACAAAAACCTTTCCTTTTTGACACACTGTTTTTATAAAACATTGAGAACTTGTTTTTAAAAAATGAACAATGAATGAACACAGTAGAATCTTTGTAAGATAATCATAAATTTCTACCCTCTACTGTCGGTCTGGGAACTGTAAATCTATTCAACATTGATCAATCAACTTTTGGAAGTTTCTTCGGTCACGCTGTAGTGTACCATTTTGTGAACGGCGTGCAAATGTAAGTGGAAAAATACCCGGATGATCACATGGCGGAAATTCAAGCCAATAAACTAGCGCTATTAAAGTTAATTAGCACCCTTTCGTAATAGTGGCGCTTCATGCACCAATGAACTTTGAGACGGTGGCTGTATGAACCAATGAACTTCGAAATAAAAAAATCGCTAGGTTTGGACAGTAAGATGAAAAAAAAAAAAAAAACTAAGAAAAACAACGACGAAAGTAAAGGCTTTCTTGCTTACGCAGAAATCCAAAAATTCCGTACAATGGTTGTATGTGCTTATGGAACGGCTCCATTAAATAATTATGGTTCAACCATAATTATGTTAAGAAGACCTGTACAATTATTATGACTACTAGAATTGGAGTAAGAAACTGAAGATCATTAAGAAGCTGAACAAGGGGAAATGTGAAAACGTTCAGCTCATGTTCGAATGGACTATACTTGTAAATAGTTTTAAGAGATATACCAGGGAAAGTTATCAACCATGTTTTAGTTTATGAAATATGATATAAATCATCTAACTATAAAGTCCTCTCATATCCTAGCTTATCACAGCCTCTGTTTAACTGATCACTTGACCAGAAGATGTCCTGGACCAGTTAAGAAACACCTAAAACAACATTTAACACAAATGGATTCCCTTAATTATTTTCTTTGGGGTTATTCTGTGAGTTTGGGACATGTTTACCATAATTTTGCTGATTGTCAAGTCACTTTTATTAGACATAACATACCTGTTTTTCTACTGAGTTTTACTACTTTACCAAATTTCGTCACATTCCTTTTTATTATGCTCAATGAACCTAGGAAGTTTCACATTTAACACTCAGTAAAGTGGTAATTTCTAGTGAAAATTATTCCCAGAAATCAATTTAGAGGCCATTCTAAAGAGTCTGGAAAGCAAAATTTAGTCAAATTAGTCCATTGTTTTAGCCTTTGAAATACAAGGTGGGGGCCCTGTATAAAGACTTCAGTTGGAAAAAGTACTTAGTCAATACAATTCTGCAAAGGAGATGCATTTAAGTCAGTTCTTATGGCATTGTTCTGAAAGTTTTTGTGATTTTGAGACTTATTACAGCATTATACAGAGTATGTTTGGTTGGATACCTTGATATCCTGAAGTATTCGTAAGAATGCAAGAAAACTTAACATAATAACGATTATAGTGATTATAGAAATCGTTTCCCTTTTATATTATTTTTTTGCTTTTCATGTATTAACAAATATTTATACCATTATCTAGAATGGGAAAAGGGCACATTATGAACATCCAAAGGGTATTTTTTTCTTAAACCCGTGACCCCCTCCTATACAAGAGTGATTTTTGAAGTTTTTAGAGCTAAATAAATTTTTTAATAAAAAAACATAGAGGGCAGCATCCGACGCTCTTTTGGTCTAAATTAGTCCCTGCAAATGCCGACTTAATTGCAGTATCCGCCTATAGTTATTGACCCGCTCTTTAAACCTGCAATCTTTTAAAAAGAAACCATAAAACCATCATCCAGCAGTAAATAACATGTCAGACATCGTTATTTAAAATTCCAGGTTTATGGAACGGGTCAATAGTTACAGGGAGTGAACTGCAGTAAAACCCATAGGCTTAAAGGAGACTGTTTATTGGAGGCACTCTTCACAAAACCCAGAAATTACGCCCCTGAATTTACTCAAAGAAAATGAGAAACTTATAGTTTCCTGGGTGATCTAAAAAATCTAGAAGACAAAAATATTTTTTAAAAAACCCTTTTTAATTTTTATTACAAAGACGGTTAGACACTTACCGACAGTTTATGCCTCTTTGACAGAAAACAAGCACTCTTTGCTTATTGGTCCATTTCTACAAGAATTTGAAAACAAGGAAGAAGAATAAGAACTTTATATAAATAAAAAAGATACTAACTAACAACCAAAAGATACCCTTTTCTTATCTACACAATACGCTGGGAGCCTTACCGGTTTATCAGTTTCCTTTATAACATGTCCTTCGTTTTCTGTGGTATTTTTTTTCGATTTTCGCTTTATCTTTTTTGCCATGCTGACGGGAGCCATTTTGAAATTTAGTTATAGCCTATTATTATCACCACCAAATGGCCATTATGAACATTCGCATAAAGCACCGGTATAGAGGCTAGTGAAGGACACGAGAAAGAAAAAAGCATGTCATGTGAAACAAGCAAAATATGAAATGGCTTCCTTTATTAATAGGTCGTTGCCTTTCCATCAAGTCAATGTCAGTGAAAAAGTAAAAGAGATATGCACAAACAAGAAAAATGTTAATATTATCCAAGAATACCTGAAGGAATTGGAGGAAACCGATAATGAAGAAAGATTTCTCGAATCGTTGAATATTCTGAAAGACGTTTATTCGTTCTACATAAGAAATGATAATTTATTGGAAAAGCATCCAGTCGAGCACCCTTTGACTGCTCATTCTGATTTAGTTGATATAGAGGATGTAGTCGAGAAGTGGCTCCAGTCTAGTTTTAAAGGGTTTGTTGGTATTCTTATACAAAGGATATCTTCTTGTAATAACGACACAACACCATCAACATCATCCATCACCATGCAGGTGCAATCATTAAAAGCTTTAATGCATGTTTTTCAAGTCCAATATTCCCACATGATTTTGTTGCAAACTAATAAAAGTACTAAAAAACTGAACTTTCCAAACCAGATGTTTATGAATATAATAAAGTGTCTTATATTTAATGCAGACATATCGGAAAAACTAATGGCAGTAATCAAGGATGAAATTATAGAGTTTGATGATAACCGGTATTATTTCATGAAGAATATTCATAGTTTGATCCGCCAGGAAGAAAAAGTCTTTGTCAGCAAGAATGATGAAAAAGGAAGGGAAAAAATCATAGGCAACATATTTTCACTATTGCTTCTTGTAGCAAAAAAAGAATTTCCTGAAAGTGATATGAAGTTTTATTTTGGAAGCTTAACTCAAGATTCTAGTTTGGACACTGGCTATATCTTGAAATCGTACACAAATGTTTTCAGTTCAGCGTGGCTGTCGTTAATGCGTATTCCCAACTTATCATCTGAAATTCATAAGAAGATCCTTATTAATCTGGACACCAAAATCATTCCTCAATTAAGTGATCCGAAGCTGCTTATAGATTTTCTAACAGACTCATACGATGTTGGAGGGGTCATCAGTCTGCTCGCATTAAATGGTTTATTCATTCTGATCAATCAACATAACCTGGACTATCCTGATTTTTATGAAAAACTTTACAATTTGTTGGAGCCAAAGATCTTTCTTGTGCAATATAAGGCGCGATTTTTCCAACTCTTGGATTTATTTTTGTCTTCTAGTCATTTGCCAGCCTACTTAGTTGCAGCTTTTGTGAAGAGATTGTCAAGACTGTCACTGTTTATGCCAGCACCTGACTTACCCATGTTACTAACGTTTGTACGAAACATTCTTATAAGGCATCCAAGTAGCAGAATTCTCATACATCGGAACATGGTAAGTAAATGCTTTAATTTTATAACAAGGCCATAAAGACTATAAATCTTTGTTTATTCAGGGTTTAGTCTAGGTGAAAAGAGTGTCTGTTGATCGGATGCTGCCCTCTATGTTTTTTTTGGAAAATTTATTTCACTTTAAAAGTTTCAAAAATCACTCTTGTATAGGGGTGGTCACATGTTTAACCCACTGCAATAAAGCCCAGGTTGCCCTTTTCCTAAAAAAAGTGCCCTTTGGATGTTCATATCATGCCATTTTCCTTTCTACCAGACGTTGCCTTTCCGTTCTAGATTAGACCCTATTATTACTTTTTTTGTACTCATTAATCAGCTAGAACCACTTGACCAGAATTCGTCGCTAAAATAATCGTGATTTGTTATAAAGAATTGCCTCGATAATTTTATTTTACTCTCCTATTTGAATACATCTGATTGAATGATGACGATCTAGCATAGCAACCGCATAGAAACATAGCTCTAGGGAAAATTTGACACGGTAAATTTTTTTTATTTTTGGGTTGGTGAAACTTTATGCAAAAACAAAACTTTTAAGCGTGTCAAAATTTTCATTTTCGGCTTACATGTTGTTTTTTTTATAAGCAAGTGTCTGCCCCTTGGTCAGGCTCGTATATGCTTAAGACCTCAATGAATCAAGGCTTAGCATATGCTTATGATATGCTTAAATTTTCTACTTTTTCTAAGGTGAGCTAAGGTTTGGTTAACAGTGCATTATTTGTAAAATTTGTAAACATTTGATTCGAAAGCTCGGGAAAATGTGGAAGCAGTGGAATGTCTTCTTTTAGACATTCAAGCAATGGAGTGTATTCTTTTTGGGGAAATAAAAAAAAATGACCGCATATTTAGACTACTTTAGCAATATTTTTCAGGCTTGCTATATGCTTATATTATGCTTAAAAAATCAGCAAATCTGAGCCTGTATATGCTTATAAGTGTTATGCTTATAAA
This sequence comes from Turritopsis dohrnii, assembly GCA_027922465.2. Classification (NCBI taxonomy): domain Eukaryota; kingdom Metazoa; phylum Cnidaria; class Hydrozoa; order Anthoathecata; family Oceaniidae; genus Turritopsis; species Turritopsis dohrnii. Next base: position 426,481 of record BQMF02000379.1, on the reverse strand, counting down.
AAAAAACATGTAGTTCTTCAGAAAATGAAGAAAGAAGAAAAATTTCTACATCTTCGGAGGAGTACCGCTTTTCTAGCGAACATTAGCATCAGTTTCAATAATGGTCGTAAAATTAAATTGTGCTATTGTGTGGTGTATCGACAAAACGATTATTAAAATCATTAACATGACAATACTAAACATTGCAATAATAAATTTTCGGGAAACATTCGGAATGCTTCACCAGTCGTAATAACACGCTCAACCCTCCCTTTAACGTAAACTTAGTGTTCTAGTAAGCAGTGTTTGATGGTATATTGTGTGGATATCTAATTTCAATAATTATTATGAGTCAATCAAAGCCGCAAAGAGCGAAAGCAGAAACGTTGAACATATACCTTATACACTTAAATTTTTAGTCAGAGCCATTGTGTTGTAAATAAACCTCTGCTAGTTGTTAAATACCCACTATTGACTTTGTGACATCGAAAAAACCCTACTCTGAGCAACTACGAATAGGTCAGAACTAACTTTTAAATTTTTCAACGGTCAGAAAATCGTTAAAGTTACTTAGAACTGTTTACCAGCAAAGTGTCTACCAATAATTTAATGTGTTTTTTGTGACGAAAAGTATTTTGTTTTAAGTGTATAAAGCTTGTCTGTGACACTGAATGTCCCACCTTTTTTAGAATGGCTCTTTTGAAATTTAGTAGAAAGAATATCGCTTGAAAATTTGCTTGGTAAAAAAAGAAGGCCAACTAAATCTGAGGGTGGTGCGATCGCACCCAAAGCAACCCCCGAGTTACACCACTACCTACTTATTTTGGGGATCTGGTAACGAAGTTATTCAATCTGAATACGAAAATAACACAAAAAGTCACGAGCACCCTTCAGGTTCACTTTTCCGGAAACGAAAAAAAAAAAAAAAAAATGGCTGCGAATCCGTTAAATGTTTTTTGTGAAAATATTTAAAAGTCGCCAGCATGTAAAGTCGTGAATCCTAAAAAAGCGAAATGTTGCGAAAGTCGCGAGAATTTTTGTGCTCCCGATCTTTTGTGCCTTAGTATTACGATGAACTTCGTCTGTATCTCGACGAATTCTATTCACATATTCTCGGGTTTCATAGAAAACAAGTAATTTGTTCTGGACAATTTATTTATATTGACGTGAATGTACAAAGTAAAGAGTCCGAAGTTACAAATTAAATCAGATTGATAATTACTTCTTTAACGATTTTAAAATACATTTCTCAATCTTGTATTCTCACATCAGAAGAAAACGTTGTGAATGCACTTCGTCGTGTGGCTGTCATAAAGTAGTATGAAAAGCTTTTTATCGCAAGTTTCGGTCGAGTGGTCCTAACTGTTAATTCATATATCTTCAGTAACGAAATTTTCGCAGAAGAACTTGATATTGCGAACATTTCTACCTGCGAAAAGTTCTTCCCTTATGATACCTTATATTATTATTATTCTCCACTTGATTTCTTATTAGGCCCAATCTAGCATTGAAAGTGATCCTTTCCTTTACTTCGAACCAAATCCTTCCAAATGTGAAGCACTGAAAAGCTGTTTGTGGGAACTCAATACCTTAAAATCTCATTTTTCATCGGATGTTTTGAAATCTGTTAAATCATTTACCAAAGAATTTCCAAAGTACGAAGAAGATTTGCCCGATGATTTTATGGCGGCAACCTACGAGTTGCTCTTCACTGCAAAGATGAAAGAAGATTCGGATAGCATTCCTCCTATCAATTTTATGAAGGACAGTAAAATATTCAGCGATATTGACAACGATATGTGGATTGTTGAGTAGTCACGCCCCAAGAGAAAAACACTGTTGTACTTTGACGGGTTGTTATCCAGGTTAACATTGATTATAAGTATAACTTATATATGAAATATGAATCATGAATCATAATTTTTTTTGCAGTAAAAGAAACTTTATTCTCGAACTTCATTTGCTTCTTTGTTGTCAAATTTTCCGAAAGACTTAATGTTTAACCCGGTTAGTGAGACTCTCTCTCTCTCTGTTAAGCGCAAAATACACTACGCATTTTTTATATCTAATTATTTGCATTTAAGATGTCTTTTAAATTCGGTTTAAGAGATTGACGTTTGGAGTGGAACCAAAACATCATTCAAGGACACTATAGTTTGTTCCTTTTTAAAATGTGGAATATCTAACAAGTATTGCTTAATATAGCAGGTTATAAAAAAGACAGCTTAAACTGGTGTGGACCTACTTTGATAAGAAATATATATATATATGTACATTATACAATAAAAAAATTAGGTAAAATTAGAATAAATAAATAAGATATAATGGTATAAAATGTTCAAATGTCTTTGAATTCGAAGTGATAAGAAACAAGGGCATAGAAAATGTCTCAAGATATGACTTTAAACCTAGAGTGAATGAGAGTTGAGTAGCACGAAACTAGCATAGAAATTGCATTAGTGGAAAAAACTAAAACCACGAACAAAAGGAATCTAGAGTTGGCAGAAATAAAAAATATATATTGCTATATGTAAAACATTAAAACAAATGACTAAAAATAAATGCAGTTTACTCTCGATATCTCGAACTCTCAGGGGACCGGGAAAAAAGTCACAGATATCGGGAAAAGGGTAGGAAGTTTCTTTCGCTTAGATTTTTGTGCCATTTTTTTCCAGCGAGGTCAAAAATTTGTTTTTATATGATATTGTGTTCTTTGGGACGGCTTGTTAGCCATACTCAAAAGAAGACCGCTTAGCATCTGTGATCTTGAAGGTTATGAAATACCTAAACCAGAGAGAGAATTACATTTCCGCGTAACAATGAAAGTGAAGACGATGAATACGAGTATGAAGCTGGCGACGATTCTCCTTCTCAATCCTTTTAGGAGGAATGTTTTCCAATAGATTGTCAAAGACAAAGCGCACATTTTCATGAAATAGGTTGTTATAGTTTTACCCTTCCTTCTTGCACTTTTTTCCTAAGCGTTTATAAGCCCATGGTTTTTTATGTTTAGTCAAATTGAACAAAGAATTTTTCATTTAGTTTGAAATATCTTCGCCGCTATCCACATATCGAAAAGGCAAGAGACACTAGGTTCGAGGTTGCGTATGTATGTGTGTGTGCATAATGTCAATATAAAATTCTAATGTAAATAAACAACTTTTTTTACACATTTTGATTTTCGCAAAATTTGCGTAGAACCAAAGTAACGAGTCCTTAAAGGAGTGGTTCGGTAAAAAATCGAAAATCTGATCTTAACAAATTTGAATTCTGCGTATTTTATTTGCTAGGAAATATATTTTCTTTCTTTTAAAAATTATCTCATTTCCTTTCTAAACAAAATTTTTTAACAATGCACTATATCTAATTAAATATTCATGACGTCACTTGCGCACCTTCGAAAGAAAAAAAATCAAGTATAAAGACAGAAGTAGAAGTATAGAAGAGTTGTTTGCGATTGAAAGAAGCGTTTATAGCAAAATAATCAAACTCGAAATTGAAGATGCCTTGGTGTGTAACAGTAGGATGCAACAACAATACGTTTAAAGTTACCCAAAATAAAGACGTAACGTTTTTCTCAATGCCAAAAGATGAGCATTTAAAGAAGAAATGGTTAACTAACATTAAAAGGGAAAATCTGCCAAAACATCCAAAAATATGTCATCTTCATTTTGAACAGTTTTGTTTCAAAAGAGATTTACAGGTAAGAAGGAAAAAGGAATTCAAGCTACTCTTTATCAAGTAAAGCTAAGTTATAAATCCAAATTTTTTATGCAAATCGATTTCTTTTATATTTCAGGAGCTTCTACAAAAGCCACTTCAACGCATGTTGAAAGATGATGCTTCGTTATCAATGGATATATCACTAGTATTTCCATTTTCGTCTTCATAAGGTGATGAATTTGAAATCTCTTTTTCTGGCTAAAACATATAAGGACTAAAACATTCCATCGTTTTTCTGAGCTCATCATAACTTTCCTCTCCTTCTGAGTCCTTATTTCCACTAGAAGGTCCATCTTGGTTAAAAAAGTTTTCTTCTGTGTAACTTTCTTCATCTGACATTTTTCAGAAATCATTTATAAACCTTGTGGAACACTTTTTCTCTTTTAACTTCACACACAAACATCTTTTAAAAAAATAAACGAAAGTGCTGGTGTGACGTCAGCAAAAAGGTACAGATAAAAGCAATTTAAAAGAACATGAAAAGATCAAGCTTTTAATAGGGTTTATGAATAATTAATGAAGTTTGTTTACAGGATTTTGAATTTGTTACGTAAAATGAATAACTATTGGCAAATTTTAAAATTTTCATTTTTTAACCGAACCACTCCTTTAAGCAAGGCTTTGCATTGGAGGCAAAAAGTCTGAAAATAGCTACATCATGTAAACAAACAAAAATTTGCAGCAGAAAATTGGACCGTAGGCAGAGAATCAGTTGATTACGTCAGGGCAGTCCATATTTTGTATGTTTTGAAAATCTTTAAAACATTTTTGGATAGACGATATCTTCAAATCTTCAGTGTGATTACGCAATCATGAAATTTCTTTTGGAAAAACATTATACAAAAATGACTTCTTCCCAATCACAGCATAAACAATATTATAATAATAAATAGAAAAACGTTATGATTCAGGGTTGTATTTGACAAGTTGTACACGGGTGGTGAGCGGTAGTCTCATAAAATAGCGGCTTTCGATAATGGAAATAGTAAATTTGACGTCATATTGCGGAGCTTATAAAAACACATATTTGACGTAAGATTTCGTCTTTTGTTTCATACAGTTGAGATAAACGCAGGCAAAAATTTTCTTGACATAAATAATCATTATGGGTAAAAGAAAATCGAAGCAACATAATCCAACAAAAAAGGTATGGAAACAACAAAGACTCCTTCGATGGCAATCAGAAGATACCATTCGATCAAATCACATCAGATGATGTCAATGATAACGAATCCGATAATACAGTGGTAAGTTTTTCATAAAGTCCAAATGAATTACATCATGTCTTAACCGTGGTTCATGTTTGTGTAGCTACAATGTTTACTTTCAGGTTGTCAACCAGGATCAAGTGATGTTGCTACAGATCGAAGAAAATGAAAAATTAGCTGAACTTGTCCAACAACAGAATCTCAAATTAAAGGATTCTGATCAGAAGTTGGCTGATTTTGAAGGTCAAATGGAAACATTTTTTCAGCAAAATGCACTCATCACAGATGAGTTGTCTGCATCGGTTCAAATGTGCAAAGAAGAAAATAATCTTTTAAAAAATGTAATTGAAGAATTGACATCTCAGTTATCCTGTTTAATTGAGGAATGTTCTCGAAAAGATGATATAATCTCTCAACAGCAAGAACAATGTTCAAAACAAGCAAATATTATTGAAGAACTTGCAGCCTCTTTAGAACAAGCAGAAGCAAATCTAGCGAGTCAGTATGAAGAAAGTATTGAAGAAATATCGAAGCAGCTGACTGAAAGTTCCTTACAACATGCTCAAAAGTCTTTATCCGAAGACATAAAGATAGAAAGAATTGAGAAAGAAAACAAGAAATTGAAAGAAAGAATTTTAAATGAGAAAGGTAATGTCGATCTCTTAGAACAGAAGTTACATCGAATGGGAAAAGATATGGAGCATTTACATGAACAAGCAGCCAGCCAGCAATTAAAATGTTCAAATGAAATTCAAATGTTGGAAGAACGAAATAACCATTTGCAATTAAAAATCAGTGTGCTGCAACGAGAAAAGAACGAATTGATCGATAAGGTTGACGACATGGGGATTGCTCATACTGGAAAACTAAAAGCAATAGCAAAGAAACACGAGATTGAAGTTTATGTGCTAAACTTGATGCACAAAAGAGAATTGACGGCTCATGAAGCTAAGATGGAACAAGTCACGCACCAATTGAGATTTGACCATGATAACACCATCTCATTGCTGAACCAGCAACATCAAAAGTTCAAAGAAAACATTAAATTTATGCTTGATGAAATAATCAAGGCATTATCATCGCAAAAGAAACGAAGATTCTTTATCAAAAAGAAAGTAAAATCTGAGAAAGTGATTGATGACATTCAAGACATTTGTTTATTTATTGACAGGGGAATTTTCCCACAATAAACAATTTTTTCCGTATATTTTATATTTTGTAATTTTTTTGTTAAAAAAAAGACTTTGGAGCATATTTACACAAAGCTATTACTGCACATTGACCTCTGTACAAATTAGAGCAATGTTATACGTATTTCTAGCGGTAAGTCAACTACTAGCATCCTCTTCCCTAGGACTTCTTGCCTTTTCTATTATACTGATGGCGGCGAAGTATAATCGAAAAGGCAAGAAGCCCTGGGGACGAGGTTGAACTACTAGTTGCAAGTCGGCGGGCGAAATAGCCAACTGTTACGGATGGAACCCCAGGAACTGAAAACTAACAGGTACCTTAATTACTTATTTAATTGCACCCTCCATAAGCTCCTTCCTATCTTGAACTGACACAGGGGGAAAGAGTGAGTGTATTCAACACTTCATGCGAAAATTTGAACTTTATTGAGTAAATAAGTAAATAAGGTTTGTATTTAGTTAATTTGGTCTCTATTTGCGCTTCGTTTCTCTTAAAAACAAAAAAATTGCGCTAACAATTTTAGACTTTCCCCGCTTTTTTGTATTAAAACGTTAAAGATCTTCACACTTCTTAAGCATCTTTCATATTCAAAAAAGGAGATCTCGTCGACCAAATACGAATTTGATTGAGAAACTAAGAGTGTGTTCATCTAACAATTTGAAAGCATCAAACTTCTTAAAGTTAAAGTTTCTTAAAAGAGCGAGGCATAGCCTGAACCTAACTCTCACTAACCCAAACAAATTTTACAACATTTACACCATGAAGTTTTGATGCTTCAACCTTCAACGACAAAGAAAAACACTCGATGTGAAAAAACGACTGAATAACTGGTTCCGAACGACAGGATACGTCACATTATATTATATTTACCGAATGATAGCCTTGTGGTAGAGTGCTCGCTTCCTGTTCGGGAGGTCTCGGGTTGGATGTCGAGTCGAGTCATGCAAGCGACTATAACAGTGTAAATCTAGAGGAGTGATTCACACTGTTATAGTCGCGTAGCACTCAGCAAGAGAGTAGGAATGATGTCTAGGATGGTTGTCTAGTTGAGCGCTTCGCAGGGCCCTCATTGATAACAGTACCTTAAGGAACTGAAAAGGATATCCTGGATAAATAGTAATAATAGTAAAAACAAAATGGCAAAAATTTCAAGAAATAAAGATTGTTGTGCAAGCTTACTTCAAAAAGGTTTTCTCACTTGGTTATTACAAATTCTACATATTCAAGCACCTAAATATGAACGATCGATGGAAATTAATAGGGTCAATAATTATTTTTCAGATGCAATTTGCAGAGCATAAAAGTTGCAGTTGTCTGAATTATCACACACATTCTTGGTCACACTAATCCAAGAAATCATAATGGAAGACGACTTTATCGGATTGTACGGTTGTTAGGCGAAAAAAAAATCACAACAGTCAGATTTTACTGGTTTTTATTAAGCAGCTGAAATTCGTTTTTATTAAATTTTAGTATGATGGCCACTGTGAATTTTTTTAGCATACAAAAAGTTAGGGCGTGTATGGGCGTCTCAGAAGACTTGTAAGCAAAACAAAACTCGATAAGGAAATGAAACGAATTAACGTATAAAAAAATTAATAAATATACACCCATCAAAACAAAAACATCTAGGAAATGGTTAAATATGTTTTCAATCGAACAAATAATGCATTTGAAAAAATGACGATCTCACAACAAAAGTCGTCTCATTATCGTCATATGAAATGTGATGGCTTTTGATGAACTTACTTTATAAGGCTCATAGACAGGATTGTTTACATATTTTACTGAGGTGGCAGAAGTATGGAATGAGCGTTATCTTTGGTGTGACTTGCCAGCTTGAATAATATGAGAAATAGGTTTGCAGAGAACACAAACTTTTTAGCAAATTTCAAACTTTCAGTAACGAAGGAATCAACTCGTGTCAAGTGAGACCTCGGAAAGCTGAGATCATCATTATCACATGGAAGTTATTCAGCAGGTCACTTGAAACTCCCAAAGAGATTCATTATAGAGCAACCCATTTAAACCTTCGCTAGCAAGAGTATACTACAAGGTGGCAAGTACTTCAGTAACTTTCGTCGTCAATCATAAATAATGGAAGTTTCGCGGGGAGAAAGTTTTTTGGTCATTTTCGTGAAAGTAAGTCTCCACGAAAAGGAGTGACATGCGGATTCGCGTAAGTTTATCCCACGCGAAATTCACTTTTCCAGCTGAACTGAAAGGATTATTTTCTGCAAAACAGATTTAGTCACCCATTCAAGTAAATTCCTAAAAATTCGCGTTAGTTTTTCCTCTCGAAACTTTCTTCCCGTATCATTAAACATTCGTAATGACGTGAAAATTTACGTTCTGATCTCCAATAGTTAGTAAGATATATTCATTTAATGCTTACTCAAAGCTTTCCCAATCTGCATACTCAAATTTTTCACTACCTCTTGTTTTGACCGATTCTCGAACGACCTTGATCACTTTAAAAGGGTCTTTGTTTACATTTCCAGTACCAAACAAATCAAACGAGCTTATATCAGAGCGTGAACTATCCGCCGGACCTCGAGAAACAATCCGTGCCAACATTGGTAACTCATCCCCAAAATCGTAGTTTGAATGCAGCCGCGGAAAGACGTAACCCATGCTTAACGCGTATTGCCCCAAGTCGTCCATGAACGCACGTATTGTAAAAAACATTAAACGAAAGAAATCTAAGCATGGCTTTCTAGCGATAACGAATACTTCAAAGTCTTTTTGAGGAGTGAGATAAGCCATAACAGAGGCATCACCGAAGCTGAAAAACAAGAGCAAGTAACTATATACAAAACAAGGTACATAAAGATTATTTTGAGAATAAAGTTTTAAAAATATCAACATATATATTTCAACGAAGCTTTTATCACGAACTTCTCGCCATTTTATTCCTTGTTAAGTTATTAGCTCGATTGAACATTTTTGAAAGGCTAATAAAATTCATAATATTCTTATTGCATATTCTTAATTTCCAAAATAAAAACACAGCTAAGAGTGCAACTATAAACAATTCTAAAGTGTTTCTCTAGGCTTCACAGACGACATCAGTCATTACGAAAGACAGCAATGAGAAAACATAATCTGAGTCCCTAGGCTAGGGATTGGAAACTGTACACAAAAACCTTTCAGTTTATAATACAAACAAGAGCATAAAGTTTCTTTAAAGCTGTTCTACAAGAAAAGCATTTCCCAGTAGGAAAATCGTCAAAAATGCACTGCGATGAAGAGCACTTTCATTGAAATAGTGTGGTAGTACATTTCGATAGAAATGCAAACCTTCGCAGTGATTTTTTCGACAAATTTGTCCCATTCACTATCATGTTTCTGCAACAGCTTTAGTTATCAACTTTTAGACTAGAAATTTAGGTCCCAGGTCCCAGGTCTCCGGTCAACTCAATCAAAAAGATGTGTATTAGAATCACTTACTTGACGGTTAGACCAAGTGAAGAATGAAGCTGCAACAAAGTTGTCCAATAATTTTTTTGTTGGTGTTGCATTGAGAATAGTTGGCTAGCCTTGTGCAGAATATTCCATTTAGAGTAATATGCATAATCACCAAGTGTCAAATGAATATGCGGGTGAACTTGACTAGCACTCGCTTTAGGCAGGATGTCATGATACATTATTCGATAGTCATGAGAAGGAACAATCGAATGAGTTTTTTGGAACCATTTCAATGCTAAGTGCATACTGTCAATATATTGAAGTTGATTGAAGTTAACAGGATCGTGTTGTCGAAATAAGACCATTCCGTGATATCGTTCAATCTTAAATGTGTTTGAAATTACTACTGAATGCGAAGATGTCATATGTCCAAAAGAATCTTGTGCAGTAAAGTCTTCGTACCGACAGAAATCACATTCCTTCGCAGTTTTAGATATTAATTCTTCAACATATGCTTTAGTGTTACCAGAACCAGTGCCTGGACGGTTGGCACGGACAGGGTTAAATACTACGCTCTCCTGTGAATAAAGGTTATCAACGAAAATAATGGACTGATTCTTGGCTGCTTCAATGAGCTTAGGGTCATTATTAAGCCATGATTTGACTTTTAGCATGAAAGCTGGACTAATTTTAATGTCTGTAAACTTGATTCGAATCTGGTAAATATTAATGAAAATCTGATGGTGGTCTTGACAGAAATAATCTTGACTATTACCCATCATTTGAACAAAGCTAGCAAGATCTTCAATACTTTCTGGTTCTCTGCCATGGAAACAGAGTTCTTTAAACTTATCAAAAGAATTGAAATCATTAGTAAAACGTTCTACATGTGAAAGTGCTTTTTCCTGAAATCCAAGTTTGTGATATTTGGACGCAAACAATAACAGTCTTGCTTGAGAATTTAAAAACCATATAAATACCAATAAAAGTATAAAGCTTATGGAAAAACATAAAAATATCCTTTTTTTTAATATCACAATTGTACGCATCATTGTATTCCCTGAAGTCAGCATATCACTTTTCATGGTTTAGTTCGAAAGTTTTGAAAGTTCGCCTTCAGAGACTTTGTAGCCAGCATAAATGATAAACACCCAACCACACAAAACGAACAAGTAGAGACACTGAAAAATAAGGACCAGTTAGATTTTACAGACAGTTTGATGGTTTCTACTCACGTACTGAGAAATCAAACTTCAGCCATGCTAAGTAAAGCAACATTAATAAAATAAATAAATAAATAAAATTAAGCTGTCATTAGTCATATCCTCACAATTCTTGACTGTTATATTGTGCTATTCAAGAGAAAATAGCAGAAAATTCCTTTGATCAAGTACACGTTGATAATATCTTTTAAGCCCAATGCAGTCTAAATTCATGAAAGAATACTTCCATGCATAGGTTTATGCGGAAAGTGCATACTGGTTTGAAGAACAAACAAACCGTTGAATTAGAAATTTTGTTGATAACGACAACAAAGAAATCCTCCAATCAGTTTAGGAAAATAAAATAAACAATCTTTCACATGAATGGACTGAGTGCAAATCTCAACACATAACATTTCACTCAAGAAATCACAACTGTTCTCTAGATCAAGAAAATCAGGTTTGTTATTAATCCCTCATTTAGATGAATTGAATCAAGAATGAAACAAAACAGAGCCATAAATTGCCCTTGCAAGAATTCTGCGCCTTGGCTAAAATTTTTTAAAATTTTCTTTTCATTATTCATTTGCGCTTTTTATACCGCTTTTTAATTTACTTTCTATAAGACAAAAACTAATGATTGACTATCCAAACAGTCAAAATTTAACATGAAAATTAATGTCATAAAAGCTCTGAAACAATCCATGAAGCAATCACTGAAAATCATTGAATTGGTTGCTATCTTTGGTCAGGTATTATAAATACATGTTGTAGAGTTATTGGAACAAACCTTCCTTGGTGACCAGTCAGGATTAGCCAATCATAAATGATTTGTACTAAACACCTCCCATTTGTTTCACCATACTACTTTTATTTATGAAAAATTCACAATGAAAAATCTCCCTTACTCACCATTTGATTACGCAGATATGAAAAGTGTTTTTCCCGTTACCATAATAGAAAAATAGCATACTCTATGGCATCCTTCATTTAACCATTATGAATGTTTTAATATGGATTACATTTAATCATGCATAAATTCTATATAATTGGTTTAAAATGAAAATCTGAAAACAAGGTGATTGATTGGGAAGATTCCTTAAAATCAGGATTCAAACCTTGATTGATAATTAAACTTCTTAAAACTTTTATCTCCTGATGGAGGTTCAGAGGAGGGTGGATTTTGCATTGGCAAAATAGCACAAAAGGAAAAATGAATGAGTGTTAGGTAAAGGGAGAAAAGAAAAATTCCTTGGTCCATTATGAAGGTGAGTGAATCTGTGAAATAAGTGTTTTCCCAATTAGCAACCTGGAGATGGATGTAAACCCTAAAAAAATTCATAAAAAATCTTTCAATGGGAGCCAACCTCAAACAAGTTGTGTCTTATAATCTTGATCTTGATAGATTTATACACATTCATAATCAAATTTCTATTGTAATTTCATTGGTCATTTCTCAGAACTTAAATATCCTAATTATGATGCAAAAGTTCCTTGGATCGAAGATAATGCTACCACTTTCTACCCGATAAATTATATTTACGTCCCCCAGGTATATATCTATACTAGCCCCCAGTATTACTGTTCAAAGGTCAAAACACAGACAATGCAGAATTAGATGAAACAACAACTCTCAAAGTATAAATATCCCTAAAGTCTGAAACCCTAAATGCTGGTGACTTCATGCACTCAGTAAGTTTTTTATAAAATTAATATCGATTTTAAGCTGAACATATTCTGTTTCAAGAATTAGCTATAATTCTGATAAAAGCCTGGAAATGATAGATTGGATAGAACTTTAAAATTCTGACCTTTTTGCCTCAGTTACTTAAAAGTCAACAAGAAAAATACCAATATATAAGATATTATAAAACTAAAAACCTAAGAAATAAACCTAGCGAGATACTACAGGTAGGAGCTACTAATAAAGCAGTATCCTCTGGCTCCCAATTAAGCTAATATTCCTATAACTCTATGGCAACAATCCCCCAATCATGAGATAACTTACTCTCAATATTCCTAGGACAGCCTTCCCAATTCCGGATGCAAATCAAAACATATTCCAACTATCTTTAAATTAAAAACATGGACTGGTTGAAAATTTATGTTTAAAAATTAGTTGAGCAATGAAAATGAATTCAGAACATGCCTTTAGAAAGTAAATTTTATCATAAAACAAGTCAAATAAAAGTTTTTGTATGTCAATCACAAGTGGAGAAGGAAACTTCTTGTGAGTATAATTGAAAATTATTCTCATTTTCTCCATTCTTCAGCAGCTTCACGTGTTGCTGGTAATTGCTTTCTTTTGTTCTGTTTCATAAAACATTTTATTCAGAATTAATGTATAATTTCGTGACTAGAATCCTTGTTTAGGGGTCAGTCACAAATCGATTTTAGGTTTAGATAACGTCATATGACGTTAGTGGGTGGGTGGGTTAATTCAAGTGACGTTAAAAAATTCATAACAGAAACATCGATTTTGAAAGTGCTATTTTTTTGCGAGAACACTCTCCACTACCGTGGTTCTTTTTGCAAGATTTCCCGATTGTGGTAATTCGGCTTATTTTCCAGTTTTATGGTCGGCTATGTTCCGAATCTATGTATGTTGTTGTTGGGAGATGGTAATGTATGATGTTTTTTTTTAACTAACTAGCATTTTTACAGAAATACTCAATTACATCGATTTTTGGCCATTTTCGACATATGACGTTATGGGTGGTGGGTGGGTGGGTAATATTCGTAACGTCATATGACGTTATTTGAACCTAAAATCGATTTGTGACTGACCCCTTACTTTTCGTGTCCGGAATTAGGAAGTCCGCAGGCGCAGTAGACATTTTCGAAAAGACCCAACAAACACATAACAAATATATAACTTTTATTTTGTTTTTCCCTCTTTTCTTTAAGCTCACACTAGGTAAACTATTGAATCGGTTTTGTTTGATGATGGAAAGGGCAAAAGAAACATCTTTTTTTAAATTAAAAAAGAAGAAACAACATCATCAGTCGAATTCCCCCATCATATCAAAAACAAAACTTCCAAAAAGAAAAAGAAAATGTATTATATCTAATAATTAAAAAACACAACGTGAAAGAACGTTAATATTACAAACTAATTCTGAAAGTCAATACTTACAATGTTCAAAATAAGATCGATATGATAATGCTTCATGTTTAATGCCCCATTACTATCACTAGCCTTACACCCAAATCAAACATTCGTAGACGAACAAGGCTAACTCCCTTAACTCTTCCTCTCCTTTCCTGGGTACTCCTCCCCCCTGCTGCGCCGCGCCCATAATTATTACGCACGGCATGAACTATCGAAATTTCATAAGGCGAAGACGTTCACATATCTGTGACATCGAATTTTGATTGCTTTTTTTTCTCGAAAATACGTCGGCCAGTTAGTTTCAAAACCATCTCGTTCTTTCGCTCTGGCACAATTAGATTAAATTCTGTCATAAAACTGTGCTATACTTCGATCGATGCGTACCATCGACTGAATACATACTGGTCTCCTGGTAAATTAGAGTTATATGCATCTCTTCTGAATTCGCGGGGATGCCTTAAGTTGATTAATTAAGGTCTTTTTTTTAGATTTCTGTGTAATGGATAATCTTATCGATTTCTACGGAATGCCATATAGCTGCCATAAGTGATCTTCTGATGTTATGCAGGGTAGAAATTTCGTTTTGCGCAGTAGAACTTTCGTTTTGCGCATTAGTGCGGTCATTTTCGCGCCGTAATAAAAACGTATTGCGATAATAGTTTTTCAGTAATTTCCTTGACTTGCGCAGTAAACAACTCATATTCTGCATTCTGCGCACGTTGCGTGGTGGTAGTTAAGTAGATAAATCGTCACGTGGCTCAAATCGCTGTGTGGTGGTTTGTGGTTATAAAGATGGCCCCGAAATTACACGATGGTTACATTGAGCTTGTTGAACTTAATTTCCCTCGGAAAGGTTCTCGGTTTTTCATCTCTTGAAAAGTATGCTACTATCTTAGAAAATAAAAGGCATAAAAAATCGATTCCGTACTTCAAACGTTTTTTAAGTTAAAAAGCTACAGGTTTGAAAAGCTGCATATATATTTATATTATATATATGTTGCTGCATTTGATTGTATTTCTTCATGAAGTAGTAAATATTTTGTTTGTGTGCTTTCAGTCCGTAGTTTATAAAGTTGCGCATGCGTGAAGTATTCTCACTTTTACATTGAACAATGAAACATTAGTAATATGGTCAATGTATAATGTAACGGCAAGCAGACCATTAATTAAGTGTTTTGTTTGATAGTACAGTGTGTATCAAAATGTCTTATCCACCAACTTTTAAGGCGTATAATGTCCGATAAAATATTGTGAGTTAATTGACTTTTAAGAATTTAATGAGCCAAATCGTTGAGTTTTTCTTCAATATCTTTTCGAAGAACAAATATTTTATATTAACGGAAAGAGCATGAAAAGCTCTTTCTTGTGATATAAAATTCACAATGTTTTATCAGACATGTAATGAAATATACGCCTTGAAAGTTGGTGGATAAGACATTTTGATACACACACTGTATATCGAATTTCAAATCAATTTTTTAAATCAATAGAAATCTATTCTCAAGATCTTTTAACCGTAACTAAAAAAAGTGATTTTTGAAAAAGAAAGGAAAACGTATTGAAGTATCAAGTATGGAGCTTGATACTTCGAACTAAGCATGTCATCTTCGTCAAGATATATTGCAATAACTCGCGCCATTTTCCACAGACATCGTCGAACATTGACCTTCATCTTTCTTTGGTACTTATGCTAGTTAGGTGTATGATAACGCAACACTTTTTTAATCTTTCTACATTTCAAACATTCTTTAGATGACATTAAAGGGATCCTGTGACGACAAATGATAGTTTGGTACATAATAAAGCTCAAAAAGTTCATTAACAAGTTTTTTGACAGTTTTTGAAAATTTCCTCTCCTTTGGGCTGATATTTTAATTTTAAAATATCAAATTATGCAATGCATAATTATGATATAATGGGAGAGTGTACTATTGATATCTATAACGTTTGAATTACTAAATATTCTTAGTTGATACTTCATCATAATTCTTGATCCATTTACTAAAGCACAAAGATGTAATATTCATTAAAAACAATGAGAAATTTTAACTACTCACTTATTACATCATAATTATGCATTGAAAAAGTCAAATCTAAGATCTTGAAATTGAGACATCTCGAAAACAACAAAGAATTATAAAAAAACTGTAAAAAGATTTGTGAAACAACTTTTAGAGCTATATCATGTCCCAAAAAATAATTTTAGGAAGGGCAGTCTGCTCATGATTTTCTTCAATAACTGCATCGCTCAAAATTATTGGCTGGTTATCATTTTGCATTTCTGCATAGTCTTTACTATTAAGCCGGTAACATGCAGAAAATTGGGCAAAACACAAGGAGTCTTGGAATTTTCCACCTAAGAAAATTTTATTAGGCCCATCTATATACCTATCAAGCATATTTCTTTTAAACACATCTGGACTATCTTCAAGCAGTGCACTAAGTCCTTCTTCACTTTTGAACATCCGAAAGCGGTCATTCGACAAGTTAGTACTTGAGGGTAGCTTTTCCGTAACCACAGTTCAGGCATTAGTTGATAAACAGCCTCCTGGACAGAACGTTCTCTATTATCGCTATAAGCTTTTGCTAACTTACACATAACATCATACTTAGGTGACTCTGTTTCACTGCATTGCTTCAGTACGTCTTTCATTACATTTGAACAAGAATTTTCACTTTTCGAAAAATACGCACACATGTAATAAATAGCTTTATAATGATTATACTGGTTGTACATCAATATTGGCTTCCCATGCAAGCAACCCTTCATCAAAATAGTTATTCACAAAGCATGAATCTGTGTTTCGCTTCAAATGTATTTGAAAGGCATTTTGATCAGTTGAGATAGATAAGGCAGTTTCATATTCTTCCAATGAAATACCTAAGAAAGCAAGTCCCTCACCAATAGATAAAACGTTCTCAAAATTTGGCTTGTCAGGATACAAGAAATTCTTTTTCTGTGGGTTTAATTCATGGCAAATATACTGCTTCTATAGTATCAACAGATAAGGATGGTTTTCACACCACAGTAAACAATGTACATGGGGAGAGCCTCTGGTTTGAAATTCAACCCTAATGATTTAATATAAAATCTTTCCAAGTGGCCCTTTTATAATTATCTCTTTAAAAGAACTTTCTATACGAAATTGGAAGTGTCTAGCTAGCAGCACAGGATTACTATTTAGCAATTCACATCTTTCAAAATCTCCTCAATATCATTGGTGGATATTTCAGGACCATTTAATTTGCAAATGATTACTACTAACTCATCCCATCTCAAGTCCGCACATGAAGTTAAAAAGAATGAAGGCAATCCAAGTTGCTTAACCATGGCTAAAACATCAGAAAGCATATTTTTCCAGTATGCTGGTGAACCTTTTACAGAGTTCATAAAG
This sequence comes from Turritopsis dohrnii, assembly GCA_027922465.2. NCBI lineage: Eukaryota > Metazoa > Cnidaria > Hydrozoa > Anthoathecata > Oceaniidae > Turritopsis > Turritopsis dohrnii. The sequence goes on along the minus strand of BQMF02000379.1, from coordinate 409,263 downwards.
CTGTATGCTTCATTATTTACTACAAAAGACTTAACAGTATCTTTAAAACTTTCAGTAAACATTCCTGCAGTAACATTCTGACCTGATACTTTCCTCATTGCAACATTCATTTGGTTTCGCAGATTAATTTGCTGAGACACAAAATTTGCAAAATATAATCTGCATCTGACGCAAATCTTTGAGTATAATTCAATAGCCGTTGATTAAAATACTTTGTATGAGATAATGTAATCTCTCGAGTAGCAGTGTAACCAAATTTGCCTGATGAAAATAAATTCTCAATAAATAAGTTCTTCAACAAATTCATCCTTCAAAATATTTACAGGTGCTTTTCCTTGGCCTGGAGCAATTACGATATTTTCATCATGGGTATTTTAGGTATCAGTGTAGTTTCAAACAAAGTTTAATCGATGTTCATTCAAGGGGTCATCTCCTTCAAAATCATGAATTTCATATCTGCATGTAATGAATAGAACATTCTTACCATCAATAAAATTGATGGTGGGATAATCCTCAGACTATGAAAATCTATGTAACTATTTTCATCATCGTTGATATATTTTACATCAAAAAAATTTCCTGGGGCTGAATTGAAATCCTGTATATTAACATCTTTGTATAAATGATTAACAACATTCAAACACTGTAACAGTGAAAGCACCAATTCAGGAACTGATTCTGCAATAACATGGGAATTATAGCATCATTTCTTTTTCAATTTCATACAGATGACACCACTATCATTAATCTTTCTAGGCAAAGTATTGCAAACATCATCAGTTTCAATAGGGATATTACAAACAGTACCCTTAATTTTTGGAAACTGACCTTTAGGCATAATTCGAACTTTTACGAATAATATACGTTGGGAAATTATAACACGTTCAAGTTGTTTGCATTCTGAAAATGTGTTGGAAAATGGAACAATTCGAGTTTGTTGCTAACACTCTGGGAAGGTATTTCTTTTTTAAGCAATTTCTTATCACATGTTTTACATACACACAGTGAGTCATCAAAAGATATTTAGAGGGCAATTTGGGTTAAAACCATTTTTGGTGTACAATAGATTTTAACTGATCTTTTATAAAGGCACAGATTACATGACACACATACATAGTATGGCCCTTCAACAATTGAGTCTTTAAATTTCTTGGCTCTTGAATAAGGATCTTAATCCTGATGACTAATATTCACTTGATGTTCTTTCTTAAATCTTTTAATACTGCCTGAATTACTTTGGTAGTGTTGTTTTCTTTTTTCTTTTACATTTTTTGTCCGGCTGGGATGAACATAGAACTCCACCAGTACGGAAAAGGAATGTACAGCCATTTCACAAAAACATTAACAATTACAAACTAAAACAAGAAAATTTATAGTTCTTTGCATTTTACTTCTCGTTCATTTTGCATATTTTGTGCTATTGTTAATCAAAAGAGAAAATGTCATGCATTTTTTAGGCGTTCTGTTAGATGAACAATTGACGTGGAATGATCACATAACTTGTATTGAAAGCAAAGTATCAAAAAACTTAGGATTATTATACAAAGTTAGAGGATTCGTAAATAAAACATGCATGAAACAATTATACTTTTCTTTTGTAAACTCCTAAATTAATTATGCATGCATTGCTTGAGCTAGTACCAACAAGACCAAACTTAAGACTTTACATAGACGGCAAAAGCATGGGGCCCGAATTATATGTTTTAAAGATAAGTATTATCCTTCCCAGCCGCTCATGAAAGAAATAAAATTATTGTTTATCAACTGAATATTTATCAGACACTATTATTTATGCACAGAACCAAACATTCAAATGTGCCAGAAATATTTAAAGATCAGTTTCGGTTAACTGCAAACAAATACAATACATAGGCAGCGAAAAACACCTTTCATAAGCCAACAATATTTAAAAAAATGTGTCAGTACTCTATTAACTATCGAGGACCACTAATATGGAACTCATTGCTCAAGCAAAAAATTGAACTGCAAAATATACCGTACAGTGCATTTAAAAAACAATGCAAAGAATTTTGTCTACAGCTACAAGAAAGTGAAGTTTTTTTTTAAGTAAACCCTTTTCCGTTATATATCTAGATATATATCTGTATATATTTTTCCTTATTTTGTATTACTCCTAACACTGGTAACTTTTATTTAACATTGTAAAGACTTTTGAAGATACGTGATAAGACTTTTTTTCTGTAAATATTTCACTATTTTAACCAGATCTACGTATACCACATTGTAAAGGGTGCCCACGATAAAGCACGATGCTTTCTTGGGATCCATGCCTAGTATTTTTTTCCACTAGATGACTCTGAACTAGGATCGACATTTGTTAGTTGTCTAACTTTTATTGTTTATGACGTTATCTTTTGATTTTATGGACTATTTTGTAAATAATTACTAAAGGCGAAATACATATACACACACATTTATTTTTATGACGTCAATTTTTATGCAATGTTGTTACACCGTCAAATGTAGTAACTCCGTCAAATGTAGTAAATTTTCTACGACAAATGTAGTAAGCACCTTTAAGTTTGGAATGAGTCATAATTAGGCCAAACACGACTGAAAATGTCTTAAGGTAAGTTACATGTTTTTAATATCTGAAAAAATGACGTAACTCTAAAAAGCATAATAAGATGACATTGATTTTTATAAATTTAAAAGAAGTGTTGATGAATAATAACTGAACATTGAAATGATTTAGGAAGAACTTGAAAGTAAACTATTGTTGACACTATTGTTGTTTCACCATTTTCAAAACCTTGATTTTTCTAATTATAAGCAAAAGTATCTTATGAAAATGTTTACACTGAGTACAACGTAGTGAGTGCGAGTCCGTCCGTGTTGCTATTGTTGGCTTCTCCATTCGAAAATCTTTTCGATCACATAAAAACAATACATTGCACGAACTTAAGCACTTCCCTGCAAGATTCCTTCAGTCAACGCCAGAAAGGCTAGAGGTAAAGCAAGGAAACTCGGAGGAGGGGGTAAAGCAAAGTTGACCCAGGTTGACGGAGAGGAGAAAGGGGAGAGGCGGGAATAAAATCCCTAGAAATTACACACTAACAACATCAATACTCAAAAAATAACCGTGCACTGCAACAACGATGTTTCTTTTGATATAAAAAAAGATTTCAATGATGCAGTGTAACCTGGATGCGAGGTTGTTTAATGGTGTTCTAAAGCTGCAGAATATTGTTGCCGGATACGTAATTGAGCGCTTCGCCAAGGAAACCGATGTAATCAACTTGGGCTGGCTGCCAGTAAAAGGCTCATTTGATTTCGCCATTTGATTTGCATCCACTCTGCCCTTAACGACCCTAGATGACCTTCGTAACGAGTGGAAGTTAAACATTCGGCACGATCCGATTGCGAATTCAAAATTGAGCGTGGTGATAAGAATACCTACAACGAGCAAGCACTAATATATAATGATTTGCCAAAAAATATTAGGATTGTTAGTGATAGTAAAAGTTTTTGCAAAGAGGCGAGGAAGTACTACAAAGACAGAGCTATGGCTAGAGTCCTGTTCTCGTAGTCTTTCTCTCTTTTCTATAGTTCATGTATATATTTGAATATAAAATATTTATTCTTATTTGTCTGCTTATCGTTTTACACTTTCATTTTCAGTTTTCTCTCAGTGTTTCAATCACAATTTCTCTTCAATCCGTCCGATCTTTTCTCCATAGTCTCGTTAGTGCACTGGCTCACTTTTCCTTCCCTTTGTTTCTCCCTTTACACAATTTTATTAAGTTATTTAATATAATCGAAAATGTCTGCTCGAGCCAATAATTTAATGGTAAACAAAATAACCAATGCTATATAAAGTTGGAGCCATCTCGTCCAAAAGTGGTAACGTTTTGGTATGAGAAACCCAACGAAAAAACTTAACTTTTCTCTTCGCCTTCTCTCTCTTCGAATTCGAGAAAGCAGAATTATTTTGTTGTTAAAAACAGCCACCATTTTAAAAAAAGTTTGGCGCGATTCAGAACGGCTCGGCTCGGCCCTTATAAAATGGTATGCCGAACCGAGGTGAACCGAGCCGTGCTAAAAAATTTCCGAGTTCGGCTCGGCACGGCACAGCTTATAAAATGAGCCTTAAACATTTTTAATATGAGAAACAGAGTCGAAAAGTTTCATTATTTATATATTTAGACCTTTCTTTCCGAAGGTCGAAACCTTATATTATTTTATGGATCCCAATTTGACGATGATTTTTTTTAGTTTTTCTCATTTTTTTGTGAACATTTTTACGGCACAGTGGAAAAATTTGATGAAAAACGACTGCGAAGGAGTATATTTTTAATAGAAACATGCACCCTATTTCAATAAGAACACTCTTCATCGCAGTGTTCTTCTTTCATTTTTTTGCCCACTGTCCAATGTTTTTGTATACTTATTGATGTTTTATGCAAATAAAGTTCTTGAGTGTTATATAATATAAGATTAATAATATATTATATAATATGTAATGTTATATAATGATAAACGTCAATGTTGGAGACTGACCACAACCGTATAATATGTTGTCATTGCAGCTGTTTTTGTGTATACCGTCGCAGACTAGGATTGTCGTTTTGGATTAGTGAAGATAAGTATTGAATATAACACCTCGAACCCATCTCTCTTGTTTGTTCGATAAAAAGACAAAAAGGCAAAAAGGCATGGGTTCGAGCATGCTTATAGTATTTGTAGCGCTATTCTCAATTCAGTCAGTCAGTTTTAGAATTTGTTCTTCGTCGTTCAGATATTGGGTTTGGAAGGAAATTTGGTGGTAAATTATTTACGAACCTTCTGGTCTCAATTTTTATTGAAGTGAATGGTAATCTATATCAATAATCTATCATTTTTTTCGTTTTCGTTTATGGAAAAAACTCTCACCATCATTTTCATTTCTTGATTTTCTTAATTGTATCAGTCTATGTGGTAGATCCGTCAGTTCCACCGGTCTAATGTACAATTTCCGTTTTATTTTATTTATTTATTTATTCACACTCCTCCCCCAACATTTTAACTACAGTCTAATACCAATAAAGATGGAGTTTTTAGACACGGGATATTTTATAAGAACAAAGTTTATAAGAAGATAAGGCTTCAGAGGGTCAAAACTTAAGAAACTTAAGGTTAAAAACATCGCAAGGCTTTCTTGATTTCTTTCTTTCTTTCTTGTTCTTATAAAATATAAAGCGTGTATATCAAATAAGGCAAGAAGCCCTGGGTAAGAGCTTGAAACTTAAAAAGAGCTGTTTCTCGTATGTTAGTTGCTGTAAAAGGCCCTGGTGAAACATAAACATCTGGATGCCCAAACAACCTCGAACCCAGGGTATCTTGCTTTTTCGATATACGGAAAGGCAAGAGACCCCCTGGGTTCGAAGTTGGATAAACAAGGTAATACCTAACCTTCACCCCAAAACAATTCAAACAAGTTTAATCCTCCTTTTCAAGTTTAACCTCCTCCTTTTTAATTCTAATCCTAATTTTGGGTTCTCCTGGAATCTAGCTTTAGTCCAACTTCGAACCCAGGGTCTCTTGCCTTTATATCGAAAAGGCAAAAGACCCTGGGTTCGAGGTTGGCTTTAGTCTGATAGGTTTGAGCGAGTGTTCCATTTCATAGTAAACATTTCTGCTAAGCCTTTTTTAAAGTACAAAGAAGTCAAGTGTAACAAAGGTGGACTAACAAAGTCACCCAAAACTATTGATAAAGAAAAGCAAACGAAACTTTTGATGTCAGCAATTTTGACCTCCTTTTCAATTCCCTTTCCTGTGGCTTCTAAGATTGGCTTTTGCCTAAGTCCAGAGCCATGAGTGCGTTCGAAGGGTCGTTGGTACGTGGTCACTGGATTTGTAAACAGTCAATGAAAGACGGAATTTGATAAAGAACTGAATTATTAATTAAAGTAGAATTCAAAAAACGTTGTTGATATGTCTCGCTCCAGTCTCTATAACGTAACACTAGTGGTGTTCATTTCATCAAGATTAGAAGGTTAGGTTTAAAAATTACCAAAATTTACAACAAAATTATAAAATTTATGTTTCAATAGAAGCAGAATATTGAATAAAAAGATAGACCCCATCCTCCCGAAGCCATTACATCATAATAAAACGCAATAGTAGAATTTCGACCGCAAATTGTGTTATAAAACCTGAAACTTGACTCTCAAATATTTCTCGAACTATCATCATAAAAAAAAGACTCGGCACGAAATTTATGTTTCCACGTTAAAATGAAACTGTTAAATATAATTGCACTCCTCCTCAGATACAAAAATATCGATTATGTCTAATATATAAAAGTCATTAATGAGTAATCAGAAAATCCAAAGAAGGAGTGCGCTGTTAACTTATTAAAATATCAATACATATAATGCTAAATTTTTACATTTTGTGAAAAATTTAAAACAGAAAATAGTGGTGTTATTATAAGCTTCATTTAAATTTGATGAAATGTAGAAAACAACATGGAGGAATAGTCTTGTAAGTAGGTTTCCGTTATGTTTTTTTTCCTATTCTTAATAAGTTCTTTTTTGTCGAATAATATAATTTATAAGAGTGATTGAAAAATTTATTTGCTGTAATTAGACAACTGAAGATCTTTTTCTTCTGCTGATTTGCCGAGACAATGTAGTTCAGATATTTTGTAAAATTAAAATGCAGTGATGTTTTATTGTGAGTTCTTAATTCCTCATTTTGAAGTGACATCATTGCAGTGTTGAGAAGGAACTCTTTAACTTAATTAAGTTTAGGTAAATAACACCTGACCAATAATACTTTCATCCATTAAGATTCTTATGTCGATGTTTTACCTGACACAAAATGAACCCTGCAAAAAAGTAATTAAACTATCTAGGGATGTAAGACCATGATTCAGCTGAATGAAATATGTTCCCTCAATCTAGACGATCTTTTATAATAATTTTTATAAAAATGTGATTTGAATAAATATTCAATATTTTTGTAAAGAATAAAATTTGTAGTTTAAACCAATCTCTCAATATTTTTAAGATTTCACAAAACAGTCAGCGTGCAATATCCTTAAAGCGCTCTCAAATATCATTTTTATAATCACTAATTCTAATTTAAGGTTTCAAAAATATATATTATTTCAATGAAATATACTTTGTTGCATTGGCAGTTTGATGGTTTTGCCAATGGGGTATGATTAGAAGACATTTTTAAGAATGCACTCCATTTGAGTATAAGGCGGTTCACATCGCAAATTTCTCAGGACAGCTGTGTCGAATTAAATTACTTTTATTCTGATAAAATTCTACAAAAATACGGCAGACATTTTATACAAGTTTTGTTGCTGAATATAAGATTCGACATGGTTTTTAGACAGCCACACAAATATCGCATTTGTTTATTTCCATTCTCAGATTTACACAGTCTCGTATTCATTATGTCGCACTTTATTTATTTTCATTTTATGCAGTCGAATTTAATAATTACAGTAGACTCTCTTTAACTTGAACCTCGAAGGGGAAAACAAAATCGTTCGAGTTATGGATAGTTCGAGTTATAGGGAGTGATAGGATTTAGCTTGAAAGGACGCAATGATTCAGTTCGAATTATGGAGAGTTCGAGTAATGAAAAGTCGAATTATAAAGAATCAACTGTAGTTTAATTAATTAAGCAGTAGTGGCTTAGTGGTTAAAGCATTAAGCTTTAGGAACCCAATATTGAGGGTTCAAACCCCGCTGAGGTCGGGTGTTGAAAAAATCATGCCTCCTGGAGGTACTGCAACTAGCTCGATTCCATGATTTCAGGGAAAATGAAGGCTAGTCGGTGAGATTAACGCTATGACGAACATCCGGAATCTGGGGGTGGAGGCGAGTGATTAAAAAAAAAAAAAAAAAAAAAAAAATCGACACGGCGATTATGCAGCTCGTATAAAGCTGCCGTTAACAAATTGAATTTGAAATTGAAAATATATTTACCGACAAATGGCAAAAGGGACACCATCTAGTTAAAAACTATTACAATAGGTGCAACCTAATCTATATATTAATAGCCGATTCTCTGTCTGTCTGTCTGTCTGTCTGTTTGTTTGTTTGTAAGTCACGCAAAATGGTAGATTGAGTTGTGAACAAAATTATTTCTTTTTTTGTGTGCGACGTGAGTTTGAAGCAAATACATTGCAACCCCAATCGAATGTGACTTTTTTTGGCTGATGAACTAATAGGAATAACGTTTTGTTTTTATTATTATGTCAGTTTTATATTCCACGTTGACTTGGCTTTGAAAACAATACATCAACTAAATACAAAGAAACTAACTGATTAAACGTTTTGGACATAAAGCAGCAGTGGCAGAACGTGGCAGCATGTGCGGTTTACCAGTGTATCCTAACGTATCCTTGCCTGACTGCCTGAGACGGGTGAACATTTTTTCGCGAAATCAAAATGTTTAAAAACCGATAGGTAAAAAAAGAGTATCATGATACAATTTTTTTTTTTTTTTTTTTGCTTTTGTCATAATAGTTGTCTTAATTTGTTTTAATCGATTTCTTTTAATCTATTTTAATCAGATCGAACGTTTTTTTTATTCACTTTATTCATTTAGCACGTGCCTTTTTTTCTCTCCTCCCGTGTGATCTTTTTAAGAAGAGAAACCATTTCCCCCTTACGTTTGATAACACCCATGTTAGAGCGCGTAACTTTTTTAAAACAAAAGTTAATAACAAGTTTTGAGTGTATTGTTACACTGATAAAAGATTGGTTTTACCAGAGGTTGTGACTTCGAATCTGCTTCTGGTTGAACACAAGTTGTACGAGCCGTTTATAAGGAAATTTGACGTTTATTGATACAGTGATACAGAGCAGGTGGGCATGGGCGGCGAGCGACGCCGCCTTGGTGGCTAGTCTATATATTAATAGCCGATTCTCTGTCTGTCTGTCTGTTTGTTTGTCTGTCACGCAAAATGGTAGATTAAGTTGTGAGCGAAATTATTTCTTTTTTTGTGTGCGACGTGAGTTCGAAGCAAATACATTGCAACCCCAATCGAACCTGACTTTTTTTGGCTGATGAACTAATAGGAATAACGTTTTGTTTTTATCATTATTGTTAGTTTTATATTCCACGTTGACTTGGCTTTGAAAACAGTACATCAACTAAATATAAAGAAACTAACTGATTAAACATTTTGGACAAAAAGCAGCAGTGGCAGAACGTGGCAGCATATGTTCGGTTTGCCACTAACTCTTGCCTGACTGTCTGAGACGGGTGAACTTTTTTTTGAGCAATCAAAATGTTTAAAAACCGATAGGTAAAAAAAGAGTATCATATCAAAACAAAATGTTTTTTTTTTTTTTGCTTTTCTTTCAATAAATTAATTTGTTCTTTTAATTGTTAAGCGTTCTGATCGAACGTTTTTTTATTCTATTTATTCATTTAGCACGAGCCTTTTTTCTCTCCTCCGTGTGAACTTTTAAAGAAGAGAAACCATTTTCCCCCTGTTTGATAGCACCCATGTTAGAGCGCGTAACTTTTTTAAAACAAAAGTTAATAAAAAGTTGAAGTTTTCTCTCTCTACGTTTTGAGTGTATTGTTACACTGATAAAAGATTGGTTTTACCAGAGGTTGTGACTTCGAATCTGCTTCTGGTTGAACACAAGTTATACGAGCCGTTTATAAGGCAATTTGATACAGTGATACAGAGCAGGTGGACATGGGCGGCGAGCGACGCCGCCTTGGCGGCTAGTCTATATATTAATAGTCGATTCTCCGTCTGTTTGTAAGTCACGCAAAATGGTAGGTGAGCTGCGAGAGAAATCATTTCTTATTTTTTACGTCAGTGTGAAGCCATTCCACTGACACCCAAATAGAACGCGACGTTTAGGGAAAATTATCTCGGTAACCAATAGGGATAACTGACGTTTTTTTGGGTCCGCGATACAGGCGATGGGGTGACGAAAAATTTGGGTCTAATTTTTTTGGAGGGACGGGTCTGTGACGTCATCAAAATATTTGATCAAGGATATCTCCGTAACGGTTGGTCGTAGCGAAACGATCCCATATATTTTTTTGATCAGTTTTTCAAGCTCTACAACATGGGTACACTTATCATTGCCAATTCCTTAATTTTATTTTTTGTGAACTCAACGCAGGCTGAACATGGGCGGCGAGCGACGCCGCCTTGGCGGCTATCTATATATTAATAGCCGATTCTCTGTTTGTTTGTTTGTTTGTTTGTTTGTAAGTCACGCAAAATGGTAGATGTGAACTGCGAAAGAAATCGGGGAGTCAGCAATGTAAGATCACATATAAATTATTTCTCTTCTCTTGTACGCGACGTCAGTGTGAAACCATTGCATTGAGACCTTAATCGAATGCGACGTTTAGGGAAAATTATCTCAATAACCAATAGGGATAACTGACGTTTTTTGGGGTCCGCGATACAGGCGATGGGGTGAGGAAAAATTTGGGTCTAATTTTTTTGGGGAGGGGTCTGTGACGTCATCAAAATCTTTGAACGATGATATCTCTGTAACGGCTGATCGTAGCGGAACGATCCCATACATTTTTTTGATCAGTTTTTCGAGCTCTACAACATGGGAACACTTTCGGTTGCCAATTCCTTAATTTTATTTTTCGTGAAGTCAACGCATGCTGAACATGGGCGGCGAACGACGCCGCCTTGGCGGCTAGTCTATATATTAATAGCCGATTCTCCGTCTGTTTGTCTGTAAGTCACGCAAAATGGTAGATTGAGTTGTGAGCGAAATTATTTCTTTTTTTGTGTGCGACGTGAGTTCGAAGCATATACATTGCAACCCCAATCGAGCGTGACTTTTTTTGGCTGATGAACTAATAGGACCAACGTTTTGTTTTCATTATTATTGTTAGTTTTATATTCCACGTTGACTTGGCTTTGAAAACAATACATCAACTAAATACAAAGAAACTAACTGATTAAACATTTTGGACAAAAAGCAGCAGTGGCAGAACGTGGCAGCATATGTTCGGTTTGCCACTAACTCTTGCCTGACTGTCTGAGACGGGTGAACTTTTTTTTTGAGCAATCAAAATGTTAAAAAACCGATAGGTAAAAAAAGAGTATCATATCAAAACAAAATGTTTTTTTTTTTGCTTTTCTTTTAATAAATTAATTTCTTCTTATTCTTTTAATTGTTAAGCGTTCTGATCGAACGTTTTTTTATTCTATTTATTCATTTAGCACGTGCCTTTTTTCTCTCCTCCAGAGTGATCTTTTTAAGAAGAGAAACGATTTCCCGCTTACGTTTGATAGCACCAAGTTTTCTCTCTCTACGTTTTGAGTGTATTGTTACACTGATAAAAGATTGGTTTTACCAGAGGTTGTGACTTCGAATCTGCTTCTGGTTGAACACAAGTTGTACACGAGCCGTTTATAAGGAAATTTGACGTTTATTGATACAGTGATACAGAGCAGTTGGACATGGGCGGCGAGCGACGCCGCCTTGGCGGCTAGTATAGAAATAAAAGTCAGAAATAATAATAATAATAATATTAATAATAATAACGGTTTATATTTCAGTTCCAAAGTTTTACATTTGGCTAATTCTACTGAAATAGCGAAAGACTAGTGTATGTGCACGATCATAAATTAAACATTAGAAAAGTAACATTTGCTAATAAACATATACTTCAGAAACAAGAACAAGAAGGTTGAGAAGACAAGTGTCAAAAATGAAAAATGAAGACAGGCGTATGACGTAAATTTGAACGATAGAAGAAAAGAAAAACCAGAACTACAAATATAACTACTGCCAGAAGAGGACGCTATTTGATACTATTTGGACGCTAGTGCTTATTTAATGCTCCATGTAGTTGTTAAGGAAATATCTATTGAGAATAGACTTTAGTTTAGAGTTAGAGAGTTTAGTAAAACTTTCCTGTACCATATTCCAGAGATTGGTAAAGATCCGAGTGAAAGAGTGTAGGCCAAAATTAGTGGTATTAACATTTCGGCGGTTATGTTCAAGAAACCTTCATAGTAGTGAGAAAATACCCATAAACAAAATTAGCGAGGAGAAAATCATGTCCACGTTTGTGTGAAATTCAAATTTCTCATGTGAAATGCAGTGTCCATAATTGCTAAGCAACATTTTTTTTCAAATACGTTTCTTTTCTTTCTTAGTTTTTTTACAATAAGATTACAAGAAAAGCTCTACTTCTTCTAATCCCATAAAACCTCTTCTTCACAATCTGTTAACCTAACCGTTATCGAAAGGAAAATATTCTAAACCTATTTCGCAACTTTCTTGGAAGAACACAAAATTAAACACTCGGAGGCTGAAAGGTTTTTAAAAAAACATATCAAATTATCCGTGAATCCACCCTACATCACACAGTCTAACTTCTATTCTTGTTATAAAATGCCTTACGGAATATGTTCAGGAAATGTTTATTTCGGCATTAAACTTTAATTTATTCTGCTTTTGCAATGGACTGCAAAAACAGTGTTACTAGTATTCCATGCAAAAAGAAATTTACTATATTTCACACTATCAACACAGGAGCGCGCGATTAAAAAGACTGTGACCTTTCATCGAAACCGTTCAACAACCTTCAACCCAGGAATTCTTACTTTTTCGTCGTCGTCCGTTGAAAACACAAGTAATTCTGGGCTTGGGTCTTTTGGAAATTAAGCTCTATGAAAAATCGTGTATATGCTCTCATATAGCAAATTTCTAGGATATAACAAACACTGTGTGCGGTAACTGCGCCAGACCTTGGGGATTTTTCTCCTCAAAAACCTGGGTAAGAGGTTGTCTGCGTAGTGAAATAGATTTAGTGGCTTCCCTTTTTCTTAATTCTAAACCTCGAATTCAGACTCCCCACGCCCATCTGATAATCAGAAATCTAAATCCATATGTTCATGCTTTCAATAAGTTTTTGAAAGATAAAATTTCCTTATCTGTTTTCGACATTTCGACATGAAATAGACATAAGTAGTGTGAGAGAGCAGAACTTCTGAACTTTGCAATGGCTTCTTTCTTATCGATTCGAAATCAGTCGACTTCCTTCTTGCTGAGGTTGGGAAGAATTTTCGTTTACTAGCAAACCAAAAGAAGGGAGGGTGTGTGGGGGAGTAGAGGCGTGGACAGATTCTTTGATTATGGGAGATGCTGACAATCAGCACTTGACAGTTATCTTCGAATGGTGAAAAGCACAACAAAATTTCAGTTTGATTGAAAATAAAAGATACACTATTTTTTACATTTTATAAGAATAGTGAAGGATATTGAAAAAAATATAGCTCAGATTCCTATTTAGGAAATAGATGGTATCATAGTCACAAGAAAAAAGATAGTCTGGAAATTCGACCCAATTCGGGCCGTCTCTATCTTTATCATGAATTTCGTTTCAAATTCGTTCCCAACCTACTTTTGAGTGCATAGCGCGAAAGTTTAAAAAACATTTTTAAGGAGAATCAGTGGGGAAATGCAAACATGCCTGGTGCTAATTGTGCTATTTTTGGCTGTGCAACTTCCAGAAAGTGTAAAGAAAGGAACATCCCTTTTTCGTGCACCGACTGGAGACGACGAATATAGTACACAATGGAGAGAAAAAATTGTGAATATTATTATCAGAGATCGTGTTGTTGATCAGAGCTTGAAAAATCAGATTGAAAAAAGAACTTTGTATACTTGCGAGCTGCATTATCTCGAGGAGCATTTAATTCGAAACGAGACTAAAACAACGAGAGTACCTGATGTTTTACCTACCATACCTTCTTGTGACTATGATGGTATTAAAATAATTTTATTGGACTTAACATTCTACTTGTACTTTTTTGTTGTTCAGAAAGAGAAGCAATTATCTTAACATGCATTTAACATTTAGGTTTTCTTTGGTTTTCTATGTCTGTATATTATAAGCTGTTTTCTAATGAGTGGTTAAGAATATGTCAAGAATATTGGAGACTCAAAATTATAATTCCCGTAAGAATATTGAGGCCCACTCAAATTTTTAGTATTCTTATACAAAAAGCTTCTCTTTTTTGAAAAACAAAAAAAGTACAAGTAGAATGTTTAGTCCAACGAAATTATTTCAACACCACCTATTTCCTAAAATTTAACCTGAACTATATATTTTTAATATTCTTAAATTTTGGACCATTCTGAGCCTGAATATTCTTGTAAAGTATATTCTTGTATATTAATCTGTTGCTTTCTTCCTGAAACCAAACCTAAGAATGTTATAAAAATATTGCTTAAAGTTTGACGTTTGACGAACTTTTTGGTATTTTTTTTGGCGTGTCGAGTTAGAAAGTTCAATAATTAATATTCACCGTACCCCCACGACATGATATAGAATATCATGGGTTGAAAAGGAAGCGATCAGAGTTTATGGCACAATGAAGACCATGCGTTGTAATTATTAACTGCGGCATGGAAGCAAACCACGGAAAGTAAGGAGATAAAAACTAAAAATCCTCAAAAAAAAAATCATGATTACCTTATCGGGGGAAAAAAATCTGTAAAAAATTTAGTCGGGAGAAATTTTAGTCACCTAAGGAAATTTTAGTCACTTTTCCCCGACTAAATTTTGAAATTAGTAACTTTTTCCGGACTAAATATTTTCATTATAAGAAGAAAATAATCAAGATAAACCGTAGAAAAGTTTTGTTCAGGGAAAAAAATCTGGAAAAATCTTTTGCTGGGTGCAGAAAAGTCGAGGAAAATTTAGTCACCCTCCAAAAATTTGGTCACTTTTCCCCGACTTTCTTTCTCCCGATAAGGTATCATAATTATCATAATTATCATAGTTAAAGGATATATATGATTTTCTACGCCCATATCTCAGCTACGCCAAAACCACATGATATTTACTTTCCATGTGCTTCCCACGTGTTTTTATTCATTTTATTTCACACAGGGAATTTTTTTCATCCAACCACCATGCTGACTCAGTATGAAATACGCGCATTGTGATGGATCCGGTGGACAGTGCTCTTTTAAAAGATGGCAACAACCACAACCACAAGCAAAATGTTGGTGAACATGATGACATCCTGGAGAAGAGAAAAGAGGTTGGCCAACACGAAAACATCATAGCAAGGCGCCGGTTAAAACCATTGGAATTGCAAGCGGAGTTCATGTTTGGAATAGATACCTGCTTTCAAAAAAGATTTAAAAACCATAAGCGATTATCCAAACAGTTTGCCTTACTACAGGAACTTCCCAAATTTTCGTCAGCCAACGAAAACAAACTGTCCCCATCAACTGAAGATGAAGAATCGAGTGATAATGTTTTCAACTTCTCGTCGGGATCACTAGAATTTCTTGGAAATAATGCGGTAAGAAATTCTGTCTTTTTCGTCTGAAATGTTAAATTCATTATTTTATACGTAATCTCGTCCCCAACTTCAAAAGACTGGATACTAGCATACAACCAAAAAGAAGGTTTGGGACGAGATTGATTCCGTTTATGGTATTTTAAAGCGCTTAATAGGTACAAAGGCGAATTTTTGTAGCGAATTTTTGAGAAAATTTCAATTGCTCTTGAAAGTTGTATAAATCAAACCATTGGTCATCTTTGATGTAGTAAGATGTCAAATTAAACCTTTCATACGCTATAAGCTGTAGATATAAGGTTCAAACAAGATTTTAATTTTAACCCAATATTTAACCAAAGTTTTTAAAGCACGTACTTAGGCTCGAAAACACCAAACCAAAGTAGACATTGCAAGTGAGATTTCCAATCATTTGAATTCGTGCCAAACTATTATAGAGATTGTAACACTATTGTCACCAGCTTTTCTCTGTGGGGGAACGTCAAATCATAAAATATAAGAGTCCCTTTTTTACTACTGAGCATGATTTTGGGATCCCAAAAAAGATTTTGAAATATGGAAAATCATTGGTTTTCAGCAAAATCCATAATTCTCTAATTTGGCTTCTCCTTTTATCCGTCACACACACCCGAGAATGAACTTGAAATGTTTTCAAATGTTCAAAGAGGGGGAGAGCTCTTCACCATCATCACAAGCCATAAAAATAAACGAAGGAGGAGAACTTAGCGAACGCTGTCATTCGTATTAAAAAAGAAACATGGGTTCGAGGTTGATAAAAGCCTATGAAGCAAATATTCTTCCGTCAAGTTTTCGTCTTCTGTGTCGGGTAAAATGTGTCTGTCTCGGATTTCTGTTTCTCAGTGGGCAAATTTGTTAAAACATCAATGTGAAGGAGTGCATTGCTATAGAAATATACGCACTATTTCAATAAAAATGTTCTTCGTCACTGTATCTGTTCGACGATTTTGCCCACTGGATTATAGACATCAAGTATGACCGCGTTTAAAAGATTTTCATTATCTCTAACTTAAATTATCCCATCCACCACAGAATAGTAATAACAAAAAATAAGCATTTGTGTATTTGTAATCAGTAAAACAGAACATTGTAGAAACTCAATTGACCTGCAATTAGACATGGTCGATACTTTTACCTAAGAATGCAAGAGAGTTTTCATAAGTACAGGCCATTAGATTTACATTAAGACAAGGTAAAAGTTCGACCGTATTAACTACACTTTAAAGAGAAAGTGGGTTAAGGCCAACCTCGACCCAGGGTCTCTTGCCTTTTAGATATACGGATAGCGGCGATATCCGTATATCGAAAAGGCAAGAGACCCTGGGTTCGAGGTTGGGTGAAGGCTTATTCAATCACAAGAAAGACTATAGTTTATTGTTCTTCTTGTGAAACAACCGGTCACCTGTGAAAAAAACGACCGGAAATAGCAATGGCGTAATTTTAATAATTGACTTGTCATTTCATTCATGACGTCATCATAATTTCAAAGGGACTTAATTAACCACACTTTGTAATTAAAATTAAGATACACAATGTCACACATACCTTCCCTGAAGAGAGAAAGAGAGGACAAAAAGGAAAATTGCTTAATAAATATGACCGAGGAAAGACAAAAAAAAAAAAAAAAAAAAAAAAAAAAAATAATAATAATAATAGTTTGTTTATGTATCGATGGTTGACGACACATGCAATCATTAACAAAATAGATTCATCATTTTATAGTTTACAAAACATAATTGTGACCATATGTTGTTGGTCACACACATTAAACAACGAATGAATAACACGTTGTTTTATTTTTTGAGAATGTCAAACGCGAAGATCTGATTTGACAAAGAAAGAAAAATAAAAGTATATTTTTAAAATTAAAAAAACTTTTTTTAAAAAAAGGTGTATTTTCACTAAAATCAATGAATGGTCACCACGGTCATCACATGTCCATCGTGTTGGCTGGTTGTTTATTCTTCTTTCAATGTGTCGCAGACGCCCCCACGCAAAGTAGTTTTTGTAGCTTGTATTAATTATGCATTATAATAGATTTACACTTCCACTATCCGCAGAATTTTGATTTTGAAGTTCATTCAAAAAATCGTAGACAATTTAAGAAAACTCGTTTCCAAGCCTTTTTATCTTCTTTTTGCCATTATAGCTCGGTGTTAAAAGTATAGATGGCGTATTATGAACGCAGACTAAAATTGTAGCCATATTGAAATTCTATTATTTCTGTTTTCTTTACAAATATGAAAATTTATTGTGAATAACATTATAGTAAATGTATTCTCCTACGTAGAGGATGGCGAGGGATCATTTATGAGAAAAACATTTGTATATTCAAGAATTTGCAAGGTTCATGTTGCTGTGTTGGTTCTGAATGAAGATTGTTATTTTTTATTTGGAGGGGAAGAGGAACAAACTATTTTGATCTAAAGCACTTAGCTATTTTGTACACAGAAAGAAGCTTTTCTTAGGCGCAACAAGTAATGGAACCTGTTCCTTCGTTGTGTCTTAGCTTCGTTTATCACATGGAGAAGGAATATAAAAATGCAAAAAAACAATAATAAATAGTAAACTTTCAATGCAGATGAAAAAGTCTTGCTAATGCTATCATCCAGAAGTGCAGTTGTGTGGAGAACGAAAAATCAAAGAGTTTGGTCGTAGTTTATAGACATTCACGTAGAAAGACCAGATTCTATTGAGCACTTGGTAGCTTAAGCTTTATTGTTTACAAGTCATATGTTATACGTTTTTTAAAATCTTTCTGTTGTTGGATTGAATAATTTGGCTGTCAAAATGGATCATTACGACGTGTATAAATTTGAAAAGCCACAGATAAACCCAGAAGATATTCCTGGCAGAAGAGAAATGATTGAATATTTCAAGCGTAAAAATCTAGTAAAGTACTTAGAAATATTCCCTAAGACTGTAGGCTTTGACTTTTTTAAAACTATGAATGAAGATGATTTCAGTGAATATGGAATAACTTCTGATGAAGATATGCAGATACTTATTGATGCCGTTACCCAAGCACAAGAAGAAGAAGATGCTGAAAATGCTGCTGATGAGGAGAGAGATGAAAAGGAGGTATATAACAAGAAACAGAAAAATTTCACATTCATATTTTTTTATTATATATAAGCATCAGTCCGTAATAATTTAGTACATGAAGACATGCTTTAACAAAATAAACATTTTGTGTCAATTCTTAGCAAGAGCTTTTTTTAACATTTGGTCTCTCAATGGTTGGTGTTACGTAATCAGGATTACTGTGAAGAAAATCACAAATGGTCTACATGTCATGTAATCTTTTTTTCCAAATTAATGCTTTCAAAGAGGTATAATTGTTAGAAAATACATGAAAGTAACTAAATGAAATGATACAAACATTGATATACAACATATCCATGTAATAAGTTGATGTCAAAAGCTCAATTTTTATGAAATTGTTAAAAACAATATGATCTGTATTATATATTTCATATTCAATATGTTTGTATATGTTTTTTTCAATTTTGTTTTATGATGACTACTAATCATAAAACAGCTTTGCAAAAGAGCAGGAATAACAAAATGAAATAGCTGAAAAACGTTGAAAAAAAAATTCCAATCAAATATTAACAATTGTTTCCCAGACCTCAAATTTTTCCATACAGTTATTTTATGTTATAATTAGTATTATCTTGGAAACAAGGGAAAGAGAAAGATTTACTTTATTCAATATTATTATCAGACATGAAAATTCATAATGGTATGAAACAGTCGTTGATTCATTGTTTCTCAAAGATTTATATACGAAGCCTTTTATATAAGTATAAAGGATTTGTGTACTAGTTTAATTTCCCCTTAGTTTAAACATTCTCTCTAAAACACTGTTTGATATTGTGAACTTCTTGACAACATGAAATATTAACAGAAATAAACTTATGCTTAAAATTCTTAAGCATCTGATGCACAGTTGAACAAAACAAGAAGAATTACGTGTTATGCAAATAAGATAATCACAGCATGTATGTTCCAGTGAAAATTCATTGATTCTTTGAATGGTTATTTGAAATGTTCCCTCCTAAATGCTCTTGTTCTTCAGACAAAAAATAATCATCTGAGCTTTAGTTCTAAGAGACTATGCTGTCTGTCTTGTTCTTCATTTAAAACATTTATTTACATGCTTTGAGGCTTGTTGTAAGTGGAAAATAAAATACTTTGAGTTAACAAAAGACATTGGCAAACCGAAAAAATATTAGTGCACCAAAAATGTAAAATTTTGTATTTCTCCCTTATCTGTATCTTGCTGGATAGCAAGGATAGCAACATAGGAATTAACAAATATTATACAAATGCTATTTGAGATCTGATTTGGTTAAAAAAGAGATATTTTTGGGATAATGATATTATTTGAAACAATATTTAAAAACTTAAAAATTATATTATGTAAAGATTTTTGCTTCAGTAAACACCTTCAGGTGTTGCTTAATCAGAAAAGTGAACATGTTTACTAGAACAAAAAGCTTTGTGTAATAATTTTAAAGGTTTAAATGTTGTTTCAAATTATATTGTTATCTTCCATGGCTGCATGTTTAAACAAAAAAAGATATTTTTGAATGAAGTAAAAAATATTAAATCATCATTTTTATTTGTCAATACGTTTTCGCTTTGGTTGAATGTGGAAGCAAACTATTCAAGACTAAATTTATTTGATACAATCCTCTGAAGTTAGGTCGGCACTCTGCAAAAGCCGACCTTAAACCGACGTTAATTTTCAAAAGCTGACCTGAAATTGCTATATTTTGCAGACCTATCTTAAATTAAATTCAGAGGGCTGTTGATACCTAAAAATCTTGTCTCACTTACTTGCCTTCAAGTATTCAAAGAACTGCAATGACCAGGAAAATAAGTCTTACCAACGAAATGTCTTTATGGTAGTATTCTGATACAGTTTTCAAGTCAATAAAAAAAATGAACAAATCAGGTTTGATTTCCCAAACATGAAATTCTAGTTTCTGTCATTGATAAAGTTTGTTACTCATTTGGAATTCTGACAATTTTCTCAAATAGCCAATAAAATGTGATTTGTTGAGGTATTTTCTTTTGCACTTATAATTTACCATTTTATGATTTTACCAATTTACCATTTTTATTTATCTCCCTATGTTTCAAGCTTTAAATATAGGAATTAATTGTTTCTTTGTTTTAGCACTCTCCTGACGTGCATGGTGAGTCAGCTGGATCTTCACCAAGCACACCGAGCCATCGTCGTCATATTCATGTTTTCGATCAGGAACGAAGGAGATCCTCAGTTTTTGGTCGTGCAACCAGCTTTGAGCCGTTTTCTCCTATTTCTCGATATGATGATCACTCCTCAAATTTGTTGCGAATGAGAACGAATGCGTTGGGCAACTCCGATCCGTCTCTTTCGTCTAGCACAGTAAGTATCCTTTTTAACCTATTAGGCTGTGTATAAAAAACTTGCTGAAAAATAGGTATTGTAATGCCCAATGCCCAACAAAGGATTTTGTCAAAATTATGTAAGTCATTTTTATGCATCCAAACAAAATAGCCTAGTTGCCCATGCAAGGACGACTCTGTCATTTCCAGGTAATAAGAGACCAAAGAAATTTAAAATAAGAAACCTGAGTTAAACTTTCCCTGAAGACCCTTAAAAAACTATAAAAACGTATGACGATACCATAAAGAGCTAATGCAAACTTTAGCTGTTTTCTTGAATCACTGTGAGGTCATCACCTGTAAAAATGGGCAGCTAGCCTACGTTCACTCTACTCACAAAAGCAAGTTGATTACAATAAAAAACTTGTGGATCTTGAACTAACAAGTCACAATTTCAATGCTAACGCTATGATGAACATCCGGAATATATAGCCCCACTCCTTGTAGTGGCTTCGGCCTTGAGTGGGGCAAGTGATTTAAAAAAAATAAATAAAGAATGCCACATGGAAATCATGGAGACTTTGTAAATATTGTACACTGTAAAAACGTAATGACAAGCTTCTCTGTTTTGTTATTTTGCTTTCTTTTGTTTTCTTTTTTAGACCGATATTGCGAGAAAGTTCAGGTAATTTTGAGATTTGCTTTTTGATGTACTACACAATCACTAGTGACTTCTTCTTTAAAACTCATTTTTATTTGCATGAATTCAGCAGGCGGTATTAATTGTTTATAAGCTTTTGTTTGTAAACATGATTAGACGGGTTTCCCAGGATAACAATAAAGCTATAACCATGTTTTGAAATAGAATAATGCCCAATAAGGGCTGCTCTTTTTTCATTGAACTGTCTTTCATTATAACATGACTTGTTTATATGGGTTGAAACCATCTGCATTACTTTTACATTGGTTCTTGAATTCTTATCTTGTGAAACAGAAATTCCGGTTCCAGCCCATTGTTAACAGTAGATTTTTTATCATTCATTTAATCTAACTTTGTAGTAATCAGTTAGACTCCTTTGCAGGGTTCAGAGTAAACCTGGACATAAGAGATAATTTCAGGACAGACCTTGAAGAGTCAGAAAGAAGTATTTTGGTGTCCTTTAACTTAAAAGTAAAAAGGTGAAAAGAAGCTGTGCAACTTTTATGAAAATGTCTTCAAACTGTTTAACTGCACTTATTATGGTGATTACAGCAGTTTTTGCAACAATTAATTCAAAGTTGACAGACAATACAAAAATAATCTGTTCAGACAATCTATAGTAGCTATAGATTTCTCACGTGGTTATAGTTCTTTCATTGGGGTCGTTTTTTCTAAACGAGTTGTGATTGAAGATGTCTAAAATATCCTGGTCGCTAACAATGAAAAGTGAGAGGACAGTTTTTTGAACTTCTTACCTATAGAGAAACACCGATCTTATCTTGTATTTATATGAACTACAAGTACAAGGAAATGTAAGACTCACTGATTGGAATGGACTTTCTCTTCCTGTATTAGCTGCTATAAAATTTAATAGATTCAGATGTTGTGATACTTACCGAAAGGATACTAAAAGGAAAAGCATTTCGTATTACATTATCAATGCTTGAAATAAAAGTCAATCTTCCATTCTTTCATTCGTCTTTGTAAACCGGCTGTCAGTTTCCCAAGAAAAAGTCTTTGCAGAAGAACACTTTTGCATTCTTCACGTTTTGCGAATAGGCTTGAAGTTTTTTATCATTTGAACATGCGCATTCTTTAAATATTTCGTGAGAGGTAATGGTTGAGCATGATCAGCAAAGTTCAGTGGAAGTATGTTGATTCACCTTTTTATCTCATGGCCTTTCCTGCTCTTATATATAAGTTTGGTATTCTCTATTTCTTTTAGTTCTTTAGTTCAACTTCTTTCAAAGATTTTTCCACATGTTTCTTTCTTATTTCTTTACGTCATATTTCCATGAGGTTTTTTTTACATGTTCCTTAAAGATAATGAACTGTTATGAATAGATGTGAGGATTGCAGTGTGGTGTTGTTGTCATCTTCCTCATTAGGACAATAAAAAATGACCGTCTTAACAGTTTTTTTGTCTTAAATTATTTAAGAATTTGAACTTCAAGCTTCTTCTGTAAAAAATCATATTATTAACAGGGATTAAATCAAGTTTGTGCATAAGGAGGATAGGTGTTGTGAATTTCCTTTTTGATTAATATGATTATAACTGTAATCATATTTCTAAATTTCTTTGTTATTTGTAGTATTCTTGGTTAATTGGTAGCTATTTGTAATTTCTATAATTAAAAGTAAATTTGATGGATTTTAAGAATGAGAGCCTATTCCCCGGGGGTATTTTAAGTTTTACAGATCCTATCAATTAGCTATTTTTCAAAACATTTTATGAGATTAATGTATTGTGGATGTTCTACTACCTGACAACGTTTTATGTCATTGTTGATGTTGATTCAAAATTTTTATTATCTGTGTTTTTTTGTGTCATTTGTGTGTGAGTTTTTCATGAAAGTGGGTTTTTAGGTTTTCTGAATGGTTAAGTTACCCAAAACTAAGAAACATGTTTTGTAATGACGTATATTAATTTCGAAAATGCTGTAATTTTTTTCTTCTGGTGCAAAGCTGTTATGAAAAGAATGGCAACTGAGCTGTCACAGTGGACATTAAATTTTAATATTGGATAAAAATTTCATGTGAACTACAAAATATTAACGTTTCTTGCTAGGTTTGTTTGTTGCTGAGAGAGTCGAATTCTAATCCAATTTTAATCAAGCTAGCTTCATCAAAGAGTAGAAAAATTGGACGTGAAAACTAATTTGTGACCTTGTGATCATTCCTGTCTTATTATTACCATTTTGAATATTCACCTTTGAGAAACTGGTATTTGAAACCGACTGTGGTTTCTTCTTCATGTTTGTCCTCTAGTTCTTACTTTCCAAACCTAGTAGGATTATTTTGTGTCCATAGTGCTTATTTATGTCTGATGTGGCACCTGATTTCAATTTTTTTTCAATAAAAGTAATGATAGTTGTCTTGTTTGCTACTGGTCGGAAATTAGAAATTTCAGAACGTAATACTTTCATTTCATTACAAATATTGTTTCTGTGATTCTCGACTATATCATTTTCTGGATCAAAAGGAGGTTTTTTCTGGATATTCTTGATTGCTGGGCCTCTCTGGAAATTGAACATTGTATGGCCTCCTGAGGTCACTTCTGCGATATTTGTGATACAAGTGTTTGTTTGTTTAATGAAAATATCTTGTATGGTCATTCCAAAGTTTGTATAAACCCTTGTTGAGTTCATTAAGCACTATTTGCTGAAGTACCTGTTGTTTATTTGATTGAAACAATCTAAATTATTTTATGTTCCTCTTTTAATGGGACTGGCAGTTGCTATTGTAAAACACCGCTCAACAGTGTGAGTTGTATGATATGAGTTTTAGATACATTATAACTTGAGGTTATTTAATCATTGCTTTTTCTTATACTTGTGCTGCCCTAGCAGGTTAAAGAGAGACTTTCTTCTATCTGTATGTTAACTATATTTGAAATCTTTCATTGATTTTCAGTGTTAGACTCGTTCCAGTAAAATGCCAACTTATCAAAGTTAACGGGATGAAAAAGCCTTTACTTTGTGTGAACCAGGTCTTGAGTGAATGTTCACATAATGGCATTCTTTGGTATCGGTATCTCTTGTTACAAAAACTTCCTAGTTACTGGCACTGGAAGGTGGTAAAAAAAGATTTGTTGTGGAAATGAATGACCATGACAATGTTTTTCTTTTTTTGTTATTTTGTAACGTTAGATGTTGTCTAAAATTCTTAATGTTATTTATTTGATAAGTGTGGAAACCAGGTGAATCTGATTGGTTCATTTTTTATACAATGTGATCAATTTGTGGCTTTCACTTCGGATTGATTTAGCTGGCAGGAGGGTTATAAAAGGTTAACAAATTTATAAACACTTCTTTATCTGATCACACAATAATGAAACTGAGAAATTCTTTGTCATGAAAATTTGCATGAGTTCTCTTAAATGATGATCACGAAAATGTTTTCAATGTATGTTGTATATTGTAATTTGAATTTTATCCAAGGTCCTTATGAAGTTTTTGATTATTGCTAAAGTGAAGTGGGTGATCAAGGTGGTGTTAGGGTAGGTGGAGAAGGTGGTGTTAGGGTGGAAGGTGGTGTTAGGGTGGAAGGTGGTGTGAGGGTGGAAGGTGGTGTGAGGGTGGATAGGTTGATTGCCTGAAATTTTTCTAAATAATGAAACACAAAGTTTTATTTATTTTATTTTATTTTGCATTGTTTTGGCCATTTCATATGGCCTGCAGCTTCATTTCGTGGAGTCTTTAAAGGAAATTTAATGAAAGAAGACTTTGTCAAATTGTTTACAATTTTGCTTTCATTTCTTACTAGTTGATTTGAGTTTTCAGCACTTCATTAATTTCCAATTTTGAAATGAGCCGTTTATGCAACTGTGTTAAACTCTGATATTAGATTTCATAAGAATTGTTGTCTTGAATTATCTTGCGTATAAAGGTAAAACTTTTAAACTTGAAAAGAAGGATCAGAATCTTATCAAGTGTATGTTTTGATTTTTGTTCAGGACAAGATGATGATGTTCCTTTATCTTTGTTATTTTGTATGTAAATATTTCACTATACAAATCTGAAGAAAAGGTGTACAAAAATAGTTGAATATTATAGATGTGTTATGTGATAAAGAATCTGTGTGGTGATAATGAAGCTAGTGAAGTTTTGTTTTTATTCATTTTGTTTTCCGGCCATTTGCTATTTTTTTTATTATGAAGTAATCTGCAAAGATTATCTTTCATTTTATTTCAGGTTGAATCATTTTTTCAAACTTGTAAGAATAAACCCTGAAAAAAAATTAATGCAAATCACAGATTGGGAAGTTTTAAAGTACTTTCTGATAAGTTTGTTTGCAGGTGTCTTCTCTATATCTGGTTTCTACAAAATACTCTTTCCTTTTTCATGCTATCTACAAACACTCCATCTTCACTTAAACCACCAATCTGGCTTTGTTCAAGTCATTTGATAAAAACCGGGCTCGGTATAATCTTGCTTCATTACTTATTCAGTACTAAAATGTTTTCATGGAAATGGTAGAACAGACTCTCCCCTAAATTTCACTCAGTGAAAACCACAGTTTAAATTTTATGACACATACTTTTACAGTTAAAGTTTCTGCATCTTTGGATTTTGTGATGAGGTTTTTGACCACTGAATCAACGCACTTGATTTGTGATGCTAACTGCAAACTTATCTGACAAAGCACTTGATTTTCTGTGGTTGTTGAGGTAGCATAATGGTTGGTCAGAATCACTTTGTGAAGTGTGTTGAGTGCTAGTTTTTTTTATGTGTATCTTCATGGATGCTTTCGTTTAATATGGAATCACTTTTGACTTCGTTTGATGGTTTTTTGACACTGAGGTATACATAGCACAAACTTTTGTTTTGTTTGTATTTCATAGATACTTATTCTGTTTTTACTACGGCTATTTTTAAAGCTAAGTGACTACTTATAAGCGGCAGAATTAATTCTTTGAAATAGGCGAAACGCAAATTTTTCTGTCGCCAAAAAATATTTCGCAAACACTTGTTGTAGTGTGTCCACTTAAATGGACTTATTTTTCGAAACTTTTTCTTTTTACTCTTCGCCCATGGATAGTGAGGAAATGTTATGTGCTCTTGCTTTGATACTCACGAGGAAAAGAAACACAAAGTTTGAGTTCAAAAAATTTACAGAGAAAGGATTGAATACGGTGTTTATTTCCAAGCTCTTTATCAAAATTTGCCCACGCATTTTCAGTTATATCCAACAAAGCCTTCCTACCCATGCTTTCAGTTTAGATCATACACACATATATACACTACAACACACTTTTAATCACTTTCGGTCTTTAATTTCAAGTAATAGCGATTTTCAACAAAAGATCTTTTGAAACTTAATTTCATTTACCTCATAGTTTGTTCGGTATTCCTTTGAAGTTTGAATTTTTGGCGAAGAACTTATTTTTTTGATTGAAACCATTTTCAATTCATTTCGCAAATAAATAGGCGACTTTTTTTGGAGAATAACACGTGATTCCTTTCGCAAATGTATGTCCACCAGAGCAGGAATTTATTTTTTTTGCGAAAATAATTTGCAAAGAACTTATTTTGTTTAATTGGACACTTAGCTTAAACTTAGCTGGATTAAAATAAAATGAACAAACAAAACACAAATAAACAACAATGATGCTTAAGGTTGTCCTTGGGTTAGACGGACTAAGGCCAATAATATAACAATATATTATATTGCTACTATAAGGTTATTCTTGTTTGTGCGACCATTCTAAATAATTTTTACTGTCCTTTCTTTTTAGTACTTGTGGTATAAGTCCTCGTCGGCCGAGAACGTTGCTGCCTAATTCACCTTCACCTCCTCGTTCACAGTCACCAGCCCTTCATGGTATTTCAAATTTTTTCTTTTGTTGGTGTAGACATTTCAAACGTATCAAAATTATATGCAATAAATTTTTCTCAATGTTTTTTTTAGATTCATCTTTTGAGCACAAACGTTTATCACCTAATACGAATACACCTATTCCAATTTCATTTTCCGGCAATAAAAGGTTGGCATCTTTATAAATCAAGTCAATGTCTAATCTTAAGATTTTATCTGGGTGTCAGTGTCAGGCCATTATCATCTTTGGTATTAGAATTTTTGGTGGTCCGAAGAAAATTTTAATGGCCCGATAGGTTAATATTTGATAACACTCTACAATTTCAGTTGGACATGCTTAGAAATTCCAAAGACAAACGTTATTATATAAAACATAATAAAACTGAAATCTCTTGTAATGGAATTTCTTAAATCATATTTACAATTTGTATATACTAATTTTTTTGCCTTTCCAAGTCGGGCCACCACAACACTGGTTTTCAAAATTTTTGGTGGCCCAAACCAATTTTTGACTGGGCCACCACTAAGAGTAGACACTGCAAATCTTCTGAGTTACCTAGAATATTTTTTCTTCTACTTCTAAAATGTTTGTAACATTATAATTAAAAAAAGATCATTCTCTTCAGCTTTCAGACAGTTCGCCGTTGGTCAGTTGCATCATCTGGTTACAGCACTAACACTCCAGGTTCTTCAGGGTTTTCGGTAAGTTCTTTTTAAGTGGTGTTTTTGGCTGTTGTTTACAATGTAGTTCATTAAACTTGTTTATCACTATGCACAATATTGTGTGATGTTTTTTTTTTTTGCAGAGCTTTTTATTTTATTTTTTTGAATTTTTTGAAAATTCATTTTTGTACATGATGTCATTTGTTTGTAATTTTTATCTTGCCTCATATTTTCAGTCTGTCACTTCATCTCAAGAGAAGTTGAACCAACTGGTATGTTGCTTCCTTGTTTATAATGTCCGTCATTACGCTGTCACGTAACTTAACACAAGATTTTACATGCAGTACTTATGTACTACTTATATTTTTTGTTTTGTTTTTTTAAGTACAGAGGCATTTCTAAAATTGATCTTAAGTAAATAGTAGTAGTAGATGATTATTTTGGATGAAGTGAAGAATCTTGATCATCCAGCAACCCTAAGAAATTCTTTTCCATCTTCTGTTGTTTCTGATGTGTGTGACAACTAAAATTTCCCTCACCTTTATCACTCGGTATTTAGTAGGAGTAGGTTAAACTCTTCAAGTTCATTCAGTGTTTATAAAACTCAGCATTTATTTGTAAATGATTAACTAGGACATAACCAGAAATTAAAAAGAAATATTTTCAGCATGAAGTGGATTTTAGAAATTTTTTTAAATTTTTTCTGTTCCTGTTCAGTATTAAAATATCCGTTGTTACTTTATCCTAAGACTTCAACATAAACGAATGTTTTGAAATTATTATTACTGTTAGTTTTTCTAATTTTGTGTCAGAACATAAAAAAATAAAAAGGGTTGGTTTTGAATATCTAATTTTATTGTCGTTTTGTATGTTCAATTATCTGATAGATAGCTATGTGAGAAAAATGAAATGTGAGCATTGTCTACATGAAAATGCTTATGTTCGTACATTATATTGATTAATAGGTATTGTAGCTTGATACAGAAGATGCACCAACATGTGAGAGAATGTACTGTTTTCTTGTTTTCTAGTTTTTTGATGACCAGTTTGGTGCTCCTTTGTCCAGGCAATATAGGTACAATTTGCTGCCATTTCCTATTATGTTTTGTGTCTAAATTCACATTAATGCATTGCGACATTAATTTATTGCGATTTTAATTTAAAGACTTTGAGGTCTTCTGTTTATTATTTGAAAATAAATTCTGGCAATTTTAATCCGTTTACTATTATAGCCATGACAGTACATATAGCGACGTTGATGATGATGCATTGGGAAGGGCTCGGTCACCGAAACCTTTTCGGGGAAGATCACGTAGTCTAAGGTGCGTGGTTGAGTTAAATTTAAACTACTATTTATAAAACTATTTTTATTGACCCATTTTCATTATCTGCAAAACGTCTTTGTTTTCAGAAAATTTCCATTTTAAGAATAATTGCTTTTCCTTTTTTAGTCCAACAAGGAATGATAATGAAGTAGCCATATTGAATCAGTTATACAACGAGCGTTTTCCAAATGTAAGCAGAAAATTTGTTGAGACTTTTAAGATGCATGCCCTGTTCCTCAAAACTTGTTGAGGCGTTGGACCTGAATTCGATTCTCTATTAGTTGATAATGAATACTAATGAATTCAAGTTTTTGGCTGGGTCAAATAGTAACGTAAAATCTTTGTTGGTACTTTTAGGCAAAATTCCAGATGGAAGAAAAGTTGAAGGTAGCATTGTTTTCAAATGAATCAACAATTATTAATATCTCAAAACAAAATTACCAAGGTCTGTTCAAATTGTTTTTCATAGGATTTCATCAAAATGCACACAGATGACGGAAAATTTTCTGATGCAGCTGTCAGTTTCGTGTCTCATCAGGTGACTGGATGGATTACTTCTGTGTTTTCCACATACAAGAGTTGCTATGACAACGACTTATATCCTGCTGTTTGCCATTCACTGTTCGTCATCTTAATCATCTTATCACAGACATCACCACACTATTTTGTGTAGGGAACCTGTTAAGATACAATGTCTGTTATGTTGTTGGTTTTAAAAATTGTATTTGCCACAGAAACAGATTATTGACATAATAATTTGATATAAGTGAGACGATGTCACCGTCACATCAAATGCCTAATTTTTTGCCAAATTGGAAAAGTGACCTTGGGATTGTACTTCTTTTTCAAATTTATTATAAATTTGAAGAAACTTTGACTCTGCTGTTGCTTATCCTCCAGTGGGCAAATTTGTTGAAAAATCACTGCAAAGGAATGCCCTTCTATAGAAGTATACACACTATTTCAATAAAAGTGTTCTTCATCGCAGTGACTTCTTCACAATTTTGCCCACTGGGATTCTCTGTTGCATAGAATCAAATCTTGATTGTTGTCGCAAGCAATGTTTTGTACTGGCTGGCTAATAAAATGGTTCCATTATTTTTTTTAGATCTTGGAAATTGCCAAGAATGTCTTGAAAGTTTCTGAAAATGCTGATGTTAATATCACAAGCTCATTTTTTTATGGTATATCGGATTCTTTGGATAAACTCCTGTTAGAAGTAAGCCACCAATTATTTCTTGCTGATTTTTACAAACACTTCAACAAAATCGAAAACGTTTGTATTCTTGTTGTTACGGCAACTAACTGTAGCTCTGTATATCCTGTAGACTCGTCACAAGACGAACAGTCGCGAGATGGAGCATGTGAACAAGATGACTAGCAACCTGTTGATGATTTTATCAAGACCAGCTCGACTGTTAGAATGCTTGGAGTTCGATCCAGGTTCGTTTTATTCGCAACTGGAAGTTGAAGAACAGGTGCTCAACTCGCATCCACATACAATTGACATGAACAAATATATACGCAATAAGTTAGGAATTGCTGGTTCTGAAGAGGAGGAAGAAAGAAATCAATCTGAAACTCCACTTCAACAGAGAAAGGTTTGGACCGACTATG
Organism: Turritopsis dohrnii; assembly: GCA_027922465.2. Taxonomy (NCBI): domain Eukaryota; kingdom Metazoa; phylum Cnidaria; class Hydrozoa; order Anthoathecata; family Oceaniidae; genus Turritopsis; species Turritopsis dohrnii. The sequence continues at coordinate 378,452 of BQMF02000379.1, read as the reverse complement.
TAGATTAAGTGATTCTCACTGGTCAAAATCGTCAATGAAGAACATTTTTATTGAAATAGTGCATATATTTCTATTGAAATGCACTCTTTGTAGTGGTTTTTTGACGATTTTGACCTCTGAGAATCACTTAATCATAGATTTGTTGACTTTTTCTAAGCACTTCAATCTGCAGGATTTCAGTTGATAATGTTTGTATACCTAACCGGCACTTGTTAGTAAACCTCTGCGAAGGAGTGTATTTCTATAGTAATATACACAGGATTTCAATAAAAAAAATGCAGATTAAGTGGTCAAAATCGTCATAGAATCACTGTGCAAACAGCAATCATGGATGTTATAATGTAATGGTTTTTCTTTTCTTTATGTGATAGCAATCGATTCTTATTGAACCAAAAGATGAAGACTTCAGTTACATCAAACTTGTCAGCAACGGAGCTTATGGGTAAGATTGTGCAGTTGTCTGTGGTTTGTAAGCAATTTGAAATTTGATGCAAAAAGAATTACATTTTTACTTACACTTTTAAAAATTGGTAGATAGTGCAACCTCTAACATTTTTGCTTGACTTAGATCTGTCCACCTTGTACGTCACAAAGCATCTCGTCAAAGATACGCCATGAAAAAAATGAGGAAACACCATCTCATGCATAAAAACCAGGTAATATACCTATAGTTTCCATAACAACTGATTATACAGAATTGGACCATGTGGAATCACATGTTACTTTTGGATTTCAAATCTTTTGAAATTGGGCTTCAAGGGCTCAGGTGGTGATTCCAGTTATTGCATTTTATTTTATCAGAACCTTATGAAAAGATGGTTAATTTAAATTTGCTGTAAGGTTTGATTCAAGCCATTCCTGATGAAATCATATTTTGTTATATTAGGTACAGCAAGTATTTACAGAAAGAGATATTATGACTTTTGCAGAGAACCCGTTTGTCGTTACTCTGGTGTGTACCTTTGAAACTAAGGTTCGTATAGAATTGTTGTTTTAATCATCCAAGTAGAAGTGCTTTTTTTAAATTCTGCTTTATGTTGATGCTTCTTTTTACTCTCCTTCACAGAGATTTTTTTTAGCTGTTATCATGTTTTGCTTAGAGAAATTTTTTTGTATGGTGATGGAATATGTCGAAGGAGGAGTGGATGCTTCTTTTTACTCTCCTTCACAGAGATTTATTTTTTAACTGTCATAATCTTGTTTTACTTTCAGAAATTTCTTTGTATGGTGATGGAATATGTCGAGGGAGGAGATTGTGCATCACTTTTGAAAAACATCGGAGTCATGACGGTTGACTTAGCAAGGCAATATTTTTCAGAAACTGTCCTCGCTGTCGAATACATCCATGATTATGGGATTATTCATCGAGATTTGAAACCAGACAAGTGAGTACAATGCCTTACAGGTTGTTATTCTTGGGACACACGAGAATATTTACTGATGTTTTATTTCTCTTTTCAGCTTGCTGATTACTGCCATGGGACATATTAAATTAACTGATTTTGGTCTATCAAAAATGGGGCTTATGAACAGTATGTTTGATTTTTTAAAGTCCTTATTACACTATGTAATGTTTTTGCATACAATTTTTTTGTATTAGAGAAATTGTGTAGTGTATATCACGAAAAGTTGTAGAATTTTTGGCCTTTACAGAAAAATGCATGCAACTTTTAAAATCTTTGACATGTTGAGATTTCTATAATTTTATGAAAGGACTTTCGATCAATATCAAATTCCAATAAAAAATTCGTTTTTAAAACGACACTATTTCAGTATATCAAAAGTTGTAATTGTATCTCAAAAGCTCAGTCCTTCTTTTAATCATTTTTTAGACCCAAATAAGAAGGCCATAGATCTACTAGGCTGTGTTCTTTGAAATAGGAAAAAAATTTTCCATTACAGATAATGAACTGTTATATGTAGAGCTGAGAGATGCACTATGGTAATAGTGGTCATTAGAAATAGAACAATTGAGAAATGATCTTGGAACGAATAGCTGTTTATTATTAACAAAGCGCTCAAACAAAGTAAAAAAAAATGATTGGCTCCCTCCTGGAGATTATCTCTCAACAAAATTGCTGACACAGTTTTTTTTCGACCTTATCTTCTTTATCTTTAAGAAGGTTTTTCGAGGGAACTTATACTACGATACTACGATACATACTTGTTCGATAGTGAAAGTTTCTTTCACAGTTCATTGAGATTTTTGCTGAAACCTTCATTTAAGACACCACAGACGGAGATAAAAACTTATTTTGATTCTGACCACACTTGGTTAGTTGAATTTATGACTTCTGTTTAGTGACAACAAACATATGCGAACAAACCGCTCAACAGTTCAACGACGTGCAAGTGTTCGGCACGCCGGATTATATTGCTCCAGAAGTTATTTTGCGCAAAGGATATGGTAACTAGTTTTCACCAGTTTTTGTATTTCACCATTGGGGTTATATCTCATTTGCTCATTGGATCTCTTGTAGATCAATGAGTGAAAGCTGTTTTGTTTCAGAAGTTTTTTTGTTTTTTTGTTACCGAACCAGTACATTTGTTAAAAAACCTCTGCGAAGGAGTGCACTTCTTTTAAAATATACACACAATATCAATAAAAAATACCCTTTGTCGCAGTGGCTTTTTGACGATTTTGCCCACTGGCTAAGTCTTATCCTCTTTGTTTGCAGGAAAACCAGTGGACTACTGGTCACTTGGCATCATTCTGTACGAGTTCCTTGTTGGGGTGACTCCGTTCTTTGGTAGCAACGTGAATGAAGTATTCGAAGCAATACTAGCAGGTAAGGATAAAAAATCACTGTGAAGGAGTGCATTTCTAAAGAAACATCGACACAATTCCGATGAAAATGCTCTTCGTCGTAGTGACTTTTTGATGATTTTTGATATCAACTTCTTTACTATATGACAGGTGATATTGAGTGGCCTGATGGAGAATTTGTTGTTCCACCCGAACCAGTTGATCTTATCAAGGCGTTGTTAACTCAAGAAGCGAATGACCGCCTTGGAAGTGTTGGGGCGTTCGAAGTGAAAGAACACGCCTTTTTCGAGAATGTGAATTGGAATAGTTTGCTTCGAGAGAAAGCAGAATTTATTCCTGTTCTTGATGACGAAGAGGATACAAGTTATTTCGACAGTAGGGACAAGACCTTTTTTTTTTTTAATTTCTTGTTTTCAATTAGTAACGACAGACAGCAGTCAGGAAGATTCAGTTGGACAGACATGAAAACGACAAAACCTTTGACAAATCCATATATTTGATATTGTGACTATCTTGCGGAGGCGTCTCCCTCCATGCGCACGTCTACTGTTAAAAAGATTTTTTTTACACGATTTAGTTTAAATACAATAAGTTACAACACCATGTCAAATTAGAAATATACTAGAATAATTCTAAAGGCATTGATTGGATGGCTCTATTGAGAGAAGGTTTATCATGGTTTATCACTTTATAAAATTCATTGTTTTTATTTACACAGCACGCGAGGACCGTTACAATCACTTGGTAAGCGACGATGATGAGGATTTGGAGCTCAACCAATACGAGTACGAGAATTTCAACACATGCTCGCCAAGATATAGTCGGCTGTTTAGCTCGTCCGATTCAAAATCATCCAGAAATCTTAACGACGTAAAAGAAATGTCTAAGGAGATTGTCGGTAAAGAACTCGCCATTAAAGGCGACGCCGGTAAAGATGATGTCGATGAAATACTTGATATAGACATTGACAGTGAAGAGAAAATTGTTGTGCAAGTCCGTCCAGAAGATAAAGTGTCCACGGATAGCGGTAATGATAGTGGCACTCCCACAAGTGGATCCTTAGATGGTTCGATGGATACGCATGCGCTGTCTTCTGTATGTAAATTAATTAACGAAGAATTGAGAAGAAAATTCGAAGATTCGGACCGAGATACTGAGTAAGTTTTCAGCTTCTCGTCAATTTCTTTTCTATAGTAAGAAATTGTACATAACTTTATGTCTCCTAGAGCAAAAACTTGTACGTCACTTCATGGCCCCCTATACTAAGAACTTTTACGTCACTTTATGTCTTCTAAAGTAAAAACTTGTACGTCACTTCATGACCACATACTAAGAAATTATACAGCACTTTATGTCTCTTAGAGCAAAAACTTGTACGTCACTTCATGCCCCCATACTAAGAACATTGTACATGACTTTATGTCTCTGAGAGTAAAACTTGTACGTCATTTCATGTCCCCTAGATTAAGTGCGTGTTGGTTGCGTCATTGTTATTTGTCAATTTTATTGCAATAGCGCCAGCACAAGTAGCTGTGACATGTCTCCACGCAGACACATTTCAACGGCTACCTTCACCTCACAACGTGTACCAAGTCCGAAGCAACCTTCGCCATTGGTTATCGACACATCACATGACGCTCACTGTGGCATTCAATTGGATGTTAGTTTGTCGCAGGACGATTCGGTATCCATATTGAAAGTTACGTCAGAACCAAGTACTCCATCGGCAAAATCGTCCGCAACAGAACATTTGGCCTTGTCAAAAATTCATAGAACCAAGTCTACGCCTCCTCCTAACTTAGACTTGAGCCAAATAAATAGCACAATACCAAGGCTAGAGCTATCTGGTAGGTTAAATATTTTAAATTTATGCAAATTGTAAGATTGACAAGCTGTCAATCATGTAACGTCTGTGCTGTAATGTTATCTTTTGTTCTGGTGATATTCGTGCAAGATGTGCAAGATGCTCTAGCCTTGAACATACAAGATGCTCTAGCCTTGAACATATTACCAGGTGAAATTCGAAAAGAAACTTTCGTTAGTAAATTTTAAAAGGTCTTTAACTGACCCTAATTTCTGATTTTTTTTCACTTCTATAAATATTGTGAATTTAACATTATTCCATTTTCGTCTCTTACCTTATTTGTTTTTTTTTGTTTATTTGTTTGTTTGTTTATTTATTTAACAGGCCCTTCATTGACTTATTTTTCTGTTAATGTTTTATACAGCTTCTGAAGATGAAATGATAACGAGAAAACCTCAACGGAGGAAAGTCAATCGCCATTCAAGCCAACGTCGTCGTGACAACACTCCTCCGGAGAGTCCAGCCGAGATTCCGGCCGAATTACCGAAGTTACGAACAGTGTCTAGTCCAACGGCCCTACGACCACCAATTGTCATTACGAGAGGCTCTGGGGGACTGGGATTTACTTTCAAAGCGATACGTGTTTATATTGGAGAAACGTCAAACTACACTGTGCATCATTTAGTGGAGGTAAGAATACCTTCAATACTTGCCCTGATAAATTATATTGATGTTTTGTTCCGAGATCTCCTGTTTTCTAAGAAAGATCCGCGTTTTGTACAATCGGGGAAATCGGGAAAATGTTAGCAAAAATTTTTTCCTAGATTCATATACTAGTGGAGATTTTGCTCCTTTTATAAACTTCGCGGTCGATCTTTACAGTAATTACCTCACTTTCGATCTTGTCTCGTTTCTCATCTTGACATCTTAATAATTTTGTTGTTCTTTTGCATCATGATGGAGGCTCTTAAAATCTTAAAATCCTCAGAATGTCTTCTGATCATGAAAAAAACTTAATATTTGAAAACCCCCAATCTCCTGTATACATTTACATCGACTTGTTTTTATTTATTTGTTTTTATTTCAGTCGGTAAACAAATGTGGTCCTGCATTTGAGGCTGGCTTGAAAGCAAGCGACCTGATCACTCATATCAATGGTGAGTCCACCCAGGGTCTACAGCAAGTTGATTTTGTTCATCTCCTTATGCGAGGCGGTGAAGTCGTCAAATTAACTGTTACCGAACTTTCAAACACTTCCATACGAACTGGTTCGAAACGCACAACGATCGGAAGTCGTATTGCAACTCGTAAACTCCGATCAAGAAGTCGTACAAATAGTTCCCTTGACGAAAATTCCCGTAGTAGTCGGAAAGCAGCCATATATAAAAAACTAAGGAAGCCTTCTTTAAGAAGATCGTCTTCGTTAAAAAGGGCTTCAAAGAAGTACGGTTCGACATACGAAAACCGTCGGCACTTGGAAGAAAACGTCGTGAATAACTCGTTGAATGGTTCGTCTCCTACGTCTCCTGGCTCTCACATTAACCGACAAGGTTCGTACATCATGCTAGTATCTAACGCGTTCAAGTGATCTAGAAGGGAAGTAAAGATGAGCAGAGCTTTGTTTGATTTGTTGTATTAATTTCTCTTTAGGTCTTCTCCATGGTGCTAGACTTCGTTCGGCTATTCCTTCTCCACGTCGTCGTTCAATATCGGTTATTCCCGTGTCACCGTTAGCCCGAACAACACCGTCTATCAACCCAAACAGCATTCGAAGTCCTTCTCCTTTGGCTTCGAAAAACATAGGAACTGTTATATCGCCGAGTGCTACAAAAAATCGACCGAAACGTTCCATGAGTCCTGGTTCACCTTTGCTTAGAAGGGCATTATCGCCCGAGAGACTTGTTGCGCCCACACGAATTGAAGATCTTGTTGATCAAGATGGTTCATTACTCGTTCCCATGGAAACGAAAGACCGTAAGATTTTGCGAAGTCAATCAATGAAAGAGAATAAACGTAAGCAGAGGTTTCCAAGGTGACCTCTTCACTCTCCGTCTTAGAGTACCTGAAATGTGACTGGTTCAAAGACATTTGGCGACATTTTCCACAGTTAAATTATAAATAGAATGTTTGAAAATTACGCATGCGCGCGGGCATACACTGTAAATAAAGATTTTTTTAATTGACTTATTTCACGTTCACCGATAGAACCTTTAAAACTACGAAATTTTACACAACTTTTTACAAATTCTGCCTTTTCTGTTCGGAATCCAGGCTGGTCTATCTTTCCAGGCTGGTATTTCCGTCCAGACTAAACGCACACTGCAGGCTAGTGAAGTCTGTCTTCTGGATGTGTGTGTTTTTTTTATTTCACCATGGCTGAAAATATTATTTTTCTTTTTTTTTTTTTTTTTTTAAATATAAAACTAACTTAAAATATTTATGGCCGTCCAGTTTTTAGATTGACCTAATTATCTTTTATTTCGTTGTGATCGATGTTGAGGGAAGCAAGGGTTTTCTTGCTTTCCTCGTTTATTACGGCCTCGTTTCAGTTGATTCTGTCCAAGCTTTTTAAGCCTTTCAATTTTTTTGCTTCCCATAGGTGTTCTGGTTGCTCAGTTACGTCCATCTTTCGTTTTTTTCTTTAAAACTTTGTTAGCCTTCCTACACAAAAAGACTGGGACGGAATTTTAGGGTTGTGTTTATTTTTCCTGACAATTCTTCTTTTGTTTTGTTTGTTTACTTGTTTGTTTTTTCCACCATCTTCTGACTGCATGTTTATGTTATGACTCTCCTCCGATCAAATTTGCTGAAAACTCGCTGCGGAGGTGTACCTCTATATAAAGGCACACAAACACACCATTCTAATGAAAATGTACTTCATCGCAGTGTGACTTATTGTTATTTTGCCCACAAGGAGCGCAAGAAAGAGATTTGACGGAAAGAAACTGATTGAAAAAAGTCTCATGTCAAAAAGTCACTGCAACGAAGAACATTTTCAATTGAGACAATATGTAAATTTCTATAGAAATGTACTTCTCCGCAGTGGTTTCAAATTTATCCACAACAAACTTAGTTTTCAGCAACATTTCGGTTTATTATTTTGTTCTGATGCAGTAGGTGCCTGTTGAGATGTAGTGGGTGCCTATTGACAATTAATTTCCATCCTTGAGTTTCTGCCATTAGAAAACTGGATGGTAAAGGCAAACTGTCTTTTTGTTTTTCTTGTTGACGTGTTGTTGTTTTTTGTTTGTTTTGTTTTTTGACGAGAGAATTTCATGTTGAAGTGATAGTAAAAAAATTTTTGTTATCATTTTCTATATTTAAAAATTCATGTATATTTGTGCATAGGAAAAGATTACGATACTGCAGTTACACCGCATCATGTTTGGTTGGTTGTGAGGCTTTCCTGAAACCAGATAACTATATCGGGATTATCGGAAAAGTGTTTTGGAGAGGCTTTCCATATAATTCCACTTGCTCCCCGATCTTAAGCGGATATTTATCTTCGGTGATGTGTTAAGCTTTTCCAAGTCATCGCATTACTGACTTAGTGCCCCCGTGTGATTAGTGCCCCCCGTGCGACTAGTGCAACAGCGGTATTGCAGCGCCAAATATTTGCTAAAGTCTTTTCCATGAATTACGTCACAACAAACAACGTCTCGTTTTCAAACTGAATATTTAGTGACGCTTGCGTTTTTAGAAAGAGAAACGACACCTCAGGGAAAAATCTGGAGAGAGAGGTGGAGATGGAGAGGAATTTTTCATATTTTGAAAGAATTTTACTATAGTTGACATGCTGCTGCTGTCCTGAGCTAATGTAATAACCACCTCGAACTCACGCTTCAATCAGGTTCCAAAGTTTTAAAAGTTGAGCGGTGAATTTTTCATATAAAATTTTGAAGGGAATCACACTTGAATTTTCACGTGTTGTAATTTGTTAACATGACAACATAACAATCTTGTACCCAAGGCTGCAAGACACGAGGTGTGTCTCCATTCAGTTCCATTTGTCGCTAAAGGAAAAGCTAATCTCAGACTAACGTTGTGGCTAGTGTAAAACGTACTTTCTATTTTGGAACAATAACAGTACCGTGTAAACAGTGCCGTGTGTTTTTAATAGAAAACTGTGGCGTCAATGTGGATAAAGACGTCAGCAAAATAACATTTATTAGTTTCTTAGCAAATGAAAGTTTGAAGTATTTAGTTTTACTATAATATATCTCCGTTGTCAACACGACTTCAAAGAAAAACACGACTTCAAAACATGACTTCAAAACATGACTTTACACGTTCCCATAAATTATTCGCTGATATCCCGGACCTTTCGTAAACAGTGCCGGAAGTTTAAGTTTAAAGCAAGTAATTATAGCATTGCATTGTGGTAGTTATTCAAGAGACAGTTGAATGATGGGAAGGGTTAATTGTCTCGCAAAACTTTCCCAATGGTTTCATAAGTAAGCAACTCTATCACGAATAGCTCTAAGCGAAGTTCACATAGGAAACAAAACTTTTTACCATCCTCTCTTTGTCCTTGTGATTTTGTAAACTCCCTCATAGCATTAGAAGGCCTAGGGTTGAATACTGAACCTTTACAGTCATGCTGTAGTTGTTGCTATGGTGATGGTTTTTGTTGCTGCATTTACATGTCAACTCCCAGTCTAAAAGTCATTCCAGTCTAACAGTCGTTATTTCAAAATTTTATATATTTAATATCTTAATGAAACCGCAAATCCATTTGAGAAGTATCAAAAAATATCAAAAAATGATATTATATGAAATGATCCACATGGTTGTTTTGAGGTCTCATAACTTTCTTACATGGATCTACGAAATGAACTATGGAACTCTGTTTGTGTCCTACTGAATTGGCACCAGGCCTTTTCAGCAAAGAATTGCTACTTATTTGTAGGAAAGTAACATTGAAAGTAAATTGATTTTTGTCAACTTGTTGAATACTTAAAAAGTAGACTTTTACTATAACATATCTCCGTGGTCAATATGACTTCAAAACATGACTTCAAAACATAACTTTTCACGTTCCCACAATTCGTTCGCTGATATCCCGGACCTATTGTAAACAGTGCTGGAAGTAAGTTTAAAACTATGTTTGCGTATTCATTATGTTTTCATATAATAAAAAGCTGGGTCCAAAGTTGGTAAACTAAAACACTCACAGTATCACTGTAAACTAAAATACAAAATTAAATGGAAAATTGAAAATTTGAAAGGGATAACCTCGAACCCAGGTTCCCTCACTCTTACAATATATAGCGTCTGTATATCGAAAAGGCAAAAAATCTGGGCTCGAAGTTGATATGGAATGCACTTTTATCAAACGTAATAAAGAAAGACTTACTTTTTTCAACTTATTCAAAACTTGCCTATGTTTGTGAGAATGGTTTGATGGTCTCAAATCCACGGATAAGCAAACTCTATGTATCAAATTCCTGCTTGTTTTGCACTCTGTTGATATATCAAATATGGTTGTAGTGTATATTTCAACCAAACATAACGTAAATGTTAATGCGCAGGGCCGGCGAATCGAAAATGAAAGTGGGGGGGACAAATATATGTAGTATCTTAGGAGGCCCCACCATGGTTGAGTCCGACGGCCCGAGAAACGTTTTGAATTTGGGCCTTTGAAATAGCCTTTAATATGCCCCAATTTTCGAAATTTTTGATCGGATACTAATAAAAAAAAACTTTAATTGATGCAAAACTTATACTTAATTTCTGTTTTCGGTATCTTTTTTAAAAAAGCAACCATTAAAAATCAAAAAGGACATTTTGTGCAGATGAAAAGTGTTAACAGAATCGTACAAATAAATCCGTATCTAAATTTGGAAGTTGGGCATAAACACGTCCCTGAAAGCTAAAAGTCAGAATGTGCTAAAAATGTTGTATAGATACTCTCTAGCACCTTCAAACTCGTTGCCTGCATCATTTAAATCAAGTTTGTCAGTAAAATCCTTATGAACATGTAGCAATGAAAGCGCATTAAAACGCATACTTTTCATCGTCGAGCGCAACCATGTTTTCAGTCTCCGTGCCGTTGAAAACAATCTTTGGGTGTACACGATGTGGCAGGATTAATCAACAGCAACTTTATCACGTGGAAGATCTTTGGCTTGAGATCTCGGGTAGCGACAGAGCATCCTTTTACAGCTTTGTAAATGTCTTTGAAACATGCAGCTTTCTCGTCACCAAGAACAGTTCGCAAAATGTTTGCTTCTATTCTAAGCATATCCATGTCGACTTCATCCATGTATTTCTCCAAAATACTTGTTGTTTCGTTGGTTGCAGTGAGGTTGAGAGCTTCCAGCAAAAGTTTTCGAAAGCTTGGTAAACTTCGAAACTTAGTTGATTGAAGCAATCTTTTATGGAATTAATTGCAACGTCCAAGATTTCGAAGTAAATTTCTCGGTAGTGCTCTTGAACGGTACTTGGATAGTAAGGTAACAACAACACCACACTGCTTTCATTTTTTTCAAATGTCAGAATGAGGGTTCACGACAATATCATACGCACTATCATGCTATGACCAATACAATTTGCGAATCATTGTAAGTGTCTTGGAATCACTATTGACCAAAACCTATCATGGGAAAAACATGTTAATGAGATCTGCAAATCGTTCTCGGCTAAAGTGAAGAAGCTCTATCAAATGAGAGCGATGTCCTATGCCACACTAGAAACAATCTACTTTGAAGGTATTTTACCTTCTGCTCTATATGGTATCCTGATTTGGGGTAGTTCAACTCACATTGCAACTATCAACAAGATCCACATAAGATCTGCCAGATTCATTAAGAAAATCAAAAAATTGGTACCCAACAATCTTGTGCTCCAACAAGCATGCTGGATGCATATATACACTTCTATTACACTTCTACTACAAACCATGGAGGTATAAAACAGAAGGAGAACGAACTCAAAATCTGCTATTGTACTATCCGTGATGCGCTGCATTTGTTTAAGTCCTCAGTGTGTAATAACATATAATTGCTATCATCTTGCATAATTTTTATAATTTTGGCGTTCTTGCGTGAAAATTTCGTTCATATCAATTCTCCAATGTGATTAAAGATCGTTAGGGTAAAGTTCTTAGCATGCATAATCTGTAGGAATTGGGAGAATTATGCAAAAATGTCACAAATATGCAACGAAAACATTGCAACTTTAGGTCTATAATCTCGTGATCCCCTCAAGCAGTTTCGCCGAGCTTCAGTTTTTGAAGAGAGAATAATCCTAAGTTTTTGCACGTACCGCAGCACTATCGAGGCGCATTTAAGTCAGAAGATATGTAGATTGGAACTTATACATGAATTACGCGATATCTTCAACTCTGTATAAAAACATAGATTTTCATTTGTTTCTCAAGGAAGCTTTAGGTTTAATAATCTGCTTGTCACTATGCAGCAAGTTGATTCGTTGTTATAATGGATGATATTTGGTTTTTAAATTGTCGTTAATTTTTAAAAAAGTATTCGTTTCACCGACAACCAGCCGAAAGCGCATCACGGATGACATCAAAGTGATACCGCAATGAATAGAATAGCCATTATCTGAATAATAGAAAAATAAGAGTTCGTTCTCCTTCTGTTTTATACCTCCATGTACAAACGTTCAATTGCTTGCAAAACTTACAAGATTTACAACAACAAATCACCAGCTCCTCTCGATCGCTTAATAACAAAAGGCCAGCCAAGAAACACACGAAACCATTTTAAACTCGATATACCTCGTTTCAACAATACTGCTTATAAAAGATCTCTCAGATACAGAGCTGCAAACGTTTGGAAAAACCTAGCTAACAAAATTAGAAAACTGCTGACACACTTTTTTTCTCGACCTTATGATTCATTATCCTAGATGTGTTAAATACTAAATGTCAACTACGGGCGTAAATAAACGGAATGTCTTCTTCTCTCGAGTGCAATACACAAACGCATTAGAATTAGGATTTATTCCCTTCAAGCATATCCATCACAGCGCGGTTGTGTCGAATATGATTTCTGCTCGCGTCAGTACTCATTCGTTACTTTAACAGTAATTATAAACGAACTTCACAGAGTAAGTATTTAACGCACAATACTTATAAAAGTGTATTGTATGTTATCTATAAAAGATAAGAAGATAAGCGGCAACATGGTAAGGAAATCTCAACACCACCCTGATATTGCTAATAGGCGTAAAACCCAGATACTGCGCCCATACGGTTATCTCCATTATACTCCATTATACCATGTATTGTTGGCGGGGGAATTGATACAAAGCTTTTCGAACTATTTCTTTGTTAAAAATATGTGAAAAAAACTAAGCTATACATTTTACTATGGTCTTAAGGCTGAAATACATTATCATTTAAATGATCAGTTTAAATTTTTTTTTAAAATAATAGAAAACGTGATACATAGCGAATTAAATACAGTGTGCTTCATAATGTTGGAAATGGAAATTTTAAAGCTGGTTTTTTTAATGTATATACCGAATTTCAAAATAATTTTTGCATCGATGGAAAGCCATTTTCAAGTTCTTTCGGCTAGTATATTTTTGTGAAAAATGAAGAAGTGTTTTTTATAAAAATCAGGAAAATGTCTTGCAAAAGTGTAATTAAATTTTTAAACAAAAATTTGTTTGCTGCACATTTTTAGAAATAGTCACACGCTTTGGAGCACGAAGAAGAATCACAGTAGACTCACTTGGTAGTGGTAAGCAAAAATATTACAGCAGCTATTAACAAAATTCTTAGTACCAACCAATAATTAAAGACTATTTCTGGTTAAAACATAACCATCTAAAATGTTTTGCAACCATGGGTAGTTCAAAATAACTTAAGTAGAGGCACATTATTTTCCACTTGGTATTTGCATCCCACTTTGAATAAGTTCAGATACAACTGAAACAAAGACCTTAATCAAAAATTTAATCGTGAACCAGTTATGAAAATGGAGGTTCGGAATTCCCGAGTTACAAAACCGAGTTACAAAACCGAGTTACGCATTATGACGTCACAAACCGAGTTACTAACTCGGGAATTTTTAATTTTTAATTTTTCCGAGTTACTAACTCGGAATTTTATTTTGTTTTATTTTTTCCGAGTTACTAACTCGGGAATTTTAGTTAATAACTCGGAAAATTTTATCTGCTATGCGTTTTTAATTTTTAGTTTGCTCTATGTTTTTCGAGTTAGTGGCTAAAAACTAAATCACAAAATGAAGTGAAACAATTCAAGTTCAACAAACGATCTATACACTGTTGCGTATTAAGAGTTATTTTTTTAGTTAATTAAAACTTGGAGTAACTCAATAACAGTAATATTTAGCTTTTATTAGCTTTTCGTTAGATTTGATTGATGGTGGAAATAAACTCCACTGTGGTTTACTTATGTCTCTCTTTTCAATCATCGCTTTTTGTTAGTTAAGAAAGAAGATTTACCAAACACTTTTGTAAGTCTTCAAATTGCGTCAATAATAAGCAATTTCCATGATGATGTTATCGTTCAGCTTTTTGGCAATTTTTTTAATCAAAAAAGGAGCAAACTATAAAGGTGCTTTGACGTTCGTGAAAATGTTCATTTTAGGAAAAATTGACACTAAATTCTAAAAGTGCTTCGATAGTAGAAACTAAGTTCAAATCAAGGGTGACAATTTCGATGGGGGTCAATTTTTACACTTTGCTCAAAAGTGTGCTCGGGAAGTATAAACGAGGATTTTAGTGACCGACTGAAATGTTGCCCGACCATGTCGTTCTTTTTATGTGCATTTTTAATTTAAATATATAGAAATATCTTCATGAAAATTTATGCAGAAAAACTAGTAACTAGAAAGGAGGCAAAATGCTGCACATGTGCAAGCACAATGCCAGCCGGAAAACTTTATATTTACGTCAAGGCGTTATACATTCCTGTGGGGCAGCAATTTGCAAAGGAGCGAGTGTTTTATTTTTGTGCATTATGGAATTGCATCTCCAAGAAGCCATTCATGAGTTATCTTGCTGTTCCTCCCTCATATATAGATGCTGCGAATTATTACTAAAAGTTCGTGGCTTACCTTTGTGATTTTGACTCGTATATGTAAAGTTATATCAGTAACATTGAGTGTTTTCTAAATCCCCCTTTTAACAAGGAAAAGAACAAACATTTTGAAAGTGTGCATTCTGAGAAGAGGAGAAATGCTGTGATGTACCATAAGTGTCTCTATTTCTTTTTCTTTTCTTATTTTTTTTTTCATTTCGTTACTCTTCGGTTTTTCGTATTTATAGTTTTTCTATGCAAGTACAAGAAAACAACTTTGCAACAATGTTACTGTTTAATAAAATATGGTAGAATTTTGTTAACTTGCTTTGTTTTGTTAAACGTTCAGACAAGTCTTCTTGTTTATGTCGCGTAGTCATTCCTGTGTTATAACAATATCAGTTCGAAATTAAAAACCGTTCAGATACAAATAGACCATGAAAACAATTTGTTATGGAGTGTGCTTTTGAAATGATTGCGTGCAAAGAGAAACCATGTAAACTATGAGAAAAACAAGTTTTCAAAATCAAAGTGACATTGTTCTTCTTGCTTTATTTCACCCAAACTATTAGTGCCACTATTAGATTAGATCTCTATCCACTAATAACTCTTAATACGTTATAGTGTATGCATCATTTGGTGAACTTCCTTGTGGTTTAAGTTCCAGTGCTAAAATACTTTTTATTTGATTTTTTTTCACCTTCAAATTTGGTGATAACATATAATGTGATGATATATCACTTCGTTGATATAGGTCCCCATTTGTAGTTATGCTACACATAGTCAATGCAAGTGCGAATTTGAAGCTGAAGCACTTTGAAAATTAAGTGCACCTCAGGCACAAATAGCAAATTCGTAACCTGCATAGTCAAATTTTCAATTTTTTTTTTGGAAAATTTGGCTCATAATGAATTGTTTGAAAATTTGGTCCGAAACTCTCTTTTAATTTCACTTTCATTTGGCATACGGGAAAAGTGAGACCCGGGACCCTAAGGTGGTGGGACCCGAGACCCGGGATCCTCCAAATGTTAGGTGGGACCCGGGACCCGGGACCCTACTAGCTGTAAGTGGGACCCGGGACCCGGGACCCTATTAACTGTAAGTGGGACCCGGTTCATTTTGCGAAATGGGATTAATTCAGGGATAAATAAGTCTAGCTTCTTTCTTCTTTCACGTAGAAAGTAATAATGATATAGCAAAACAAATAACATTTCTATAACTCGTAGAAGTGTGAATGCCTTCGTGTTATTCAAAAATTCTTTTGACGATTCATTTTCCCCAAGTGTGGAAAGTTAGAATTTTGTTGATTGCAATATGCGGAAAACAGAAACTGCAATCCCTCACTGGTTCATTCACAAGACAGTATCGTTGTAAGAAGTTGAGTAAAGCAGGGCAGCGTAGCTATTGTAAAATAAAGATGAGTACTAATCTATAGATAGATTAGTTAACCGAAGATTTTTGAAACAAACAAATCATTTTCACATTTCGTGTTTTGAATCTTGCGTGATATTTTCGAAAACAAAAGAATCTTATTTTGTCACGAACATTTTATTTTTACTTATTTCTCTATTTATAGTTGGTTACACATAGTTACAAAATGTACTAATAAAAGCAACTGTATAAAACAATAAAATAAAAGATAATATAAGACATACATGAATAAAATATCTATATAAGTATTTACTAATATAAAATACGTTTGTAGAGGCTAGCGAACAACCGAGTGAGCGCCACAGAGTTTACACGAACAGAATATTTGAACTGACTTAATAGCAGACTTAAACTTAGCCAAGTCTGGTAATGATTTAATCCCGGCACAGGAAGATTATTTCAGGCTAAGGAAGCCCTGAAATGAAAAGAGTTCAGTCCAATACCGTTCTTTACAACGTGCTAAAAGATCTCGATTGAAAAATTGTTTTCCATTTCTGCTGATTCTGGGCATTATCATTTTAACAAGTAATAAACAAACTTGATTTATGTTATTAAAAAATAAACATAGTCTTTTCAACAGCTGTCAAGTCCAATCTTTTCCGTGTCTAAAATCCAAGATCCTATTAATGACTTGCTTGGTGTCGCGTGTCCTGGGCCTCACTCATGACTTCAAGGTCCCGGGTCACACCCATGGCTTCAGGGTCCTGGGTCCCGGTTGTAAGGTCCCGGGTCCCACCAATGACTTGGGGTCCCGGATCCCACCCACTTTCAGGGTCCCGGGTCCCGGGTCCCACCAACGACTTGGGGTCCTGGGTCCCGGGTCCCCCTTTCATTTCAATTCATTTTGTGATTTAGTTTTTTGCCACTAACTCGAAAAACATAAAGCAAACTAAAAATTAAAACCGTATAGCAGATAAAATTTTAGTAACTCGGAAAAAATAAAACAAAATAAAATTCCCGAGTTAGTAACTCTGAAAAAATAAAACAAAATAAAATTTCCGAGTTAGTAACTCGGAAAAAATAAAACTTAAAAATTTCCGAGTTCCGGTTTTGTAACTCGGTTTTGTAACTCGGGAATTCCGAACCTCATGAAAATGGACCACCATCTACATAATAAAAAAATAATTCAACTCTAAACACTGTTTCAACAAAAAGTTGTTATCATAAAAAATAAACTCCTTGAAAAACCATTGAAAAACAATTAGTTTTCAAAACATTAAACTCCACAATAGTTTCATGATTGGATAAGTTCCAGTACTATTTCTTTCCGTTTTCATTTTCACAACAAATCTCGGAACAACTAATATTGACTAAGATTTACTGGCTAAAGAAAGTTTAAAAATATGTAATTAGAGAACTATCATTTCTAATTAAGCTGGAAAGTTCAGATGCAACTGTTACGTAGAAAATATATAATATCTAACATTTTATAACATTTTCTAAAAAGCTAGAGAGTCATAAAACTAAAATACCATCCTCATAATATAAAGCATTTCGAACGCTTCCTAGTTCTTGCAGTATGAACCATGTTACTTTTTGTTGTTAAGGTATCCGGATGATCATATCCAAGAACACGTTCTCTCATTTCCAGGACTTCTTTATATAACGACATTGCTTCATTCAACTTGCCCTGATCCCGCAATACAAGAGCCATGTTATGTTTCGTTGTTAAGGTATCGGGATGATCAAATCCAAGAACACGTTCTCTCGTTTCCAGGACCTCCTCAAATAACGACATTGCTTCATTTGTTTTGCCTTGAACTTGTAAGACAAGAGCCATGTTATCTTTTGTTGTTAAAGTACCGGGATGATTAATTCCAAGAACGTCTTCCCTCCTTTCCAGGACCTCTTTATATAACAACATTGCTTCATTCGGCGTGCCTTCATCCCGTAATACACGAGCCATGTTATGTTTCGTTGTTAAAGTACTTGGATGACTATTTCCAAGAAGATCTTCTTGAATTTCCAAGACTTCTTTATATAACGACATTGCCTCAGTCCACTCGCCTTGATCCTGTAATACAAGAGCTATGTTATGTTTCGTTGTTAAAGTATCTGGATGACTATTTCCAAGAAGCTCTTCTTCAATTTCCAAGACTTCTTTATATAACGACATTGCCTCAGTCCACTTGCCTTGATCCTGTAATACAAGAGCTATGTTATGTTTCGTTGTTAAAGTATCTGGATGACTATTTCCAAGAAGCTCTTCTTCAATTTCCAAGACTTCTTTATATAACGACATTGCCTCAGTCCACTTGCCTTGATCCTGTAATACAAGAGCTATGTTATGTTTCGTTATTAAAGTATCTGGATGACTATTTCCAAGAAGCTCTTCTTCAATTTCCAAGACTTCTTTATATAACGACATTGCCTCAGTCCACTTGCCTTGAGCCTTTAAAACAAGAGCTATGTTATGTTTCGTTGTTAAAGTATCTGGATGACTATTTCCAAGAAGCTCTTCTTCAATTTCCAAGACTTCTTTATATAACGACATTGCCTCAGTCCACTTGCCTTGATCCTGTAATACAAGAGCTATGTTATGTTTCGTTGTTAAAGTATCTGGATGACTATTTCCAAGAAGCTCTTCTTCAATTTCCAAGACTTCTTTATATAACGACATTGCCTCAATCCACTTGCCTTGATCCTGTAATACAAGAGCTATGTTATGTTTCGTTGTTAAAGTACTTGGATGACTATTTCCAAGAGGCTCTTCTTTAATTTCCAAGACTTCTTTATATAACGACATTGCCTCAGTCCACTTGCCTTGAGCCTTTAAAACAAGAGCTATGTTATGTTTCGTTGTTAAAGTATCTGGATGACTATTTCCAAGAAGCTCTTCTTCAATTTCCAAGACTTCTTTATATAACGACATTGCCTCAGTCCACTTGCCTTGATCCTGTAATACAAGAGCTATGTTATGTTTCGTTGTTAAAGTATCTGGATGACTATTTCCAAGAAGCTCTTCTTCAATTTCCAAGACTTCTTTATATAACGACATTGCCTCAGTCCACTTGCCTTGATCCTGTAATACAAGAGCTATGTTATGTTTCGTTGTTAAAGTACTTGGATGACTATTTCCAAGAAGCTCCTCTTTAATTTCCAAGACTTCTTTATATAACGACATTGCGTCAGTCCACTTGCCTTGATCCTCTAAAACAAGAGCTATGTTATGTTTCGTTGTTAAAGTATCTGGATGACTATTTCCAAGAAGCTCTTCTTCAATTTCCAAGACTTCTTTATATAACGACATTGCCTCAGTCCACTTGCCTTGATTATTTAAAACAAGAGCTATGTTATGTTTCGTTGCTAAAGTACTTGGATGACTATTTCCAAGAAGCTCTTCTTTAATTTCCAAGACTTCTTTATATAACGACATTGCCTCAGTCCACTTGCCTTGATTCTTTAAAACAAGAGCTATGTTATGTTTCGTTGTTAAAGTACTTGGATGAATATTTCCAAGAAGCTCTTCTTTAATTTCCAAGACTTCTTTATATAACGACATTGCCTCAGTCCACTTGCCTTGATCCTGTAATACAAGAGCTATGTTATGTTTCGTTGTTAAAGTATCTGGATGACTATTTCCAAGAAGCTCTTCTTCAATTTCCAAGACTTCTTTATATAACGACATTGCCTCAATCCACTTGCCTTGATCCTGTAATACAAGAGCTATGTTATGCTTTGTTGCTAAAGTATCTGGATGACTATTTCCAAGAAGCTCCTCTTCAATTTCCAAGACTTCTTTATATAACGACATTGCTTCATTTGGTTTGCCTTGATTCCGTAAAAGGTGAGCTATGTTATGTTTCGTTGTTAAAGTATGTGGATGACTATTTCCAAGAAGCTCTTCTTCAATTTCCAAGACTTCTTTATATAACGACATTGCCTCAGTCCACTTGCCTTGAGCCTTTAAAACAAGAGCTATGTTATGTTTCGTTGTTAAAGTATCTGGATGACTATTTCCAAGAAGCTCCTCTTCAATTTCCAAGACTTCTTTATATAACGACATTGCTTCATTTGGTTTGCCTTGATTCCGTAAAAGGTGAGCTATGTCATGTTTCGTTGTTAAAGTAACTGGATGACTATTTCCAAGAAGCTCCTCTTTAATTTCCAAGACTTCTTTATATAACGACATTGCCTCAGTCCACTTGCCTTGATCCTCTAAAACAAGAGCTATGTTATGTTTCGTTGTTAAAGTATCTGGATGACTATTTCCAAGAAGCTCTTCTTCAATTTCCAAGACTTCTTTATATAACGACATCGCCTCAGTCCACTTGCCTTGACCCTTTAAAACAAGAGCTATGTTATGCTTTGTTGCTAAAGTATCTGGATGACTATTTCCAAGAAGCTCCTCTTCAATTTCCAAGACTTCTTTATATAACGACATTGCTTCATTTGGTTTGCCTTGATTCCGTAAAAGGTGAGCTATGTTATGTTTCGTTGTTAAAGTATGTGGATGACTATTTCCAAGAAGCTCTTCTTGAATTTCCAAGACCTCTTTATATAACAACATTGCTTCATTCGGCTTGCCTTGATCTTGTAATGCAAGAGCTATGTTATGTTTCGTTGTTAAAGTATGTGAATGTCTATTTCCAAGAAGCTCTTCTTGAATTTCCAATCCCTCTTTATATAACAACATTGCCTCAGTCCACTTGCCTTGATCCTGTAAAAGGCGAGCTATGTTATGTTTCGTTATTAAAGTATCTGGATGACTATTTCCAAGAAGCTCTTCCTTAATTTCCAAGACCTCTTTATATAACAACATTGCCTCAGTCGGCTTGCCTTGATCTTGTAATATTAGAGCTATGTTATGTTTCGTTGTTAAAGTTTGTAGATGACTATTACCAAGCAGATCTTCTTGAATTCTCAAGATCTCTTTATATAACGACATCGCCTCAGTTTCAAATTTCCAATTTCCTTGCTCATGTAATGCAGTAGTCATGTCATGTTTCGTTTCTAAAGTATCGGGATGAGTATTACCAAGAACAGCTTCTAAAATTTCCAGGACTTCTTTATAGAGCGAGATTGCTTCACTCCACTTGTGTTGGTACCATAACACAAGAGCCATGTTACGTTTCGTTAATAAAGTATCAGGATGAAGATATCCATAAACGTTCGTTTGTGAGTTGCAAACATCTTCAAAAATCAATTCAGCTTCTCTATAAAAACCATGTTCCATTTGTGTTTCAGCAAGCTCTTTTTTCGCCTCAATTGCTATCGGATGTGACTTCGTTTGAAGCATCATCACTTGATAATTTATTTCTTTCAGAACAACCAATGCTTCAGACACGTTCCCTGTTAATCGTAATATCTTTGAATACTGGATTTTAATATATGCAGTCACTGGATTTTCGTGGCCATAGCAGGTTAATGTATTTTCGTATAATTTTTGAACTTTTTCTAATGCTAGTTTGTAATTACCCTTGGATACATATACTTTTATGAGACAAAGTTGTAACTCCCTCATATTGCTTTGCAAATCCATAGTTTCTAATATTGAATCTATTCTTTTTATTTCGCCAGTACACAAGGCATGTCGGACTTTTAAAATGTTGAATTTCAATTGACAGGATTTGGAAAGATCGGTGCAGTCAAAAATAGGATTATTAATGATATCATTGAGTTTAGCAAGGTTTTGCTGACTATCCAATAAGCATATACCATATAAGTTTAACATTTTGGCCTGGATATCTAATTCGGTTTTCTTCGTCTCATCTTGGTTGGTAAGCTTTTCCAGGATCTGCTGGCAATCCTTGTACTCCCCGTTTCTGTGGTGAGATTTTGCTATTAAGTAGTCCAAATAAACTAAATCTTTGGATGAGAATGCTACATTTCTTCTAAATCCACGCAATAGATCAACCACACTTCTGAACTGCCCACGATTGAATAATGCCAAAACTGAGTTTTTTACCACATCAAGGATCTCATCGTTAACTTTTAACGCATTACCATTTGTTGTGAAGCACTGATAAATATGATTTAACCACAGATCTCCAAAGTTGAAGTGTTTTCTGTTTTGAGTTCCTTTTACGAATTTTTTGCAAATGTTGAACACATCTGTGGTCGCTGCTTCCTTCTCTTCCGTTGACATTAGGTTAGTTATATTCATTTGAAGCAATGAATGTATTGACATCACATTATCTTCGTCAATTTGTATTAATGAATACGAAGCCAAAATTGATAATGCGTCCAATAATGGCTTTGTTCCAACAGCAGGTAAATTTTTGAGGAAATCCTTATGAATCGATTTCCCATCTATCAGCGCCATAATGTTAATTATGCGAACAGCTGTTTTATCCGCTCTTATTTCATTGAGAGCCATCATAGACGATGTATATATAGATTTGGTCGTATTGATGTCAAAGATTGAGCTTTCGTTCAGCATTTCGTCGCAATATTCGTTAAAGAGATTTATATACTCAGCTACAGAAATTTTTGTGTATTTGATGTAGGAGAGCGCGATCTGAATGACTAATGGCAAACATTCGGTGAGATCAGCTAACTTCTCAAGGGATGCTAGTTCTTCTTTCTCAAGTTCACACTGCAAAATTTGCAGAGTAGCATCTGTAGGTAGAGGAAGTAGATTTATCAGTTCAAAGTTGTTTCCCCAGTTGATGAACTGGCTCGTAATCAACACATGGCCATAGTAATCTCTTGTTTGAGGAAGATAGTTTTGTATTTCTGAAAAGTTCTTCGCATTGTCAAAGACGATTAGGTGTTTCTTGTTAGACAGGAATTCGTAAACGCGTTTAATAGTGATTTTCAAATCGATGGTACTGCCATTGACGTCCACGCAAGACAGGCCAATCTCTTGGGCAATGTCGAAAAAACATTTTTCAATAGTGTTTTCGTTTTCGGCATTCAGGAAAATAAGGTTTCCTTCATAATAAACTTTATACTGTTCAGAGTAAACACGGGCTAATTCGGATTTCCCGACACCGGAAAACCCGAATATAACTATTTTGTTACTGTTTCCATTTGCAAATTTTTGATGAATGTGGGCAAGTTCGTGGTCTCTACCGGAAAAGTTTTTAATAGGTTTCCTAAAACCATACTCAATCTTTATATGGTCACTATAAATTGGTTGGTTGAGTATCCTATCAAGATCATTTTGTTTACATCCCAACCCAAGTAAACATGTGGACATTTTTTTTATATTATCTTGAAAGTCAATATCATCAAGGTCTAGGCCGCGATGGCTTTGTTCATTTCGAAGTTTTCTTAGTTGGTCTATTAGCTTTTCATGATATTTTGTTAGATTGCAACAAGTGCGGAGGATGACGATGATTAAGGTGATGTCCAGTTTTGCAGAATCGGTCTCATTGGATGGCGGAAATAATTGAATCCACTGGTCCGTACCTATTATTTTCTTCTTTCTGAGATTGTTGAATTTTACTTTGTGGCTATCCAAAAAGATAAAGAATTGCTTGGGGTCCCTTGCTACTCCATAAGTGGTATGAAGTAACTCGACCAATGTTTTTAAAGCGAAATATTTCAGCAAATCGAGCCTAATATGCTTCTTTTGTTCTTCTCTGGAACAATTGCTTGTCTAAATAAAGTAAACAGAAAACTTGAAAGCTTTTCAATTAAAAACAGGTTTTGTTGACAGGAATTCCATTTAGATTAATATTTTCCGCTGCTTACTTATTAATGTTGATGTAACAGTCATCATAAATCTATGCTAATTAAATAAAACAATAGGAAATAGGAAATAAACAGAATGCTTTAAGGCTTTGGCAGAAATTCCATTTGGATCGTTTTTTTCTGTCGTCATAGTCATCAATAGTGATGTAACGTTCATTAAAAATTTCTACTTGATGTTTTCGTTAATCATTGTGTGGACATTTTAATAACAAATTGGCTGCCCTTAACAATTACCGCGCTTCCTCCAATTAACGCCACACTCTGATAAGCTCCGCCCTCGATTATATCCGAATCAAAAACGTTCCTCATAGCAAAATAAAGGGCAACTACCAAATGTTTATGTTTCCACAGTATCGATGTATATAAGAAAGATTATCATTTTAACTTGAAATACCTAATGTTGGTTTGTAATTGTCTTGAATTGCGATTTATTTTGAATGATTCCGTCCGACAAAGAAAGACGAAAAAATTCTCCACCTCCAACCACCTCCAGAACATCAAGGAACTTAGTTCTTATTTCTTTCTCCTAAACTCTTACCAACTTACTTAATTTAGAAGGTGCCACGATTATCCCCCCATATTTCTCACACTATTTGAATGTTTTCTCCAATTTCAAATAATCATTCAACCAAGTTATTGCTTCGAATTCGAATGCGTGACAATGGTATTCTAATGGCGAAGATGTTGTCATTTGTGGTCATGAATTATCCAATATACCTGACAAAAATCAATGTGCTTTGTTGGGGGAATACATACCATGTTAAAGATGGAGAATGGATCCAATGCCCTGGTTTATGTCAGCAATGGTTTCAAGGACATTGTTTCTTTGAGTAAATGTACAACTTGAAGTAACGTTTCTGTTGTATTTGAAGTTCCTTATGATTTATTCACTTTTTGTTGGAAAGAAATTTGGAGTGATATTTCGGCTTGATCATGAACATGTAAAAAACTTCATCGTTTGCATCGTTTAGTATAAAGTTATTATTTTAGACATATCTCGTATGGAACTTCTTGTTATTTTCGATAGAACAGCTAAAAAACATTTAGTCTTGTTCAATCCATGAACGTATAAAAAGAGATTTATTTATAAAAGTTGTAAGTCCTTCCCTTTTTATACGTCCATGTTCAATCTCAATTTCTATCGATTTCGTCCGACAATGATACTATGAAAGAAAAAACTTTTTCGGTCTCACTTTTAATTGTTTTTGAAGAAGTCAGGTCCATACTAGCTAAACAACACTTAATAATAGCACAGCTGTTCCTCTAAAGTTTTCTATGAGCGTTTCGATTTTCGATTTATCGATCAGAGTATCGATTTTCCGTCCGAAAATTAACTGAATAAAAAAACAAAGTCCTAATAAACATCTTGAAAAACGGAGTTTAGAAAAGAGGAAATACAAGAAATAGTTTTAAAAAAATTATACGTTTTATTTCTCTTCCATGTTTCGATGAACTTTAATTGAAGTGTCAATTGTGCAGGAACAATCAAACCGTATTCTCGTGTGTAAATGCTAAGAGTTTAGACAGTTCTGTTAGTAAAATTTCCTTTTCTGACACCATCTTGTACATTCCAATCGCACAATTTGTCTTGTTCAGCTGTCGCTGCAACTGAAGCACTGGATTAAAGGCAATGTTCTGAAAATACTTATCAAATGTTCGATTCTAACGTCAGCGAAACCTATGAAAGTTTTCATGTCGTGAAAGAGGACGGCAACAGTGATATTGATGTTCTTTGAAATGTAATGTGAAGATATCTTTTGTTTAAAACATATTCCCATAATCTTTCGTAAAATCCAATTGTGTTTTTTACAAAATTTGGTAGTAGTAGTAGCTGCAGTAGCAGAAATGGTAGGAGGAGGAGGAGGAGGAGGAGGAGAAACCGCGGCTATTTTAAATATTTTACTCCACCACTAATGTCTTTAATGTCAATAACAAGATCTAAACTCATTCATGTGAAAAACCTTTTTGGCCAAGTTACACTGACGCCATTATACATTTAAAAACAATTTGCAAGTGTGAATAAGTTTCAGTTAAAATCGTCATAGTTACATAGTTCATATCTAATTGTTTTCTTTGCATGGATAACAACCAAAAGAAAAACACGAAAAAGTAAACAAACACATACAAAATGTAAAGTTGTGTTTCTCCACAGTTCGACTGAACTGTCAACATAGGCTTATTCAAGGTCAGTCAAAAAAAGTGGAGAAGTCCAACATTTCGATATTTCTTATCAGTCTTAAGAGGCGATTAGATTACTTGCACGTTTTAGACTTAACTCTCCTTTACCAATTTTGACTGAGCTCAAGTTAAGCCTCCGGTAAAAGTTTTCTTCCTCCATTTAAAATTCAATTTTACTGTAGACTGTAAAGACACACTGCTCGGTGACTTGCAGTAGTAAGATAATTAAGATCTTATCATAATGAAGGGCAAACACTTAAAATGTTGAATTATTTTTGGGAATTTTACAATTGGATATTATTGAGAGAAAACGGCTTTCGACTTTCTAAAAGAGTCTTTGATGTAAAACGCATGAAAGTCAAGCATATACGCATACACAAGTTTCGTGCTCATCACTTAATAAAAAGCACGTCAGCTTTTCTCTGAGATGCAAGGATTTATAACCTTGTCGAATATAACAAAGCACCCTGCTGGGTAGAAGATTAAATATACACTCATGTTGAAAAGACTTATCCCAGCGGGTAAAATCGTCAAGAAGCCACTGCAATGAAGAACATTTTTATTGAGATGACTTGCATATTTGTATAACAATGTACTCCTGCGCTGTGATTTTCAACAAATTTGCACACTGGTCAAGCAATATTTTCAAGATGTCATTCTTGTTACACTCAAATAAAAAAGGCAAAAAGGTTTTACAAGTACTTACTGCTGATGTTGTTGCTGAGGATGTTGCTTGTACTGATGTTGTTAGTACTGATGCTGTTGGTACGGATGTTGTTGGTACTGAGGAGTGAGTGGCCATTTCTCAGATATTTTTCAGATATTTCAGATACGCCAGATATGTGGAAAGGGTTGGGATGGTACCTTAGATGAATGAAAATCAAAGATTAACTGAAGAAAATATATTGAAAACTAAGAAGTAAGAAGTACATATCAGTACTTATGAAATGGAATGTGCAGACGCTTTTGAAAATATCAAAACATGCGTAGAAGAGGTTGATCAATAATATTAAACGTTTCCAAATTATGCAGCAAAACGCCATGGTTTCTTTTAAATTCAAATGACAATATTGAAAACTTTAACAAAACGAAAATAACGGATACCTACCTTTACTTCGATAAAATGATCTCAACAATAAGGGCTGTGTTGTGATCGTACCTTCCAAGAAAGAAAATCAAAGGTTAAATCATATTGAAAATCAGAAAATATATCGAAAGCACTACCGTCAGAGAAGGTTTTCTTTGAGTTCTACATCTGTACTTATAGGTGGTTGAATGTGTGGACAGTAAACACTCTCAGACGTGTCTGAACTTGGTAACTCACATCTTCTGTTAGCGTTTCCTTATTCTCGGGTAAAACGTGAACCGAAAGTGATGGTTTCCTTTTAATTCTAATGACAATATTGAAAACTTTTACAAAACGAAAATAACGAATTACCTTTACTGTTCAATATCACTTCGATAAAATGATCTCAACAAGTAGGGTTGTTTTATGCACGTACCTTCCAAGAAAGAAAATCAAAGACTAAGTAATATGTATCGAAAATCAGAAAATATATCGAAAGCACTACCGTCAGAGAAGTTTTTCTTTGAGTTCTACATCTGTACTTATAGGTGGTTGAATGTGTGGACAGTAAACACTCTCAGACGTGTCTGAACTTGGTAACTCACATCTTCTGTTAGCGTTTCCTTATTCTCGGGTAAAACGTGAACCGAAAGTGATGGTTTCCTTTTAATTCTAATGACAATATTGAAAACTTTTACAAAACGAAAATAACGAATACCTACTTTTACTGTTTGATATCACTTCGATACAATGATCTCAACAAGAAGGGCTGTTTTGTGCTCGTACCTTCCAAGAAAGAAAATCAAAGGTTAAATCATATTGAAAATCAGAAAATATATCGAAAGCACTACCGCCACAGAAGGTTTTCTTAGAGTTCTATATCTGTACTTATTGGTGGTCGAACGTGTGCACATTAACCAATCTTAGACGAGGCTGAACACTTGATAATTCACAATTTCTGGTAAACGTTTCCGAATTATCGAGCAAATGGTGAACCGAAAGTCATGGTTTCCTTTAAATTCTAATGACAATATTGAAAACTTTAACAAAACGAAAATAACGAATACTTACCTTTACTGTTCAATATCACTTCGATAAAATGATCTCAACAAGTAGGGTTGTTTTGTGCTCGTACCTTCCAAGAAAGAAAATCAAAGACTAAGTAATATGTATCGAAAATCAGAAAATATATCGAAAGCACTACCGTCAGAGAAGTTTTTCTTTGAGTTCTACATCTGTACTTATAGGTGGTTGAATGTGTGGACAGTAAACACTCTCAGACGTGTCTGAACTTGGTAACTCACATCTTCTGTTAGCGTTTCCTTATTCTCGGGTAAAACGTGAACCGAAAGTGATGGTTTCCTTTTAATTCTAATGACAAGATTGAAAACTTTTACAAAACGAAAATAACGAATACTTACCTTTACTGTTTGATATCACTTCGATACAATGATCTCAACAAGAAGGGCTGTTTTGTGCTCGTACCTTCCAAGAAAGGAAATCAAAGACTAAATAATATGTATCGAAATTCAGAACATATATCGAAAGCACTACCGCCACAGAAGGTTTTCTTAGAGTTCTATATCTGTACTTATTGGTGGTCGAACGTGTGCACATTAACCAATCTTAGACGAGGCTGAACACTTGATAATTCACAATTTCTGCTAAACGTTTCCGAATTATCGAGCAAAAGGTGAACCGAAAGTCATGGTTTCCTTTAAATTCTAATGACAATATTGAAAACTTTAACAAAACGAAAATAACGAATACTTACCTTTACTGTTCAATATCACTTCGATAAAATGATCTCAACAAGTAGGGTTGTTTTATGCACGTACCTTCCAAGAAAGAAAATCAAAGACTAAGTAATATGTATCGAAAATCAGAAAATATATCGAAAGCACTACCGTCAGAGAAGTTTTTCTTTGAGTTCTACATCTGTACTTATAGGTGGTTGAATGTGTGGACAGTAAACACTCTCAGACGTGTCTGAACTTGGTAACTCACATCTTCTGTTAGCGTTTCCTTATTCTCGGGTAAAACGTGAACCGAAAGTGATGGTTTCCTTTTAATTCTAATGACAATATTGAAAACTTTTACAAAACGAAAATAACGAATACCTACTTTTACTGTTTGATATCACTTCGATACAATGATCTCAACAAGAAGGGCTGTTTTGTGCTCGTACCTTCCAAGAAAGAAAATCAAAGGTTAAATCATATTGAAAATCAGAAAATATATCGAAAGCACTACCGCCACAGAAGGTTTTCTTAGAGTTCTATATCTGTACTTATTGGTGGTCGAACGTGTGCACATTAACCAATCTTAGACGAGGCTGAACACTTGATAATTCACAATTTCTGCTAAACGTTTCCGAATTATCGAGCAAATGGTGAACCGAAAGTCATGGTTTCCTTTAAATTCTAATGACAATATTGAAAACTTTAACAAAACGAAAATAACGAATACTTACCTTTACTGTTCAATATCACTTCGATAAAATGATCTCAACAAGTAGGGTTGTTTTATGCACGTACCTTCCAAGAAAGAAAATCAAAGACTAAGTAATATGTATCGAAAATCAGAAAATATATCGAAAGCACTACCGTCAGAGAAGTTTTTCTTTGAGTTCTACATCTGTACTTATAGGTGGTTGAATGTGTGGACAGTAAACACTCTCAGACGTGTCTGAACTTGGTAACTCACATCTTCTGTTAGCGTTTCCTTATTCTCGGGTAAAACGTGAACCGAAAGTGATGGTTTCCTTTTAATTCTAATGACAATATTGAAAACTTTTACAAAACGAAAATAACGAATACCTACTTTTACTGTTTGATATCACTTCGATACAATGATCTCAACAAGAAGGGCTGTTTTGTGCTCGTACCTTCCAAGAAAGAAAATCAAAGGTTAAATCATATTGAAAATCAGAAAATATATCGAAAGCACTACCGCCACAGAAGGTTTTCTTAGAGTTCTATATCTGTACTTATTGGTGGTCGAACGTGTGCACATTAACCAATCTTAGACGAGGCTGAACACTTGATAATTCACAATTTCTGCTAAACGTTTCCGAATTATCGAGCAAATGGTGAACCGAAAGTCATGGTTTCCTTTAAATTCTAATGACAATATTGAAAACTTTAACAAAACGAAAATAACGAATACTTACCTTTACTGTTCAATATCACTTCGATAAAATGATCTCAACAAGTAGAAAGCACTACCGTCAGATAAGGTTTTCTTAGAGTTCTATATCTGTACTTATGGGTGTCGCAGTGGCAGATCTAGAGGTATGTCGAATGTGTGGACATCAAACAACATTAGACGAGTCTGAACACTTGATATTTCACATTTTCTGCGAAGCGTTTCTGAATTATCAAGCAAAACGTGAAGCGAAAGTCATGGTTTCCTTTAAATTGTAATGACAATATTGAAAATCTTTACAAAACTAAGATAACGATTGCTAAGATTATGCTTCAAATTAAACTAGAAGCCATTAGGCTTGAACAATTTCCGCATTAGCCGTTGAGAAAATTGCTTTAGGCAATAAGATATCTGAATGACTTGTACAGTACACTGACTAATAATTTGATACAGTCTGGAATTCATCAAAATTACTCCCTTCTTTAATTTATCTAGCTTAATCTTGACAGCTTTGCAATTCACTATGATGTTTCGGGGCCAGAAAAACAGTTCACCAATATCTTACGCATGATGTTTATTCATAAAAATTGAAGATTTTTCGAAATTTGGTCCAAGTTTGGCCCAAATCGTCCAATTTTAATCAAATCTGACAAAATGACTGTCAAATTCGAAATCAGCACCTTTCAAATGAAATCCATGCAAAATTTAATGAAATTTGAAAAACTTTCGAAATTTTGTCCAAATTTGGCCCAAATTGTCCAATTTTAGTCAAGTCTGACAAAATGACCGTCAACTTCGAAATCAGGACCTTGTCTAAATTGCCCAATTTCAGTCAAACCTGTCCTAAGTTCCTAACATAGGTCAGTCATTAACTATTCTGAAAAAACAAACAATCCGAAATCCGAACGGACTTTCCGAAATGACGAAAAACTGTGACAGAGATAGATACATAGATAGAATGTGTACATACGAAACTCTCTAGGCAGAATACTTAATAACAATTATTGATTGGAAACAAGTTTAGGGAAACTGAATAGAAACTCGTAATATTGTCTATAATCTATACTCATGACGTTGTTTTGACAAGATGACATCACCGGAGAAACACTTTTATAAGTCGTTTTAAACGAAAGTTTGGTAAACTCAAATTGTTAATAGAAACTGCAAGGAATGTTGTTGCGTGAATAATTCAAATTTTGCCGATTGGGTAATGTTTCTCGATTACATGCAGAACAACCTCGAACCCAGTTTCTTGCCTTTTTTATTGAATGGCGTATATAAAATGTCAGGAAACACTGGGTTCGAAGTTGGTCATATTTTTATATCACATGCCATATAGATCACTGAAGGGGTCTGTTTACAAATATAAAAAGATTCGCAAAAATGCGACTATATATATCCCCAAAGTCTTTTGCCAATTATTGTGTGTACATTGATAACCATAACAAAAATCATGCATCATTAAATAACTACAATGGTATAACTACCATCAATGTCATACTCAGATAAAAGTTGTCCTTACTAATCAGGGTAGAATTGAATTTAATACCAAAAAACAACTTATTTTGAACTAATTAAGAAATGAAGATGTTCATGGTTTCTCTTATAAATTTTGCTGAGTAATACTTTCCCTTAAACAACTAAATATTAACAACCACACCAATGTGCAAGGCAATTTTAGCATAGAAAACATATGATCTTTATTGTTGCAGAAGCTCGACATCGTTTATACCATAAAATCACGACAAAACAATGTAATTCAACAGAAGACACTTGCACTTGCCTTTTGTAACTCAGATAAAATTATCTTACAACATTATACAATCAAATTTGTATACAGATTTACAAAAGAAGAAAAGAATACTTTGAGTTAGACATATAAGCAAGTAACTATAACCATAAGAAAGATATTGGTAAAGAACTCAATACCAGTTGGTAGAGTTAAGTACCGTCTATCGCCCTAACTTCGGACATCCTTCCAAACTTCGGACATAAAGAAAACATATCCGCAAAATACAATCGACATCAGTAAAAGTCCATACTACACTGTGAATTAAACAATAAATCTAAAACTTGTCATAACTAAACTTAACAAAAATGAAACACTTACATTAGTTGACGGTACCCTTGTGACGAACGTGATTTATAATTACACTACACGTTCAAAGGCGAATATCCACTATGGATAATAGTCCATGGACAAACATACGCAGGTGCTCATTACGTAGAGAAGAGTATTGTAAAATCATCATACGCAATTGATTAGTATCAAAGAAAAAAGTCGAAGAAAAATGTATATAAACAAAATATTTCGCTCAATGATATTCAATGCTTGGTTCTCTGGTTACCTGGTTCTCATTCAGTTACATATAAAAGATTCAATATATAGTTATTTCAAAAGTTAATACAAGTAGAAACAAACCGTCTGCTATAATACTATTTTTAAGTTGTTCGACAGGATTGCTATTGCAATCCCTTGAGGATGACGTTTATTGTTATTTTCAAATCACTTATTTTCTACACGCTTATTTACGCTTCACGCTGACTTTGTTGCATTTGAACACATTATGTTATCAGCTTTATCTAATGTTTTAGCATTTATTGTGACTTGGTTTGATTGATTATGTACATTTCGTTTACCAGACAGGTCTGTTTATTTAGCGTGTCCGAAGTTTGGAGAATGTCCGAAGTTAGGACGATTGACGGTAAATACTCATTTAAAATTTAAAATCATAAAAATACATGACTTTAAGTTTCATGCATATCGCAATCATCAGATGTATAAAATATAGATGTATGTATAAAATATAGATGTATAAATAAATCTATATGTAAAAAAATCTTTCCAGCAATTTTCTACTGTAAAGATAATGTAAAAACATTTCACAACTATTTCACACTATGAAACAAATAAGTAGAAGCTTCAATGTGCTTCTTCGAGCACAACATCTTATCAACCTCAGAATAAAATCATCTTGATGAATCTGAAAAGAAGAATTGCAACTTGTAACCAATATAATGGAGTGAAGGATTTCATTTGGTGATTTTTTTCAATTAACATTGATTAATTAACACATCAACATCATGACAGTGTCCTGAAGAAACACTAGCCACCAAATTTGGGAGTAATGATTATAGAACCCAAATACAAATTTCTCATGTTTTCTAAAATATTACCAGCACTAAGCTAATGTCAAATAGGTTCTGCTCTGCTGTTTTTTCACAAATGTGTGTTGCATGATGAATTCTGCTTTCCAAAAAGAGCACAATAAAGGCAGTACACACCATCAGTGTTGACTGAATATCAAAGCCATTGAAATTTTTTAGCCAATGGAAAACTTTCTTTTTTCATCATTTGAACATGCATTATAACAAAGTAATTCAGAGTAACTCACCTAGGGCACTCCATTTACATTCTTAGAAATAGAATTTAATCTTTCCAAAGGGTAAAGGTTTCAATTAGAGTTATAAGCATTATCACTACCAGTACTGTGTTATTGTCATTACTTGTCATTAAGGAATCACTTGAGAATGGCTAAGATTCGTGTTACACAGAGAAGTGTGCTGGGTAATAAGTTGGAGTTACTTTAATCATATAGCTGTTATTGGAAATATATACAGTAAACAGTAATACAGTTCAAATTATGGAGGTTAGAATTATATACTATATTGTTGTCTTGCTGTTTTGATCACAGCTGGAAAGAAAAGTTTCTTTCTTCTACTAGGTCAAGAAAAGTGTGGGGTTTTTGTTTGTTGACTTTGATATTAGTGGAACAAAATGATTAGGAAGTGATGCAGATTTTGATAAATGACAGCTTCATTAAAAAAGAGAATCTTTTTGTGTCTCCTGAGTTGATGGGAATTCATGGCTGAACAAATTAATATTTTACTTCACCAAACTGGGAATAATAAACTTGGATGATGTTAGCCATGACAGTGTATATAATACTAAAATTCACACTAAAGAAGACCAAATACTAGAGCAACAATTATTTACAGCTTCAATATTCATGTATACTCCTTGAAGTAGATAAACTCTTCTTGTCTGTAAATAGCATAAGAAAGAGATGACTGAAACATGTTTTTTGCAAATCGAATAAATCTTGTGTGTATCATAAACCAAAGAAATACATCGGTGCTTGGAGTAATAGCAAGAATTTTAAAGAAATTCAGTAATGGTTTATATCTGTAGAGTAGACCATGGAATTTTTGCATTAATCTACAACTAAGTTGATAATAATTTCAGTTTGAACTGTCATGCAGTTATCAAAACACACTTCAAACCGATATCTTGCCTTGTCTCATTTTTGCAAACAAAAACACTCAAAACTATTATCCACATGATATGCAGATATAAACAATTATTTTGTCATTATCATGATATGTCAAAACAAAAACAGTTGTGTAATAAACTTACACAAAATTAAAAATGGCAATATAAACGTTCAGTTTAAATTTTTTGTAAGTACCATGGTGAAAAAAGAATAATAAAATACCAAAAGCTATATCTTGGGGAGCCTCACTTTTATACATTTTCAAGAGGAAATCTGCCTTTAAAACTAAACCTGTTAAACACAAAAATTATTGCGCAGTGTAGCTTTTAGCGGAACGGAGCTCATTTGGCAAGATCAAATATTGTCATCAAACACTAACAGAGACATGCATTGTATGCAACCTCCTACAGGGTCATACAAAAAGTGCGATTTGGCTCACTTACCTTTGATTTTCGGAAATTTTGAGGTAGGTAATAATATGGATGATCAAGCTCACAAGTGTTCAGGGTATAGCGTTTTGGCAAAATTGTCGATCTGTACGGTGGCGGTCAAAACAGAGTGGTTGCTTTTTGAGTTAAGTAGACATTTTCCCCCGAGAAATCTCCGAATGCTCCGAGGTTTGTTATGAACTTCCAACTGGGAAACCAGGAATACCTCTTATCCTTTACGATAATATTGTAAGCTCATGAGAATATTGCTTGTTGATACCTTTGAAAATTTGAATCAAAGCTTCTGAAAGTGCATCTATGGATGCTCACAAGCTATGTATCTGTGAGGAATAAAAGATAAAGCTGTTATTTCTTCTCCATATTCATATGCTAATATCTTTAAGCTATGTTTATTCAACTTTGTGTTGTTTTTTGATCCACCTAGCTGTTTTTATTTCCACACACAACACAAAACAAGACATAAAAGTCCAATGATGATGTTAAAATCTAATGTAAATGTTTATGTTTATGAAGTGTGCAGCAGCAGACACACACCACTATGCCCCATAAAGTTTTATTGATAATATAGGTCCTTTTAGAGATTTATATATCCTTTTTGAATTCTTAATTGCAAGCTTATTATTGTTCATGGGAAATGATTTGCATGTTTCGTATATGATAAACTTTATGCTGACGACAGGTTAGGGAGAATATGTGTGTGTGTGCAGAAAAAAATGGCTTTGATATATTCTATGTCTAAATCACTGAGACATCAAAACAGTATACAGTACATCACCATTCATGGAATTTGTCTACTTAAAAGAGTACAATCTTATTATAATAATCCGCGATTGTGCATCCCACTTTTATTTTAGAGATTTCGTGAGCAAGAAACTTCGCGAAGAAGACGTGTTTCTTTTTGTATACGAATATTTTAATTTAAATTTGATTGTTTTAGGCAGCAAATCGACGAAAGAACTGACGAAGAAACACAGGTTTGTATGCACGAAGGTATTGTTATTATTATAAAACGTTTTATTATCGTGTTTATTGCTAAACTTTTACTCTTATTAATAAAACAACACGGGTTAGTTGTTTGTTTACAATGAAAAATCATATTTAGATATACAGAAGAAGTGCAGTGAAGTTTTTAAAAATTAGCTGCAGAAAGATCGAACGAACAAAAGGTATTATTATAAAACTGTTATTTTTGATTAATAGAAGAACAAGTTAGTATTTAAATGTATTTAAATGTTTGTTTACGTTTTAGTTATCTTATTAGTATAATAAGATTGTTAAACTTTTATTGTTATTGTATTTTAGATTTTATTTTAGATTAATAAAAGAACAGGTATAACCACATGCTTAGGTGAGTTTTTAAACAGATGTTGTTTTTTATATATAGGTTTTTTCAGAGGAAAACGAAACGAAGAACGAGATGAAGAAAGTCTATTTTTATTTTACGAGCTGTTTACGTATTTCTTTTTATAGTTATCAAATATTTATGGGAGTGCAGCAGTAGAGTAGTGTAGATGAAGTTGAAGTTGTTTAAAAATGGCTGCAGAAAGGATGCTGTTTATTTGCATTGGTGAAGAAAATGGTTATACTTCTTTTTTCGGAGAGAAATTGTTTGGAAAAGATATAAAGTAATATACGTAAGTACATGAGTCAAACGGATTTAGTAAATACAGCGTTAAAAGAGAGTAAAAACAGAGTTAAAACGATCAAATCATTAAGATGCATGTCCCTCGAGCAGTTAATGATTTGTTTTGGTAACGAAGTTGCTGTTCCTTATTTTATTTAATTCAAAATGGCTCCACAGTTATGAAGTGAAGTTACGAAGAAAGCATTTTTATGACTTTCAATGTATAAAAATGGTATTGGAATTTCAGTAGAAAGCAAAGAGAAAGTGTATCTTTACAATAGGAAAGTATGCTGGAAAGTTAATCGAGTGTTATTAATTTGTTTACAGGTATGAAATACAGAAAGTAAAAGAGTTTAGAAGTGTTTGATAATGGCTACAGAACATGATCAATATTGTTTACTATCATGATGATGTGAATTGGTATTGAAAGGTAAAGTTAAAATAGTATCTATTTAGTTAAACACTGTTAGTATTAGTGGATACATAAAAGATAAGAGGGATGTTTACTGTTGTGTTTTGAATTTTCCAGCAGAGAGGAGCTTTGAACTGGAAATAAAAAATGGCTCCACGAATGTTTTCATATGTTAAAAATTTTTCAGCTATACTAATTCTGTCATCACGTTTGTGTTTTTAATTATAATTTTTAAGGTTAACATTTTCATTTTTTGTTTTGTTTTTCTTTACATTTCGTCATAGCATGATTAGGTTTTTTGTATATGTTTTTTTAATGTTTTGATCTGTTAAAATAGAAATGAAGCACATGATGGGTTATAATGTCGAGAGGGTTACTTAAGATTTACTTACTTAATGACTGTGCAATGAAACTATCTTACAAAAAATAAGTGTTGTTGGCTGTATTTTTCTTAAGTTTATATTTTATCGCGTTTATGCATATTTTGTGTTATGGTAATCGTTTACGTACTATGCCTAGGTATATAACTTTGAATTTATGATTTTATTTGTGACTTTTATCTTTTGTGTAAATTTTTCTTCTTAGTTATTGTTTTTAGGATAAATACGTACTTGAATTTCCTTTTTTTTTTTGCTTCTTTTTTTTTCTCGGTATTACAATTGAAACATTATTCTTTTAGGCAATAATAAAAAAAGCATAAAGAAATGAAACTCATGGTTTTAATCATGATGTTGATGGTTTTGGGAAAAACTAACTATATCATTTCAAAAATTCATTAATGGTTGCAGTCCAGAAGTAACTTTTGAACAAAAGAAAAAGTTGGAAGGTATCATTTTTGTAATGTTATTCAATGTTTGGTTTTGTATGTCTTAGTAAACGGTTCATTGTTATATATTGCATATTTTTACATTAAAGTTACTTCTCTTCTGCGTATAAATATATTATTCTGAGCCATGTTGCTATTTGTTTCTGTTTTTAATCTTCTGAATGTAAGAAATGAATTAAAAAATTAATGCCTCAAAAGAAACTTTTGCAAGCTGCGACACAACGCATACTGAACATGGGTGGCGAGCGACGCCTCCTGGGATGTTTTTGAGTTGCGATTCTATAATTTATTTTTTCGTCACGGGGTACGTACACGGGAATGGTGGATTTGACCTAATGTTTTCGAAGTTAAGTTCGGTAAAAAGTTTTTACCCGGGATACTAGTTGTAGTCACATTTTATGATCAAATTGGACTGCTTAACAACAAAAAATGTATATATATATAAAGAATATATTGTAAAATATTCTCTGATTTGGAATTCAATTAGTCAACTCCATTGTAGTATTTAATACATGTGTCTGGGTGAAATTTTATAAATTCTAGAGAAATAACTGAAGTTAAAATAGCTACAGCTTACAAATTCTTTAATTGGATAAGATAATTAAAAGAAAACAACAATGAAGAGCAAAAGAAACAAATCAGTTAATTTGTTTTCTGTGTAATTGTTATTACTTTACATAATGCCACTTCAATTATTTCTAAAATTACAGTTACATAATTATTAATATATCTTATTATACTAATCCGCGTAGTGTGTAACACATTTAACTTAGAGAGTGTTTGTTTTTTTGTTTTTTAATGGTCAAAATCTTCTTAATCGTGGTCATATAGCGGCAGTTCGACCACGCAAGACACATTCACGATTAGTATAATAGCACATGGCATCATTTGACGTCAGATGTTTTTATGATCACGGGGAACCATTGCATTGCATCCCCAATCGAACGCGACGTTTTTGGGGAAATATCTCGAGAACCAATAGGGATAACTGACGTTTTCTAGGGTTGGTGGCACGGGTGATGGGGTGACGCAACATTTGGGCCTAAATTTTATTTGGTACTGCGGATATGACGTCATCAAAATCTTTGATCAGCGATATCTCCGTAACGGTTGGTCGTAGCGAAACGATCCCATACATTTTTTTGCTCAGTTTTTCGATCTCTACAACATCGTTACACTTTCCAGTCCCGATTCCGTAATTGAAATTTTTGTCACGGGATTTTTGCACATCCGTTTCGAAATTAAAGTCGTAAAAAACTTTTACGCGAGATACTAGTCTACTTATACTAATTCGCGTGCGTGTGTAACACATTTAACTTAGAGAGTGTTGGTTTTTTTGTTTTTTAATGGTCAAAATCTTCATAATCGTGGTCATATAGCGGCAGTTCGCCCACGCAAGACACATTCACGATTAGTATAATAGCACGTGGCATCATTTGACGTCAGTTATTTTTATGATCACGGGAATCATTGCATTGCATCCCCAATCGAACGCGACGTTTTTGGGGAATTATCTCGGGAACCAATTGGGATAACTGACGTTTTTTAGGGTTGGTGGCACGGGTGATGGGGTGACGCAACATTTGGGCCTAAATTTTATTTGGTACTGCGGATATGACGTCATCAAAACCTTTGATCGACGATATCTCCGCAACGGCTGGTCGTAGCGAAACGATCCCATACATTTTTTTGCTCAGTTTTTCAAGCTCTACAGCATGGGTACACTTTCCATTTCCAATTCGGTAATTAAAATTTTCGTCACGGGGTACACACACGGGAACGCGTCGTATTTCTGCAGATTACTTTCGAAATTAAAGTCGTAAAAAACTTTTACGCGAGATACTAGTCTTATTATAATAATCCGCGATTGTGTGTCACACTTTTATTTTAGAGAGTGACATATTTGTTTTTTTTTCACGGTCAAATCCTTCTTATTTTTTCCCTTTTCGTCGTAAAACCACGCCAAAGCGACAGACACTTTTTTTGGTTTTCCGCGATTAGTATATGCTCCTCCGTTTTGTTATTTTTGGTTTGCGCACTGGAAATCAGCCGAAAAACGTCTTTGGAGGAGTGCGAGCAATGCAATGTTAATCGTTCGAAATTTGTCAACGATCATTTCGTGAGCAAGAAACTTCGCGAAGAAGACGTGTTTCTTTTTGTATACGAATATTTTAATTTAAATTTGATTGTTTTAGGCAGCAAATCGACGAAAGAACTGACGAAGAAACACAGGTTTGTATGCACGAAGGTATTGTTTTATTCGTTTTATTATCGGGTAGCACGTGTAAGTGAGTTAGTTGTTTGTTTACAATGAAAAATCATATTTAGATATACAGAAGAAGTGCAGTGAAGTTTTTAAAAATTAGCTGCAGAAAGATCGAACGAACAAAAGGTATTATGAAACTTTTATTTTTGATTAAACTTTTATATTTCAGATTAATAAAAGAACATGTGTAAGTGATTAGTTGTTTGTTTACAATGTGAAAGCATATTGAGCATACAGAAGAAGTGCAGTGAAGTCTTTATAAATTGGCTGTGCAGAACGAACGGACAGGTCTATACGAAAGTAGTAATATCATAAGACTTTTATTGTTTATATCATAAGACTTTTATTGTTTAATATTTTAGATTAATAAAAGAACAGGTTTTTAAATGTTTGTTTACGTTTTAGTTATCAAATATCGCTATACAGAAGAAAGTGAAGTGAAGAAATGCAGTTTGATGTTTATTTACACAGTAAGGAATGGTTTTAAGTTTTGAAAGATTAATTGCTTTAGCTTTGAGTGGATGTCTCAGTTATTCTGTCGTTTAGTATGTGTATATGCTGCTGGATCAAAAGGAAGACGAGAGAAATTTGTTTTGGTAATGCGCGCTATTATTACATTAAAAATGGTCCTGCAGCTATGAATGTTTTTTATTTGACGCTGTGGAAGTGGGGAATGTGTTATGCTGTATAATTGTATCTATTGTATCTAATTATATCGATGCTTGATGCTTTTGTCTGCCTGCCAAAAAGTACAAAATCTACTGGAAAATACAGAAAGTTTAGCAGTTTTTCCAAACGAAGAGAGCAGTTTTATTTTATGTATTTCACTTAAAAATAAATGGTAGTGAAAGTGTTTTATAAATACCTATGTATGTTTGTGCTGGAAAGTAAATAAAGTATTAGTAATTTGTTTACAGGTATGAATATAGAAGTAAAGAGTTGAGAAGTGTTTGAAAATGTCTACAGAAGATGATCAATGCTGTTCAGTTTACTAACATGTGAATTGGAAGCGAAAGGTATACCCCGTTTTGTTTGAAGTTCAGCTAAAGTTAAAATAGTATAAATCTATTTAGTTATAACACAGTTGGTATGCTGGATAAATAAGAATAAAGGGTTGTTTAACTGTTGTGAATTAGCCAGAGGAGATTTTAACTCAGATTAAAAATGTGGTTGTT
The DNA here is from genome assembly GCA_027922465.2 of Turritopsis dohrnii. NCBI lineage: Eukaryota > Metazoa > Cnidaria > Hydrozoa > Anthoathecata > Oceaniidae > Turritopsis > Turritopsis dohrnii. Next base: position 337,377 of record BQMF02000379.1, on the reverse strand, counting down.
TTCAATTTTTTATAAACTCTTTAGATATATAAGTTCTGTCATTACGTTTGTGTTTTTAATTATTATTCATAAGGTAGATGTGAATGGATTATGTATTTAAGAAGTTCGTTAGTTATTACTATGCAATGAAATGTTTATGCATTATTTTGTGTTATGGTAATCGTTTACGTACCTGGGTATATATATAAGTTTGGCATTATGATTTTATTTGTGACTTTTTATCTTCTGGGTAAATTTTTGTTTTAAGGATAAATGCGTAGTTGAATTTATTTTTTGTTGTTTATTTCAGAATTCTTATAGCATGATTAGGTTTTCGGTATTACAGAATTACAATTATTATTACGGTGTTTTGTTGTTTTGAGTTATTGTTTTTAGGATAAATGCGTAGTTGAATTGCATTTTTTTTTTGTTGTTGTTGTTGTTTATTTCAATATTCTCATAGCATGATTAGGTTTTCGGTATTACAATTCAAGTATTAATTTTTCAGGTAATAAAAAAAAAGCATAAAGAAATGAAACTCATGGTTTTAATCATGACGTTGATGGTTTTGGGAAGAACAGACTATATATCATTTCAAAAATTCATTAATGGTTGCTGTATAATGTAACTTCCGCACGAAAGAAACACAGTTGGAAAGGTATCAATTTGTTTTCAATTCACATTTTGTAATGTTATTCAATGTTTGGTTTCGTATGTCTGGGTAAACAGTTCTGTGTTATATATTGCCATTTTTTTTACATTAAAGTTACTTCTCTTCTGCGTATAAATATATTATTCTGAGCCATGTTGCTATTTGTTTCTGTTTTTAATCTTCTGAATGTAATAACAAATTAATGCCTGAAAAGAAAATTTTACACGAGTTAAATTCTGTGACACAACGCATACTGAACATGGGTGGCGAGTGACGCGTACGTACCACAGGAATGGCAGATTTGACCTAATGTTTTCAAAGTTAAGTTCGGTAAAAAGTTTTTACCCGGGATACTAGTCTATATATACTAATTCGCGTTGTGCATCCCACTTTTATTTTAGACAGTGTTTTGTTTTTGTTTATTTAATGGTCAAAATCTTCTTAATCGTGGTCATATAGCGGCAGTCCGACCACGCAAGACACATTCACGATTAGTATAATAGCACGTGGCATCATTTGACGTCAGATGTTTTTATGACCACGGGGAACCATTGCATTGCATCCCCAATCGAACGCGACGTTTTTGGGGAAATATCTCGAGAACCAATAGGGATAACTGACGTTTTTTAGGGTCCGCGATACGGGTGACCGGGTCACGCAACATTTGGGCTCAAATTTTATTTGGTACTGCGGCTATGACGTCATCAATATCTTTGATCGACGATATTTCTGTAACGGTTGATCGTAGCGAAACGATCCCATACATTTTTTTGCTCAGTTTTTCGAGCTCTATAACATGGGCACGGTCTCATTTTGAGATTCGGTGATTTAATTTTTCGTCACCTGTTTTCGTCACATTATTTTCAAAATTAAAGTAGTAAAAAACTTTTACGCGAGATACTAGTCTTATTATAATAATCCGCGTTGTGCATCCCACTTTTATTTTAGAGAGTGATATATTTGTTTAATTTTTGCGGTCATCGTCCTCTTATGTGCGCGTAAAACCACGTAGAGGCGAGAGACACTTTTTTCACGATCATTCCAAAAGCACGTGGCATCATTTGACGTCAGTTTTTTTTTATCTTATCACGGGGGAACCATTGCATTGCATCCCCAATCGAACGCGACGTTTTTGGGGAAATATCTCGAGAACCAATAGGGATAACTGACGTTTTTTAGGGTCAGCGATACGGGTGATGGGGTGACGCAAAATTTGGGCCTAAATTTAATTTGGTACTGCGGATATGACGTCATCAAAATCTTTGATCGACGATATCTCTGCAACGGTTGATCGTAGCGAAACGATCCCATACATTTTTTTGATCAGTTTTTCGAGCTCTACAACATCAGTACACTTTCCAGTCCCGATTCCATAATTGAAATTTTCGTCACGGGGTTCTCACACGGGAACGCAGGATTCTTGCACATCCGTTTCGAAGTTAAGTTCGGTAAAAAGGTTTTACCCGGGATACTAGTATATATATATATATATTAAAACAAAAAAAGTCAGTAAAACATGTGTTGTATATAAATATTGTACAAAAAAAACACACAGAGTTTTCATACTGTATATAATATAATATCTTATTATAATAATCCGCGCTGTGTGTCACACTTTTATTTTAGAGAGTGATAAATTTAACTAAATTTTACGTAGGATTTCCTATATTGGCCGCGTAAAGCCACGTAGAGGCGAGAACGTTTTTTCCTCAGTAATGACGTCAGATTCTACTGAATCATTGATTTGACGTCAGTTTTTTATCAGTACATACAACCACTTTTATACGCTTCCACACGGGATTTGAATAAAAGGATCATTTTCGAAATAAAGACCGGTAAGAAATGTTTTTACCTCAAATGCATGTTGATTGCGGGCGTCGTGCGACACAACACAAGATGAACATGGTCGGCGAGCGACGCCGTCTTGGCGGCTATACGCGTACGGTTTGTATGGTTTATACGCGTACACGGGATTTGAATAAAGGGATCATTTTCGAAATAAAAACCGATAGAAATGTTTCACCTGAAATACATGTTGATCGTTGGCGGCGTGCGACGACGCCTTGGCGTCTAGTACTGTATATAATTATAATTACATAAAATATATATAATTATGTTAAATATAATTATGTTAAATGTTGTCGGAGTTATCTTCTTTCGTAAAAGTGCTCAACGAAGAGGAGCATATTATAAACAATAAAGAAAGACAAAGTATTTGTTAGAACTCTGAGTTTCTTCGTTAAGATTCATCAGCTAACTCTGCCAATAATCCAACAACAAGACTAATTAACCCCGCTAAAAACGAGCTTGGTAGGATCAGCAAAGTTATTATACAAACCATCAACACAGAAATACGAAAGAAGCTAGAGCTGAATCAATGGAAAAGCACAAAAAATGTAATTGACTGGTTCAAAGAGATCGAAGAGAAAAATCTTTCCAAATTCATGATGTTTGACGTGAAGGACTTTTACCCCTCAATCAGTGAAACATTGTTGATGAATGCTTTACAGTTTGCTGTACGTACTGTAACCGTGAGTGAAAAAGATAAAGAAATCATACTCCATTCACGGAAGTCACTGTTATTTAACAACAAAGAAAGCTGGGTAAAGAAAGGGGATAAGCTGTTTGATGTTACAATGGGTGCATATGATGGCGCTGAGGTGTGCGAGCTCGTCGGCTGCTTCCTTCTATCAGAAATAACAACTACTTACAAAAAGCAAGACATTGGGCTCTACAGGGATGATGGACTTGCAGTGTTCAAGAACATGAGTGGACCACAAAGTGAACGCACGAAGAAAGACTTCCAAAAAATATTCAGGAAACACAAGCTAGATATAGTAATCCAATGCAACATGAAGAAAGTTGACTATCTAGACGTTACACTAGACCTTACCGACGGTACATTTAGACCATATCATATCATATCATATCATATCATAAGTCTTCATAAGGCTGTAGTGTCTTAAAAAAAACATTATATATTTTATATACGCAAGTAGGTAAATAAACGAGATTTAGTTTATCCGTACTAATAGTTTCATGCGGAATAATAATAAACCGTAAAAAATGCATTACAATAGCTTCTAAAAATTTGACGTCACGTGATATTTTCCAGACCGTGGTGGAGAAGCAGTAGATGTTTTCTTCTGTGTCGACATTTGGCTATTATTTCAGTCCTTTTGTTCAATAAGTTTTTTCCAGGATACACTGCAATTTCGTATTTTTCTGCGAGGCATAGTGCACATCTTCCGGATTCAGGCGTGAAAGCTTTTGCGTGTTTCAAAATTCGCCAGGTTACGTTAGGGTTTCCGTTTTCGTTTTTGAGTTTCCAGTATTCCGTAGAAAGAGCAGTGCTGTTTTTATATCTTTCTAAACGGAAAGATGTCTTGTGGTTTGTGAAGCGCTTTTTGAAAGTGCTTTCGCTAATTCCGATGTATTTCTTTTCACCGTAGCGTGGAATGTCAGTTGTTAATGTAGCCTCGTAGACTATGTTTGCTGCAAGACAGTTTCCAGCCATCGGACAATCTTCTTTTTTGATGCAGTTGCATGTTCTTTCGTCTTCTCTGTGACCGGTTGGTGTGAGAATCTTCTTGTTGTGCGCGTTGATGAAAGACTTGATGTTGGGCATACACGAGTAGCTGACTTTCACATTATTTTTATTAAAAATCTTGTGGAACTTGTGTTGCCGTGGAAAATGCTTGCGCACCAGGTTCAAAAAGAAACGACCGATGTTCGTAGACAAATTTTTGTTAAACGGTGGGTTAAACCAAATGATGTTTCTCTTTCTATTTCTATTCCTCCTCTGGGTGTTATTGCTCGGTGTGTATTTAAAATCATGATTGTATCCCGATCTTCTGAGGGCTTCTGTGTAGTATGGTGTAGCTGCATTGAAAATTTCTTCACTGGATGATAGGTTGGAAAGGCGATCTTGGATTGATATTGGGATTTGCTTTATTATGTTTGGTGGGTGGTTTGATTCAACGTGCACGTAGTTGATTTCATTGTCTGGCTTATGATATGGTCTAAATGTACCGTCGGTAAGGTCTAGTGTAACGTCTAGATAGTCAACTTTCTTCATGTTGCATTGGATTACTATATCTAGCTTGTGTTTCCTGAATATTTTTTGGAAGTCTTTCTTCGTGCGTTCACTTTGTGGTCCACTCATGTTCTTGAACACTGCAAGTCCATCATCCCTGTAGAGCCCAATGTCTTGCTTTTTGTAAGTAGTTGTTATTTCTGATGGAAGGAAGCAGCCGACGAGCTCGCACACCTCAGCGCCATCATATGCACCCATTGTAACATCAAACAGCTTATCCCCTTTCTTTACCCAGCTTTCTTTGTTGTTAAATAACAGTGACTTCCGTGAATGGAGTATGATTTCTTTATCTTTTTCACTCACGGTTACAGTACGTACAGCAAACTGTAACGCATTCATCAACAATGTTTCACTGATTGAGGGGTAAAAGTCCTTCACGTCAAACATCATGAATTTGGAAAGATTTTTCTCTTCGATCTCTTTGAACCAGTCAATTACATTTTTTGTGCTTTTCCATTGATTCAGCTCTAGCTTCTTTCGTATTTCTGTGTTGATGGTTTGTATAATAACTTTGCTGATCCTACCAAGCTCGTTTTTAGCGGGGTTAATTAGTCTTGTTGTTGGATTATTGGCAAAGTTTTCTTTGTGGTCTTTCAGCGTCACAAAACAGTTGTTTTCACCGTTGATGATGATTCTGTTCATGATATGGTGATCTTTTAGGATTTCCTTTGCACTGTTGTTAATTTCGTTTTTGATGTTTTGATTAGCTTTCTTGTATGTTGCTGTGATGGAATTTGTTAAGATCTTTTGGTAATCTTCCTTGTCGACTAGGTACATGTTTGACGTTTTGTCTGCTGGTACATACAATTTAGTGGAAGTGTTTATTTTTTGTATATCTTTCTTCAGAGTTTTTTGAAATTTCCACGCACCTTTGTTGAATTTAAGTTTTCTGACAATGTCGATAAGTTCTTTCTCGAAGTTTGCCAACTCAGGAACATGCTGCGGTGTATTGGTTGTTTTCAGGCCATATGTTTCGTTTGTGTGTTCTTCGTTGTTGTTTTCGTTATCGAAGAAAATTGCTTTCCATCGCATCCTTATGTTAGCTGATGAATCTTAACGAAGAAACTCAGAGTTCTAACAAATACTTTGTCTTTCTTTATTGTTTATAATTATGTTAAATATATAAAAACAGATGTCCTGTGTGTTGTGAATTATGTATACACAAGCGAACAAAATTAAATACATAATAGCCGCCAAGGCGGCGTCGCTCGCCGCCCATGTCCGCCTGCTTTGTATCACTGTATCAATAAACGTCAAATTTCCTTATAAACGGCTCGTAAGACTTGTGTTCAACCAGAAGTAGATTCGAAGTCACAACCTCTGGTAAAACCAATCTTTTATCAGTGTAACAATACACTCAAAACGTAGAGAGAGAAAACTTCAACTTTCTATTAGCTTTTGTTTTAAAAAAGTTACCCACTCTAACATGGGTGCTATCAAACGTAAGGAAGAAATAGTTTCTCTTCTTAAAAACATCACGACGGAGGAGAGAAAAAAGGCACGTGCTAATTGAATAAATAGAATAAAAAACGTTCGATCAGAACGCTTAACAATTAAAAGAAGAAATTAATTTGTTAAAAGAAAAGCAAAAAAAAAAAAAAAACATTTTGTTTTGATATAATACTCTTTTTTTACCTATCGGTTTTTAAACATTTTGATTGCTCAAAAAAAAAGTTCACCCGTCTCAGACAGTCAGGCAAGAGATAGTGGCAAATCGCACATGCTGCCACGTTCTGCCACTGCTGCTTTTTGTCCAAAATGTTTAATCAGTTAGTTTCTTTGTTTTTAGTTGATGTACTGTTTTCAAAGCCAAGTCAACGTGGAATATAAAACTAACAATAATGATAAAAACAAAACGTTATTCCTATTAGTTCATCAGCCAAAAAAAGTCACGTTCGATTGGGGTTGCGATGTATTTGCTTCGAACTCACGTCGCACACAAAAAAAGAAATAATTTCGCTCACAACTCAATCTACCATTTTGCGTGACAGACAAACAAACAGACAGACAGACAGACAGACAGAGAATCGGCTATTAATATATAGATTATGTTAAATAATTTTGTTAAATATATAATGATTTTGCTTAGTATCGTGAATGGGAAATTTATGCTCTTAATAATTTGTCTGTTGGTTTTACTATTTCAGGTGTATAAGGCGTTATCAAGAGTAATTGATATCAATTTATGAATTGAGACGAATCACTATAGCCGTGGAAAATCTGGTACACTTGAAACAATGGAACTGCTGAGCCAAGACAGGAGTAACAAATGTGACGTGTTAGGCATTTCCAGCATATGTGGTCAGGAAACATTGATTCAAATCGGTTTCCGCTCATTTGAAAGAAATATGTGACCAATTCAAGAATGTTTTATGTATACAAATTGAATTTTGTTGATTGACATTTAAAGTCGCAACATAAAACTGGATGTTGTTCATCATATCTGGGTTAAGTTACCTGAATATTTTGGCAAAGTTTAAAAGATGTCTGTTATGTATTTCTTGTTGGTTTTACTTCCTAGTGTTTCTTTATGCATTCGGAAAAGCTGTTTTTTTATAATAGATTATTTTTATTCATGCTCTTTTTGCCACTATGAGTGTTAGAATTTTTTTGAATCTGTACTTATGCATAAAAGAACTGGAAATTATTGATTCATAAAGCATTTTCTTTTCCTTCTCTTTTTTATCTCCATCCCACATTCACAAAATCAAATCCTTGAATGCACGTTATCAGACTATCAAACCTTACCTTGTTTTGATTTTTTATATTGTGACATTACTTGATATTAATTTATTCAAAACAGAAATTTGCTATGGGCCAATTTCAGATCATCAAATTACCACATCAAAACGAGGCAAGGGAGCACAGTTTGGTATTTCGACATTCGCAGTAATAAGGTCTAATTGCAATATAACTGAAGTACATTACATTGATAGGATACATTTCAAGAAAACTAAAAAAAATTACATATATTCTTTCAGTGGTGCTATTTCGTTTTCGCATTTCCCACTTTCCGTCCAGGATGTTTTAGGGTCAGGATTAAGGGTTAGGATTAGGGTTATTTTTATCTCCATGATGAAGAGCGCCAATAGTAAAAAAATATGGCAGATACATTTAGGGGCGCTATTTCCTTTTCGCACCCCCCCCCCCCCCCCCCTCCCTAAATGTATCTGATCCTAGCCCTAACCCTAACCCTGACCCTAAAACAGGGTTAGGGGGTGCGAAAAGGAAATAGCGCCCATTAAGGGGGGTGCGAAAAGGAAAATATTATTCAATTTGAATCGCAATATAACTAAAATGTATATTACATTGATAGGATACATTGCATTAGTTTCAAGAAAACTAACAAAAATTACAGATTTTCTTTCAGTATGGATGCGTATTCATCATGCATTCAACTCGCTCGTCGGAAGTTGTTGAATGAATATCCGGCTTTCACGCATTCCATATTTTCGCTGGCGAACGGGTGATTCCACGCACCCACTCCGCAAACCTTATATATTGATCAAGTTAGAATTTTTATGTTTGTTGGGTTATGAGGATATGCCCTGTTTTTGGAATTTTTCGTCGACATTAACTTTCGCGGATGGCCTATTTTGAAACATTTCGCGGACATAAACTTTCGCGGATCGAGCAATTCAGAATTTTTCGCGGGACAAACTTTCGCGGATTGGACTAAAATCCGCGAAATCCGCGAAAGTTTCTGTCCGCGAAAGTTTGTACGTTTAAAGTAGTTTCTTCGAAATTTTCAGTAAAAAAATAACTTACTTTCATCCAGAGAGAGGCCATGAATAAAGCATGCATAAGGCTTGAATTTCTCGCACATATTTGCACAATGTGGTTTGAAAACATACTGTTTTTGATATTTTATCCTACCAAGCACGCAATGGGTTCTTGGCCTTGAACACACTGCTGCATTTAATACCAAGTTAAATTTTGACGTCACATTTTGAAGTCAAAATACACATCCATTGAAAAATAGCAATAATGGGGTTGCTGAATATGGCAGATAGATTTCTCGACATACCTAGGTCTAGCCTGTGTCATGTTACCTCTTTGCCGCAATTTTTAAGGGCAGTATTGAGTGCCATATTGTGTCGTCTAGGCTAGGCATTTCGCACATATGCATGCGAAAACGGCTCGCACAATTCTGAAAGACATTACTTGAGATATATACGGAGTTACTTCCTGTATCAGTAAATTCCTTAATTACGTAAGGCGCGCAGCGCCGCAATGTAATTAGGATTTTATGAATAAAATCGAAGTAGATCTAATGCTGAATTCTCCTAACCCTACTACCGCGCAAATGTAAGTGTAACTCCGGGGAACACACCCAGCCAAACATCTCGAACAACATAATCTAGACATCCCAGACATTAAATACACATATTTATAAAGTGAAGCTTTTATTCTCTTCTGAACGTATTTACACTAATTTTTATAACCACGACCCCGGTTGTAAGAGCCGGGTATAGTACAAACCTCGACCTCTAAATGCTAAAAAATATAAACAAAATAGGCTATTGATATGGGTAAGGTGAGGGTGGGACAGCATTAGATCTACTTCGATTTTATTCATTAAAATCCCAATTACATTGCGGCGCTGCGCGCCTTACGTAATTAAGGAATTTTATTTCATAAAATCTCCGTGATCTAATGCTGAATTTCTCCTAACCCTACCGCGCAAATGTAAGTGGTCCCTCGGACCACCCACAGCCTCAGTTCAAAGCGTTTTTCATAATAAATTCTTGATATTGCTTTGCCTCATTCATTACAAATTTATGATAATGCTTCTGCCAAGTTGAATCACCTGACCAACTACCCCTGTTTATGATCTGTTGAAGTGATAAACCGCCTATGCTTGCTTTGGAAGTTGAAGCAGCACGAGTGGAGTGTGCCTTAAATTTGCATACATCAATTCCTGCTAAGCCTAGAATACTTTTAATCCACCCTGCAACTGTAGATTTCTTTATTTCATTATGTGGTTTCAGGGAGCTCAACAATAACTGTGTTTGACCCTTATCCCTCCAATTTTCAGACAAATTTAGGTAAAAATCTAAAGTTTCAACAACACATTGATTTCTCTCAGAAGGATAGGCCGCAAATTCCACAAAGGGAGGAGCCTGTCCTTTGCGCCAACTTTTAATGAGTTTATCGAAAGTAAATTTATAACAGTCAGATGATTTAACCATGTACTTTATATCTAAGTGACATACTTCTGAGCATCTGGATGCTGCTGATAATGCTAATAACATAGCTAATTTTTTTAATAATAAACAGTGATTTAACATTTCATTAGAAGGCAGGCCTCGTAAATAATTCAATACCTTCTCTATATCCCAGATAAAAGAGTATCTTGGTTTTGGTGGACGGTTATTAAATATTCCCGTTAAAAGGGAACGCACTCTTGGGTGACTACCAACTGGGGTTGAATTTACCGCTGTATGAGATGCTGATATTGCTGATCTGTGGCAGTTAATTGTTCTATACTCATATCCCTCTTCAAAAAGTTCTGCCAAATAATTAATCACATAATCCACATCACATTGAAAGGGATCAATTTGTTTTTTGTTACACCAGCCACAAAACTTATTCCAGGACGACTGGTAATTAGATGCAGATCCTGGTCTCCGTGACTCTGTGATGAGTTTTGAAGCTCCTGCAGATAAGCCTTCTGCTGCCAATATTTCCCTGAAACTGACCACACCACTAACTGGAGCTGGTCTTTTAATGCTAGAGGATGGCAAATGTTGTTTGGACTCAACACAATATTCTTTCTCTTTGGAAGTAGTATGGGGTTTTTTACTGACATTCCTAGTAAGGTTGGATACCATGGTTGACCCTGCCAAGCTGGGGTTACTATCAAAATTCGAGCCTGCTCTCTCTGCACCTTTGCCAACGCTCTGCTGATCATGCAAAACGGGGGAAATGCATATCCGAAGTGGTTTCTCCAGTTCTGTTGCATGGCATCTGTACCCTTGCTCCCCGGGTCTGGTCTCCATGAAAAACAGCTTGGAACTTGAAAATTCAGGCGAGAAGCAAAAAGATCCATGTCTGGGACTCCCATTTGTCTGGTAATGTTTTTGAAAACTTGTGGTTCTAGTTTTCAGTCGGCTGGGTCCAGGTGATTTCTTGACTCCCAGTCCGCTGTAATGTTCATTTTGCTTGGCAGGTATTCTGCAGTAATCGTGATCTGTTTGCCCAACAGATACTCCCAGATTTCTTTGGATAGATCTAAAAAGTTCCATATTTTGGGTTCCCCCCATTTTTAACAGATAGCTTAGGGCCGTCATATTGTCGATCTGTAAATGTATTACCTTTGGAATTTTTCTGAATGTAAATGTTTGGATTGCTAATTTGACTGCTATCAGATCCTGGAATGACCACCTCCCCCCGGTGGAGCATACCACCAACCCCCCCCCCCCCCCCGAACCAGTCTTGGATGCATCTGTCTGAATGATCATGTCTGGTTCCCCTATCCTTAGAGGTTTCCCATTTTGTAGAACAAGATTCTCTTTCCACTACATTAGCTCCACCTAAGACTGTTTGTTTAGAACAATTTTGGTCTGAAAAGAGTGAGACCTGTTTAGACATTGTATTTGTTGATTTTGTGGATATCGATGTTGAAGTCGTGCCGGTAAAACAGCTTGAGTCGTAAAAGTTAAAAGACCTATATTAGTTTTGTTAGTTCCAGGATAGTTGTCTCCTGTGAGTGTAATAATTGCACACACTGATTCTGTATTTTTTGAATCTTTCCCTCTGGGAGACCTAATGTCATGTTTATTGAGACTATTTTTAGCCCAAGGAATTCTATTTGTTGAGTGGGAATCAGCTGTGATTTCTTTTGATTTATCACAAAGCCTAGATGTTGTAACATGAAAATCAAAGTATCCCTTGTCCTTATTAATTCCTCTCGGGTTTTCCTCATTAGTAACATATCGTCTAAGAACACTATCACTCTTAGGCTTATCCTTCTTAACACTGATATAGGAATTTTCATTAATTTCGTAAAGATGAGTGGGGCTGGGCCTAGTCCGAAACACAGGCACAGAAACTCGTATAGGTTTCCTTCCCACACGAACCTGATATACTTTCTTGATTTTGGACCTAATGGGATGCAAAAATAGGCATCTTTTAAGTCTATTTTGCACATGAAATCGTTTTCCATTAAAATCGTTTTTCCATTAAAAGAAGAAGTCCTCCATTTTGAAATGTTGGTAGGGAATAAAAGAGTTCAGATGTTTCAGGTTGATGACAGGTCTGTTTCCTCCATCCTTTTTCGGCACAAGGAAAATATTGCTTAGAAACTGACCCTGTGTTGGAGATACTTGGTGAATCGCCCCTTTTTGTAACATTTCCTTTATATCTAGGTTTACTAACTCTTTCTGTTCCCGGTTTAGGTGAACACCGGAGGGTAATTTTTCCTGATAAGGTTCCTCCAGAAAAACTATCTCGTAGCTCCTCACTATTGATAGGATGGTTTGGTCCTGAGTCAGTTTTCCCCAATTTTGAAGAAAGTATTTTAGTCGACCCGCTAAAGTTACTTGTGGCAATGTTTTGTTCTTGCAAAACAATTTTCTCACTATTGGATGAACATTGTCTATGTTTACTTGGACTTGGTCTGGGCATAGATACAAAGTTGGATTTTGAAAATGTCTTACCTGTTGATCCATGGAAATTCTGTGAGGTTTGATGGTCTCTTCGAACCAAAAATACTGACCGCCCTCCACCACTACTTCCTCTTGCGGATGGAGAGCCCCCTCGAAAAGGCTTCTTGCCAGAAGTTGAACAGGGCTGTGAATTCTTGATCAGCTTTTTATATTTCTTTTTACTTTTCATAGTTTTGGTAAAATCTTCCTTGAACGTTTCACCAAACAGTTCATCAGAGTTTATTGTGAACATGGCTTTTTTGTCTTTAAGAATGTCTTTAGCCTTGCTCTCCTTCATCATAGTGCTGAGAGCACTCAATCGTCGTTGATATGACATAGTGTTGTACACTTGGCCAAGAAGTATGACACTTTGTTCAGTATACTCCTTTAAATCATCAAGTGTAATTTCAACTTTTTGCCTTTTCGTATTCATGGCATTGTCGAGGGTAAACCATATTTTCCCTTATGGTTCCATTATAGCTATAGTTTTATGTTGGAATTTCTTGAACATCCTGTCAGCAGAGAGCTGAAGGTAACTGCCTTGTTCTTCCATCAGTTCTCTCAAGAAATCATCGAGTGTTAATGTTCCAATGATATTACTAGGAGCTGGTGTGTCTGCACATATACTATTGTTCAGATCTTTTTCTGGAATATGTTCCGAAAATTGTTTATTAACATATAAGGCCATGTCAGCAGGAAGTTCCCATTCACTGTGGCTATCACTGGATATGGCTTGCAAACGTTTTATAAGAGGGGCATCTTCAACCTCCTCCTCAAAATCATCCTCATCATCAACATGCTGAGCAGAGTCTATTTGGCTTTCTGACTCAGTTTCACTGTACTTTCGTTTTCGTGTGCTGTTACTGGCGTTGATTACTGTCCCAGTAGTTTCCTCTTGTACAACGACATCTATCTGTTCGTTGTTTTGTTGATGATCACTTGCATTCATGCTAAAGTGAAGATAGAGGAAATGAAGAAAAAACTCACATTCCGATCACCTTTTCGTAAAATGTGGTTCGTGAGTGTGCTAAGGAATTATAATCAACTTATGTGGTTTTGAGTTATTCGAAATTTTTGCAGATATACTGAGATTTAATGTAAATACTCACTTTTCTGTTTTCTTTACTTTCCACTTGTTACGCTAGTAAGATTAAAAGAGGCTGTGGGTGGTCCGAGGGACCACTTACATTTGCGCGGTAGGGTTAGGAGAATTCAGCATTAGATCACAGAGATTTTATGAAATAAAATAAGCAAATAACACGTACGTCACAAATCACTGCAATGTATAGAAATGCTAAACTACATTTTTTTTGAGTTTTTTTACAGGTATGTCGGTCACACAGTTTCACATACCTTAAATCCGCGCGTGTATTATATACTTTTGTCGTTTGTGTAAGAAAAAAAAAATATATATATATATACTCCTAATTTGAGTATTAAGGGGAAGTTGCATAATTTGCACATTAGGGTGAAAGCAAATATTTCCTTGATGGTGAGTAATCGCTTTTCACCTCCCTGATATTAAGTAGCTTTATAATAAACTTAATGTGTTTACAGTGCCAGATTTAAATTTGAGGCTTATCAATAATATAAGATTCCCCTTAAATTTTTCTATATCTAATTTTCATATTGTGGGGAATTTTTGCACAATCCCGGTTTAAGGAGAAAAACTATATATATAAATCTAGGTTTCTTAAACTAACAGAGAATCTACGTGATAGTCTCTGGGGAGACTTCTGGAAGTTAAGGGATGCCCTTTAATATCGTGTCATAACACCTTACAGATTAGCGTAAGGATTCAACATGATATACGAAGTTTAAGGGTAATCCCACGTATCTAATAGTGGTTTAAAGGGAACTATTTTGCAGAAAATACATGCAATAGGGAGAATGTTAGTTTAAGGCGAATTTTTCGATTCTCCTTTAATTTTTTTACCATTATTTTCAGTTTAAGGGAACTATTTCCAGGGTCAACTGCTATCGATAACATTGTATTGTCGATAGCTTGATAAAAAAAAGTGTGGGATCAATAAAACTTGTCAATACTTCTTTTAAGGTTAAACGAGTTAATGCTTTGCCTTTCAAGCATAAGAAAGAGACTTTCAACCAAAAGATAGCGTGATCTCACTCGGAATGTGAATATGAATGATATCTTTTTTTTTACCCAAATGACGGATCGTTAACACCTCTATAATAGCTCCTTTTTATTACCATTCCAACACTATTGCTTTTCTCATACACGAAATAATGATTGCTTTTCTTACAGAAGATGGACAACTAGTATTATGGTTGAAATAAAACGAACAATACATCTCATCGGTATATCTGACTGATTACCATTTTGTTGATGAAGTTAATGATCTTAACTACTCCACTATACCAGCATTAGTTTGCTTTTTTAATTTTCAGAAGAAACAGATGACTCTTTTCATTATGCGGGTCATTTGCTTTCAGAAGGATTTCAAAAACAACACTTTTTTTAACTGCTAGAATCTTCAACATAAAATAAAAAATTAAAAGCAAACAAGAAAAAACATTTGAAAAAACAGTAAAATAAGCTAAAAAGACCTTGTTAAAAGGGACAAACTCTTTTGTGTATTTTATACGGTCCAACTTTTGTCTTGTCTAATGTAAATCAAATGACTTGTACTTATGAAAACTCTTTCATTCTAAAGTAAAAGTATTGACAATGTCTAATCGCAGGTCAATTGATTTACATTAGACAAGGCAAAAGTTTCACTCTATAAACTACCTCTTAAATTTAACTGACTTTATGAAAGCTATATGGAAGGTCCCTGGGGAACCCGAATAACAAAATCTTCAACATTAAACAGACAAAATGACGAACGAAATGAAATAAGTTGCAAAACCATGAAAAATAACTGCAAAATCAAAACTCTCTTGAATTTCCCTGTAGACAGAAATCATAGCTTAGTTTAAGAACAACTTCGATGATATACGTTTTTAATAAATCATTTAAGGTAACTGAAGATCATAGATCAAAATTTACGACCACTGCCGTCGTTTTACGATCACAAAATGCAAAAGTCAAGAACTTTCTGATCCCCAATAACTATAATATAAATTTTTGCCGATTTTATGTAGTCAATCCATCTATAGTTACCTTTAATCATTCTATATGAAGTTTTAGTAGCACAGGATAATTACTTAAGCTGTTCGATCGTTAATCAATAAGATACATAAGAATGAGGCTGAATGTAACAACTACATAAACAGAAATCCGGGAAATAAATATAAACAAAGAAATAGGAAAAGATCAATAAAATATGAACAACTATTACAGTCCGATTTCACTAAGTCGCTTTCTTTTTTTCAATTCAAACGCTTTTCTTTCGTTATTTATCTTCGTCCGAATTTTTTCCACCGTAAATTCGGAACCGAGATTCAATCCGAAACTTTCCATTTCTTTTCTGCCTGCAATCAACAATCATTGAAATAACAGTCCAATGGATACTCATAGTCACAAAATTGTACGAGACCAGCATAGAAAAGTTTAATTAGAACAAGACACTCACTGGGAAAAGGTCTCGACTCGGTTTTTCTCACATATCCCCCGAACGTTTTCATGAAGATGTCATGGAATTCTTTAGTCCAAGAGATATTTCTTCTAACGTTTCCTATAAACAATAGATATGATTTAAAAATTACCTTACTTCATTCAACCTGAATTCAACGTGAGTTCAATTTTTACGCATCGTTTCTTTGCACATTCCGAAAAATCCCGTTTTAGTGTAATATAGTTCTAAACTTCTTAATGACAAACATAAATACTATTCAGAATGAAAACGAGGCGTTGTTTGTTAGAACATAATTTATGAAAAGGTCTATTAATCTTTGCACTTTAAGGTTAAAGATGATTTCTGAGCAATCTTAAGATAGGCTTTTTAAGTAAAGGAGACATTACGTCGTTTAAAAAACCCCGAGAAAATTACATCAAACTTTCATCAGTCGTTTTCCTGTCTAGATTCCCCAGGTTATTTCCTTTTACAATCGGAAAGATACTTTCATGACGCCTAAATAACTAAATGTTTTTACCGAAAAGAGCAATTTTGTAAGATTAATATTTTCGGCCGCACGTCAGTCAAAAAAAATGTAACAAAGAAAAATTTGAATGCACGAAGGTAATTTCAAATGAATACAATTCACACACTCTTGTTGCCACATGCTGTTACGCTCTTCTTGTTATTATTGATCAGCTCTTCCTCAGCATCAGCATAATCGTCTTCATCATCACTGTCCTCATTGTCAATACTTTGTTCATAGTCCGAATCCGAAGATGAATTATCGACTTCTTCGAAATCCTTTTCTGTTGTATCTATAAGATAAGTTAAACAGAAGCTTACTCTTCGACAAAATCGGTTCATACGTGTGTGCACCAAATTATATGAAGATGCTCCTCTATTTGCTAAGCTATCTGTAGGAAATATGGTGACTGAAACAAGTGCCAACCCCTTTCTTCTTCTGGTTTTGGTGATTGTTTTCGTAGTTGGTAATTTTTTTTGCTAAAGCCGGATCCTGAATAAAGAAGAAAGCCATTGATCAGCACTGACTGCTAGGTATGACAGTTTATGAAGACTTGAAGACTACATGGAACTGCTTCTTCAGTGATACAAAGGAATAATTATATATGTTACCCTTTTCATGTTTAGTATGTTCTCATATTTTTATCCATCTTATTTCGCTCAGAATTGAGTTCATCAATTAACATACCTGGAGTTCGATCTGCACATTTTTCAGGTGCTACACAAATGAAATATCCGTATTTAATAAAGTAACACATCATTGATGATTCCCAAAATCATCATGTAGAATAGTTTAAGCAGGTGAAAGATAATTAAGCAGTATCATGCGTAAACCATTATTAATTTAAGAAGGTTATCCAACAAATGTTTTGGCACATGCATATTGAAACTATTACGCAAAAAATATACGTTGAAAGGATTTACATTTTTTTTTTTCAATTATTTCGAAAAACCATCATTACACGTGTCAAAAAACAGTTCTAACCTTCTAATATCATGGAAATTATGAAAAAAACTTGAAAGTATTCAAATACAATTAATAATTTCTAAATTCCTGGCTAAAGAAGGCACGAAAATTTTTTGAGCCAATCTAGAGCCTATACAAATTCAGTCGGTCAAAAAAGATGTTGGGTACATTATGTCAAAAACTGTTGAATTCGAATAAGTACCAAACCATTGATACAAAGACATATTTTACAACACATTCGTTGCAGCATTTTATAGGAATAAATGAGTGGTTGACTTCTACATAAATATTCTTTTGTGAACACCCTCCCGAAAAAGAATTAGTAATGAACTAAACTATGAACGCTCACCATCATCAGTTTACCTACCTGGAGATTGAGCAGCACATTTATTGGAAGCTAAAAATGGAATAATTGCATTAGACAAAGTCACATTACGGCCTTCTGATCTGAACGTTAACATAGTTCAACAACCAATATACCTGAAGACTGGTCTCCAAAATTTACAGAACCTACAAAAGGAAGGCATGATAACTATAGCAGACTGGAAATTCAATTCAATTACATAAACAGATGCGAAGATGAAAGACAAAATATACCTTCTTCAATTCTTAAAAGATTCTTTCCTACATTGGTTATTCCCATTAATGCCAGAGGGGATTGATAGACATCTCTGTTCATTTGGGAGGAGTGACCCATATGCTTATAAAATAATTCCCGATCTCTTTCATTAAGATCCATAGCCGCATAAAGGGTGCTAACACGATGCCGGTTATCCATCATTCAAAGAATAACGATCAGTTATTGCCCAAGAATCATTCAAAGCATATCTATCAATGAAGTTATAACCATCATTCTGTCCACATCGATCCTTTTTACAACAATAAATCAATTCAACACACATCGATCATTTCAATCGACATTGATTATTCCACACACATCGATCATATAACGTACAACTGTCAATTAAGGCATGTCCATCATTTACTTTATGTCCATGTTTCAATCAACATCAATCATTCAACGCACATCGATCATTCAACGCACATCGATCATTTAAGGCATTTCCATCATTCAATCCACATGATTCATTCAACACACATCGATAACTTTAATCCACAACAAACATTTGGGATAAATCCATCATTTTATGCAAATCGATCATCAAAGACACAACGATCACTCAACGCTCATCGATCAGTCAACGCACATTGATCACTTAAAGCAGGTCCATCATTAATTCCACGTCGATCATTCAACACACAATGATCATTCAAAGTTGTATGATTGATATGCTTTGAATGATTTTTGTTCATTACCTGATCGTTATTATTTGAATGATAGATGTGCGTTGAATGATCGATGTGTGTTGAATGATCGACGTGAAATTAGTGATGGACCTGCTTTAAATGATCGATATGCATAAAATGATGCATTTATCTCGAATGTTCATTATTGTTTGGAATTTTCGAAGTGTGTTGAATGATTCATGTGGTCTGAATGATTAGAATGCCTTAAATGATCGATGTTGACAGAATGATGGACATAACTTAAATGATGGAGATGCCTTGAATGTTCCTTGTGCATTAAATGATCGATGAGCGTTGAGTGATCGTTGTGTCTTTGATGATCGATTTGCATAAAATTATGGATTTATCTCGAATGTTCGTTGTAGATTGAAATTAGCGATGTGTGTTGAATGATTCATGTGGACTGAATGATGGAAATGCCTTTAATGATCGATGTACATTGAATGATCGTTGAGCCTAGATTGATCTATTTGCCTTAAGAAATGAATCTATCTTGAATGTTCGATGTGTATTGAAATAATCGATGTGCGTTGAATGATCGTTGTACGTTCAGTGATCGTTGTGTATTGAAATGATCGTTGTAGATAGAATGATGTTTATGCTTTGAATGATCGATGTGGATTGAATGATGGAAGTGCCTTAAATATCGGCTTGCGTTGTATGATCGACGTGCACTGAAAGATCAATGTAGGTAGCACGATCGTTGTGCTTTGAATGGTCGATGGTGACTGGAATGGTCGTTATGTATTGAAATGATCGAAGAGTGTTGAATGATTCATATGGACTGAATGATGGGAATGCCTTAAATGTTCGATGTGCGTTAAATGATTGCTATACATTCAATGATCGATATGCGTTGAATGGCCGATGTGCACCGAATTGATCGATGTGTGTTAAAAGAAGAATGTGGACAGAATGATGGACATAGCTTAAATGACGGAAATGCTTTGAATGATCCTTGTGCATTAAATGATCGATGTTCGTTGAATGACCAATGTGCGTGGAATGATCAATGTGAATTGAAATTCAACGCACATCGATCATTCAAGGCATAGCGATCATTTAACGCAGAAGGATCATTCCAGGCATGTCCATCCATTAAGTTATAACCACATTCTATCCACATCGATCTTTTGTACACACATAAATCATTTCAACGCACATCGATTATTTCAATCCACATCGATCATTCAACACACATCGATCATTAAAGGCATTTCCATATTTCAGTCCACATGAATCATTCAACACACATCGATAATTTCAATCCACAACGAACATTCGAGATAAATTCATCATTTTATGCAAATCGATCATTTAAGACACAATGATTTTTCCACGCCCATCCATCATTCAATGCACATTGATTATTTCAGGCAGGTCCATCATTAAGTCCACATCGATCATTCAACACACATCGATCATTTCAATACACACCGACCATTTCAATCCACATCGTTCATTCAAAGCATAAACATCATTCTATCTACAACGATCATTTCAATACACATCGATCACGGAACGATCGATCATGAAATCATGAAAGACACATTGATCACTCAACGCTCATCGATCATTCAACGCACCTCGATCATTTAAAGCACGTCCATCATTAATTCCACGTAGATCATTCAACACACGATGATCATTCAACACCCATCGATCATTCAGCTCACATCGGTTATTTCAATTCACATTGATCATTCCGCGCACATATATCATTCAACGCACATCGATCATTGAATGTACAACGATCATTCAACCCACATCGATCATTTAAAGCATAGCGATCGTTCTATCTTCATCGATCATTCAACGCACATCGATCATTTAAGGCACTTCCACTATTCAGTCCACAACGACAATTAAACCCACATCGATCATTCAAAGCATAACGATCATTTAATGCAGAAGGATCATTCAAGGCATGTCCATCCATTAAGTTATAACCATCATTCTCTCCACATCGATCTCTTTTACACACATAAATCAATTCAACACACATCAATTATTTCAATCCACATCGATGATTCAACACACATCGATACAGCACACATGGATCATTTCAATATACACCGATCATTCAAGATAGATGCACTTCTTAATGCAAATCGATTAATCAAGGCTCAACGAACATTCAATGCACATCGATCATTAAAGGCATTACCATCATTCAGTCCAGATGAATCATTCAACACACATCGCTAATTTCAATCCACAACGAACATTCGAGATACATCCATCATTTTATGCAAATCGATCATTTAAGATACAATGATCATTCCACGCCCATCGATCATTCAACGCACATTGATCATTTAAAACAGGTCCATCATTAAGTCAATATCGATTATTTAATCATACCAATCATTCAGACCACATCGAAAATTCCAATCAATAACGAACATTGAATGTAAAACGATCATTCAACACACATCGATCATTAAAGTCATTTCCATCATTCAGTCCACATGAATCATTCAACACACATCGATAATTTCAATCCACAGTAAACATTCGAGATAAATCCATCATTTTATGCAAATCGATCATTCAACGCACATTGATCATTTAAAACAGGTCCATCATTAAGTCAATATCGATTATTTAATCGTACCAATCATTCAGACCACATCGAAAATTCCAATCAATAACGAAAATTGAATGTACAACGATTATTCAACACACATCGATCATTAAAGGCATTTCCATCATTCAGTCCACATGAATCATTCAACACCCATCAATAGTTTCAAACCGCAACGAACATTCGAGATATATGCATCATTTTACGCAAATAGATCATTCAACACACATCGATCATTCAGCGCACAACGATCATTCAACACACATCGATCATTTCAGGCATTCCCATCATTCAGTCCACATGAATCATTCAACAAACAATGATAATTTCAATCCACAGCGAGCATTTGAGATAAATCCATCATTTTACGCAAATCGATCATTTAAATCACAATGATCAATTAAGTCAACATCAATTATTTAAGGCATTCCAATCATTCACAACACATGAATCATTCAACACACCTCGAAAACTCCAATAGACCTTTCCCGAATTTCAGTTTAAACACCGAATTGTGGCCGAGTTTCATATCTAACCTCGTTTTTATGCAATTCATTGTTCCACTGATTTCATTACTTTGTAACTTAATGATAGTCTCTATTATTGCTAATCCCCATTCCAATAATTAGAAGTAGTTAGAATATTAAAAGCAAGGTTAGACACGACAACTCGGCCACAATGCATCGTTTAAACAGAAATTCGGGAAAGGTCTATTAACAACGAACATTCAAGATAAATCCATCATTTTATGCAAATCGGTCATTTAAGACACAATGCTCATTCAATGCCCATCGATCATTCCACGCACATCGATCATTCAAAGCAGGTACATCACTAAGTCCACATCGTTCATTCAATCCACATCGATCATTCAATCCACATCGATCATTTCAATACACAACGACCATTTCAATCCATATCGATCACTCGACGCACATTGATCATTGAATGTACAACGATCATTCAATCCACATCGAAAATTTCAATCAACAACAAACATTCCGGAAAAATCCATCATTTTATGCAAATCCATCATCAAAGACACAACGATCACTCAACGTCATCGATCATTCAACGTACATTGATCACTTAAAGCAGGTCCATCATTAATTCCACGTCGATCATTCAACACACAATGATCATTCAACGCCCGATCATTCAACACACATCGATTATTTTAATCCACATCGATCATTCAACGCACATCGATCATACAACGCACATGGGATCATTTCAATAAACACCGATCATTCAAGATAGATGCACTTCTTAATGCAAATCGATTAATCAAAGCTCAACGATCATTCATATCGATCTTTAAAGGCATTTCTATATTTCAGTCCACATGAATCATTCAATATACACATCGATAATTTCAATCCACAACGAACATTCGAGATAAATTCATCATTTTATGCAAATCGATCATTTAAGACACAATGATCTTTCCACGCCCATCGATCATTCAATGCACATTGATTATTTAAGGCAGGTCTATCATTAAGTCCACATCGATCATTCAACACACATCGATCATTTCAATACACAACGACCATTTCAATCCACATCGTTCATTCAAAGCATAAACATCTTTCTATCTACAACGATCATTTCAATATACATCGATCACTGAACGATCGATCATGAAATCATGAAAGACACATTGATCACTCAACGCTCATCGATTATTCAACGCACATCGATCATTTAAAGCACGTCCATCATTAATTCCACGTAGATCATTCAACACACGATGATCATTCAACGCCCATCGATCATTCAGCTCACATCGGTTATTTCAATTCACATTGATCATTCCGCGCACATATATCATTCAACGCACATCGATCATTGAATGTACAACGATCATTGAACGCACATCGATCAGTTAAGGCCATCATTTTATGCAAATCGATCATTTAAGATACAATGATCATTCAACGCTCATTGATCATTTCAATTCACAACGAACATTCGAGATAAATTCATCATTCTATGCAAATCGATCATTCAACGCACATCGATCATTCAACGCACATTGATCATGCAATGCACATTGATCATTCCACGCACATCGATTATTCAACGCACATCGATCATTTAATGCACAAGGATCATTCAAGGCATGTTCATCATTTAAAATATGTCGACCATTCTGTTCACATCGATCTTTTAACACACATCGATCAATTCAATGCACATCAGTGATTCAACGTACAACAATCATTCAATGCACAAAGAGCATTCAAAGCACAACGATAATTCAACCTGCATTAATCAGTCAAGATAAATCATTCATGGTGTTTCCATTATTCAGTCCACATTGGTAATTTATCGTGCAAGGATCATTCAACCGACAACGTTCATTCAACGCACATTGGTCGTTCAACCTACATCGAGTATTCAAGATAGATATTCTTTTAGAGAGTTCCCATAAATGTCATGACTCCGCAGCTCCCCTACATTGTTACATTGTCTGAATGGTCTGTGATTCCTACTCCTCCGCGGGTAGGACACATTCCGAGACATCGGAGGGCATATATCTATCTATATCTATCTATTAAAAATCATTAACTTTCTACTTCCGTTAAGTCTAATGACATTGTAGTTAACTGATTTGCAAAGGTTTGAAATATGTTCCTCAAAGGAAAGATTTTAACAGAATTAGAGTGTTTGATGACAAATTTGTTTAAATTGATTTCTACCAGTGTTGTTTCTTAATACCATCATCAAGAACCTTTTCGTATTTGCTGCAAGTATGTTTATTTTCAACCAGATTATAGCGATTTAAAGATGCGAAGAAAGATTTGAAATAATGACTTCCACGCTTGTACCTTAAGAATATAGGGTGCTATCAACCGTGAAGTTAAATATGCTGATTACAATTGTAGTTGATTAAAGATCGTTGATAAAAATATTGAATAGCAGAAGACCAAGAAATGATCACTGTGAGACGCAAAGAATAGCCATTTGATGAGAGAGGCCTTAGTTGTAGTTTTCTAATATCTACTACTAAGATGACTTTTCAAACGGCATAAACTGTTGTGACAAAATCCATATGCAGCGGGTTTTGCAAACAGAACGTCGTGGTTTAGGATATTGAAGGCTTTAGATACATCTATGAGAATACTGCCAATTTTACAACCACCAAGCGAATTTTCCAACTCAAAAAACAAATGTTGAAGTGTGTGCTATGTATAGATTAAAAACCACCTAAAAAGACAGAACAGATATCACGAATGAACACTTTAATTTGGTCAAAGATAATCCGCTTAAAAACCTTGCTGGAAGAAGACTGCTTGGTTTATAATTTCATTTATCAGATTTATCAACTGTTATTATAAAGTGAAGAAACTTCATCACGTTTAAGTCTTGGATGGAAGTGATGGAAATCACGAATTATTGATCATCTCTAACAAATTTCGCCGATGATGGTTTTTCGGACAGCTTAATTCTATTCTATACTTCCATATACACTCTTCTTAGGATTAAGCTTTTTGACTTCATTTTCTTGTACTTCTTCAAACTCCCTAGATTTTGTTTTTTGATTTACTGTACGCTTGGGTAGTACCCGTATCGTAGAATAGTGCAAGATACATCATCAGTGATTGGGTGTATGGAGGTGTATTTTAGATTAATAAATCCTTTAACATTATTTTAGTACTTATTGGATATTTTCGAAATTCTACTGTGGTCCTCTATCATTTCATCTTTACTTGTAGAGTAATTGTTCGTGGACTGTCGTGGATGTCAGATGAAAGGCTTCAGGGTTTGCCACATAGGCTTTGATGTACTATGCCTGGCAAAGTATTTCTTTTTTGCAGTTTGGTTTGAATTTAGGGAATATTTTTAAGACAGTATAGATCAAGTCATTAACGGTCGACTTACTACTTTGGTTCGTGAGGACCATGTCTATGCATCGTCGTTTCTCAAATTTTTAAAAGATTAGTGATTTTATCAAGCATTTCAATGAAGAATTTTCCATAAACTCTTGTATATTTGAATTTTTTGGTTATTCCTTAAAATCTCCTATTATTATGACATTTTCAAGACCTGGTAATTTGGTTGAGAAAGTTGGTAACATTTTGTGTAAGATTG
The DNA here is from genome assembly GCA_027922465.2 of Turritopsis dohrnii. Lineage (NCBI taxonomy): Eukaryota > Metazoa > Cnidaria > Hydrozoa > Anthoathecata > Oceaniidae > Turritopsis > Turritopsis dohrnii. The sequence goes on along the minus strand of BQMF02000379.1, from coordinate 311,998 downwards.
CGATAGATATTGAGGATAAGCCCTTTAGTGGTTCTAAAGACGTCTATATAGTTCAAGATTTTAACTTAGTGGAATTTGTGTCTGATAGAGTTTATATTAAGGTACGATATCATCAATCTTTCTTTATTCTTAAGTTTGAGTTCTGTCAGTTCTTTCTCGTTTGGCTGTATCGAAGTAGGATCTGAGTGTAGCCATCAATTCAGATGGTGCAGGAAATTTTGTTGCCTGTAGTCCGGTTCCGTGTTTTTTTAAATAAAGCCGACGACGGGTTGTTCTTGTAATTAACAGTCCTAGATACACTACCTCCGTTCAAAACAAATCTCGCAGGATTAAAGACCTCAGGAAGGATATCCTGACTAGAGCTCGACTCGAGAACATAGAGGAACCTAGATCACTTAAGGATATTTTTAGGCATAACGTGCAAAGAAATCTCGTCGGGCACCTAAATAGTAAAGTTAAAATGCCGTTTCTATAGAAATGTGATCCTTCGTAGCGATTTTACAAATAAGTGCAGCTGTCAAAAAGCAATTTCAACGGATCGTTGTGTAATATTATATTTGTACCCTCAAAGTCAATGGCAATGAATGGCAAGAAAGTGAAACAAACATCCAAACAACAAACATGAACCAATGAGATTGCAAAAGAAGTTTCCATGGCAACATTTTCCGACTACTGGACATCCCAGGTGGGTGGAAAAACCGGCTATAAAACAAGGGACTTAATTCACCCAAGAAAGTATTAATTCACTGTATTCTTTGAAAACTCTTTGCTTAATTTCCTTTGTTTGTGTCCAAATCTCACTTTACTAGCAAAAACCTTGTACGCAATAACTAAATATGTTACCGAGGCGACACATACAAACGTGTCATCATTTTATTAAGTTTCCTTTCTTAAGTCAAAAATATTTTTCCTATTTATCCAACTTTATGATGTGGTTCGGAGTGTCACTTTTCTCCTGAGTTTGAAGAATCTGTTCAGTTTGAAAACTAATAGAAATTAGGCCTAAATGTTTTGTCACCCCATCACCTGTACCACGAAACTTAAAAATGCCGTTAGTTAAAAAAAGTTAAAGCCCAGGCCAGAGTGAAATCATCTCGACTTACACGGATAATCTGAATCGTAGATTCACCAGAAGATATCAAATTTAGATGCGGCAAACAAATTGGCGCACGTATCACAAACAGTGCAAATAGCCCATGTCTTTACATGCTGTTCTAACGGTTCTCTCGTTAAGGGCTCTTTTCACAACCAATCGAAGCTTGCAGTTGTGTTCTTGGTCCATAATAAAAGTTCTTAAACTGAGAAAGGAAATTACAGATTCAATAGCCTATTAGCTGCTACATCAAGGTTCTTTGAAAGGTTTGTTTTCAAACAGCTCATGAAATTTATGCAGAACAAGCTCTCAAAATATCCATGTGGTTTTCGTAAAGGCATTTGAACTCAATATGCCTAAGTTCATCTACTCCAATCCTGGCAGGAACCTCATAGAATTCAGGAAAAGTAGGTGTTATACTAAGGAATCTGTAAAAACGTGCTGATGAACACTTAAGATTAAATCAAAGTTTATCTCCCATATTTTGCCCACTATTTTCTCCAGCATCCACTTTTGCTGTGCAAGATCAACAGTGCTTTTCGGAAGTTTTCCCACAATCCTTCACTTCTTCGATGAAACAAATCACAATTGATGACAATTGGTTTTTCATTTTAAATTTTGCATATGTGTTGTTTAAGGATAACATTTTTTTCTGCATAATTTTTACAATAGGGAGAATCCACCCAGGAATTTGCGGCACAATTGTTTTTTTTGCAAAAATGTGTAGAACAGGGTGAATTCATTCAATAATCACCGTAATTACGGAAATTACTGCACTCTTGCACAGTATTTTCCTTCAAAAGCGTCAAAAATCATACTTCGAAATTCTAGTTAATATAAAAGGAAATCAACAAAAATCGCTAAGTCATCTTGTATACCATGTTGCTAAGGTATTAAAATGGTGGCCTAATCACTGTAGAAAAAATTATTATACATACCATTTTAACATAATAAAGCAAAAAAATCAGATTCTACCTAAACTGGATATACTTACAACGGGAAATATACATGTCAAAAAATAAGAGTCGCTGCTGCACTAACCAATGCGAAGCTATGATTTTACAAGTATCCACAGTTGTTAAACGAGTTATATTAGAGTTATTTTGCATAGCAGTTGACCCTGGAAATAGTTCCCTTAAACTGAAAATAATGGTAAAAAATTAAAGGAGAATCGAAAAATTCGCCTTAAACTAACATTCTCCCTATTGCATGTATTTTCTGCAAAATAGTTCCCTTTAAACCACTATTAGATACATATATATATATATATATGTTTTTTTTACACTTTTTTTTACACTTGATAAAGACTAGCAAAAGTCGAAATATTGTGATAAGAAATAATGTGTTTTTCGTGTTTACTATATATATGTATATGTATTGATAATGAATTTTCGCCTTTGCACTGAATCACAGCTTCAATGGTTTGCTGAAGAAGAAGAAGAAGAAGGAGGAGAAGAAGGAAAATGCCGGTTTTAACATATATTTCGCCCTATGGGGAAATATATAACAAATAGATAAGCTTCACTATAGGATACTGCTAAGCCTTGCAAGGTTTTTGAGGTGCTGACAACGCCATTAACATTAACTAAGTCACTACCTGCATTGTAGCCTCGAATTGAACGCACATGAATTATTATAGAAATGGAATGATGCAGCTTGTAAACAGTCATATTTTTCTTTTCTGGCAAAGAAATTGAAAAAAAATGTAGATTACGATGAAAAGCGACAGGATGCATTCTGTAGTTGTTAGAAAAATTCCATTGAGGCTACAGAACATTTCCTATTGCATTCAATTTCTCCATTAATAGGCACACCATGCTGGACGGTCATTTTAATTTAGATACGGTTATCAAGTTTACTTGCAAGTAAATTTGTTTCAACAAACCACTCTACTTAGTTATTTAGTTGCTTTTATTATTTAATTTTTATGTTTTTTCGGTCCCTATCATTGGTGATGTCACTTTGTGCCTTGCAAAGATAGAGATAGGGATTAGCGGTAGACCTATATACTGAATCTGACAGACTATACGGTTGTGGTCAGTCTAACATGTGTACACGTTTTTTTATAAACAATCAAAGTCAGACATGAGCAGTAATGTTGTTTAAGAAATGACCATTTTTGGTAGTAATGTTGCTTAATTAATTAAACTTAATTAATCGATAATTTATAACCGGGTGGGCCAAAAAAAACCAACAAACAAGATTCGCAAAAATGCGACTATATATTTCCCCAAAGTTGCAAACATTTTATCAATTATTATGTGAACATTGATAACCATGAGAAAAAATTAAATAGGTACAGTATAACTACCATCAACCTGATACTAAGATTGAATTTAATACCACAGAAAAACTTACTTTGAACTTATCATGAAATGAAGTTGTTCACGGTCAAATGATAAGGTTTCTCTTAAAATTTTTTTGCCGTGGAGTTAAAAAGTGACTGAGAAGTTACTATGGACACGTAGCTAAAAATTATAAGACCTAAATGCGACTAACATTTCTCCTTAAACAACTGCATCTTACAAACATTATACAATCAAATTTGTATACAGGTTTTCTGTACAAAAGAAGAAAATAAAATTGCTAAACTTAATTTTGATACCACGGTATACTTTTGGGTAGACATATATGCCGTATTCTCTCTAACTAGCGCCCCTCTCCAGTAAGTGCTCCCCCCCCCTCTCTAATAAGCATCCCTTCTAGTCAAAAATATTTTTATAAGCACCCCTCTCCCGGGCACTTGTAGAGTGACTAGACAGAAATTAGACTAGACTCAGAAATTTATAAGCGCCCGGGTTGTAATCAGAACTTTGAACAAAAAGCGAAAATTCTGTATATAATAGAAACAGAAGACTAAATGTCTAAATTTAAGTTATAAGTAAAAAATCTGATTTCGTTGCCATGAAAATATTATACAGTTGTTAGCTACAATTGCAATGCCCCGTTCACAGCTAGCATGACTCTCCAATTAGCACCCCTCTCTAATAAGAGCACCCCCTCCCCCCTAATTTCCAAAAAAAAAATTGTAAGCGCCGCACTTATTACAGAGAATACGGTAAGCAAATAACTATCAAAAGCAATCAAAATCTCTGAGTAACAAATATTACGTGTAACATTTCAAATTAGGACAGAATAGTTCAAGTCTATTGCGGTGGCATTCAAAATAAGAACTATTTGCTAGTTTTAATCGTAAAGTGCAGGAGCGATGCAACACTCACCAGTACCTGAAGGCAGAGTACTGTCATATTTCTGCATGCACTCCTGATCATTATGCACTCCTTAAAGTTTCTAGAAACATGACCGTTTTGCATTCAACTATAAGTTGAAGTTCAAGCATAAAGAGAAAGACACACGACTAACGTTTGAAGCATTTAAATTCTTTCTTAAAAGCTGATGGGCATGTATTTTTAACAGCATTTGCGAAAGTGTCACAACTCTGTTTGTCAAAATTTTAATAAACCAAGGCGTGCTTTATTTGTATAGATTTATGAAAGTTGTAAGTCCTTCTCTTGTTATACGTCCATGAGTCAGCGTGAAATTCAAAGAGGAAGAAAGCCACCATGTACTTATTACATGTTACTTATCGGCTGACCACCACGGTAGCTGAAAGATTTTTGAACTTCTGGAGCCAAACAGCTAATCAGAATATCTAGATTTTGTGTCCTCGCCGAAATTTTATACTGAATGGAAAAAGATCTTTAGATAAATTGACTATATGTTAAATTTGACATGAAAGAAAATCTCTGAAAAATTACATATAACCACCATAAATCACTAAGCTTTCCCCTTAACTGGCATTTCAGTTGGACAATAGAAGTTATGCAGTACGCTGTTGATGACGTGAGATGTCTGTATAGCATAGCTGTCCAATTTAGTGAATGTCTCAGTTTAGCGAATCTCCTAACAAGCAAGAAAGAATTGAATGTCGTAATTAACGAAATGTTTAGCAGATTCAGAGATGGATAAAATACGTATAAGCTGATGGGGAAAATATCTATATACAAAACAGAAAAGAAAAATCCGCTCACTTTTGCAGCACAAAGAAGAAGCACACTAAAAACATTTGGTAGTTCTGAGCAAAAATACTACAATAATTCTTAGCACCAACAAAAATAATTAAAGACTAATTCTGGTTAAAAAAAATTATCATGTAAAATGTATTGAAACCCTAGGTAGTTGAATATCACTTAAATGTCCATTTTAGTGCATTATTTTCTACTTGATATTTGTATTGCACTTTGATTAAATTCAGACACAAATGACACAAAGACCACGTCAAAAGCTCCACTTTTCTATCACAATAAGATTTAGTAACGACGAATATTGATTAAGTTTTACTGTCAAATCAAAGTTTAAAAGTATGACACAGAAAACTATGGTTTCCCACCTGATAATAGTAAGTTCGATCGGCTGAAAAATTCAGACGCAACTGTTACAAAATGACTTATTTGATAAGAAGCTGGAGAGTCAAAATATCATCTTCATAATATAATATATTTTGAAAGCTTCTACGTTCTCCCAGTATCAACCATGTTATTTCTTGTTCTTACGGTATCCGGATGACTATATCCAAGAATAGCTTCTCTCATTTCCAGGACCTCTTTATATAAAGACATTGCCTCATTCCACTTATGTTGATCCTGTAACACAACAGCCATGCTATGTTTCGTTGTTAAAGTATGTGGATGAATATTTCCAAGAGCGCCTTCTTGAATATCCAAAACCTCTCTATATAACGACATTGCTTCATTAAGCTTGCCTTGATCTCGTAACACATTAGCCATGTTATGTTTCGTTGTTAAAGTATCCGGATGGCTTTTTCCAAGAACGTCTTCTTTAATTACCAGGACCTCTTTATTTAACGACATTGCCTCATTCCACTTGCCTTGATCCCCTAACAAAAGAGCCATATTATGTTTCGCTGTTAAAGTATCCGGATGACTATTTCCAAAAACGTCTTTTTCAACTTCCAGGACCTCTTTAAATAACAACTCTGCCTCGTTCCACTTGCCTTGATACCGTAGCACAACAGCCATGTTATGTTTCGTTGTTAAAGTATCTGGATGACATTTTCCAAGAACGTCTTCTTCACTTTCCAGGACTTGTTTATATAACGCCATTGCCTCGTTGCACTTGCCTTGATCCTGTAGCACAAGAGCCATATTATGTTTGGTTGTTAAAGTATCAGGATGACTATTTCCAAGAACGTGTTCCTTAATTTCCAAGACCTCTTTATATAACGACATTGCCTCATTCCACTTGCCTTGATCCCGCAACAAAAGGGCCATGTTATGTTTCGTTTTTAAAGTATCTGGATGACTATTCCCAAAAGCATCTTCTTCAATTTCCAGGACCTCTTTATATAACGACATTGCCACATTCCACTTGCCTTGATTCCATAACAAAACAGCCATGTTATGTTTCGTTGCTAAAGTATCCGGATGACTATTTCCAAGAACATCTTCTCTCATTTCCAGAACCTCCTTATATAACGACATTGCTTCATTCCACTTGCCTTGATCCTGTAATACAAGAGCAATGTTGTGCTTCGTTGTTAAAGCATCAGGATGACAAAGCCCAAGAACGTCTTTTTGTATTTTGTAAACATCTTCAAAATTTATTTTAGCTTCTCCATAAAAACCGTGATCCACCTGTGCTTCTGCTAGCTCTTTTTTCGCTTTAATTGCTATCGGGTGTGTCTTCATTTGAAACATCATCACTTGGTGATTTAATGCATTTAGAACCTCCAATGCTTCTGAAAAATTTCCTGTTAATCGTAATATCTTTGAATACTCGATTTTAATGTAAGAAGTCACTGGATTTTGGAGACCGTAGCAAGTTATTGTATTTTCGTATAATCTTTGAACTTTTTGTAATGCTAGTTTGTAGTTCCCCTTGGATGCGTAAACTCTAATGAGACAAAGTTGTAACTCCCTCATATTGCTTTGCAAATCAACAGTTTCTAATATTGAATCTATTCGTTTTAGTGCGCCAGTACACAATGCATGTCGGACTTTTAAAATTTTGAGTTTTAATTGACTGGAACTGGAAAGATTGGTGCATTCAAAAATGGGATTGTTCATGATATCATTCAGTTTAACAAGGTTTTGCTGACTATCCAGTAAGCAAATACCGTATAAATTTAATATTTTGGCCTGGACATCTACTTTTGTTATCTTAGTCTGATCTAGGTTGGTAAGCTTTTCGAGGATCTGCTGGCAATCTTTGAATTCCCCATTTTTGTACAATGATTTCGATATTAGATAGTCCAAATAAACCATTTCTTTTGATGAGAATGCGACATTTCTTCTAAATCCATGCAATAGATCAACTGCACTTCTGAACTGCCCACGATTGAATAATGCCAACACTGAGTTTTTTACCACATCAAGGATCTCATCGTTAAGTTTTAACGCAATAGCATTTGTTGTGAAGCACTCATAAATATGATTTAACCACAGATCTCCAAAGTTGAAGTGTTTTCTGTTTTGACTTTCTTTTACGAATTGTTTGCAAATGTTCAACACATCTATGGTCGCTGTTTCCTTCTCTTCTGTTGTCATTAGGTTAGTTATATTCATTTGAAGCAATGAATGCATTGACATCACATTATCTTCGTCAACTTGTATTAATGAATACGAAGCCAACATTGATAATGCGTCCAATAATGGCTTTGTTCCAACAGCTGGAAAATTTTTGAGGAAATCCCTATGAATCGATTTCCCGTCTATCAGCGCCAGAATGTTAATTATGCGAACAGCCATTGTATCCACTCTTATTTCGTTGAGAGCCATCACAGACGATGTATATATAGATTTGGTCGTATTGATGTCAAAGATCGAGCTTTCGTTTAGTATTTCGTCACAATATTCGTTAAAGAGATTTATATACTCAGCTACAGAAATTTTTGTGTATTTGATGTAGGAGAGTGCGATCTGAATGACTAATGGCAAACATTCGGTGAGATCAGCTAACTTCTCAAGGGATGCTAGTTCTTCTTTCTCAAGCTCACACTGCAAAATTTGCAGAGTAGCATCTGTAGGTAGAGGAAGTAGATTTATCAGTTCAAAGTTGTTTCCCCAGTTGATGAACTGGCTCGTAATCAACACATGACCATTGTAATCTCTTATATAAGGAAGATAGTTTTGTATTTCTGCAAAGTTCTTCGCATTGTCAAAAACGATTAAGTGTTTCTTGTTAGACAGGAATTCGTAAACGCGTTTAATAGTGATTTTCAAATCGATGGTACTGTCATTGACGTCCACGCAAGACAGGCCAATCTCTTGGGCAATGTCGAAAAAACATTTTTCAATAGTGTTTTCGTTTTCGGCATTCAGGAAAATAAGGTTTCCTTCATAATAAACTTTATACTGTTCAGAGTAAACACGGGCTAATTCGGATTTGCCGACACCGGAAAACCCGAATATAACTATTTTGTTACTGTTTCCATTTGTAAATTTTTGATGAATGTGGGCAAGTTCGTGGTCTCTACCGGAAAAGTTTTTAATTGGTTTCCTAAAACCATACTCAATCTTTATATGGTCATTATAAATTGGTTGGTTGAGTATCCGATCAAGATCATTTTGTTTACATCCCAACCCAAGTAAACATGTGGACATTTTTTTTATATTATCTTGAAAGTCAATGTCATCAAGGTCTAGGCCGCGATGGCTTTGCTCATTTCGAAGTTTTCTTAGTTGGTCTATTAGCTTTTCATGATATTTTGTTAGATTGCAACAAGTGCGAAGAATGACGATGATTAAGGTGATGTCCAGTTTTGCAGAATCGGTCTCATTGGATGGTGGAAATAATTGATTCCACTGGTCCGTACCTATTATATTTTTCTTCCTGAGATTGTTGAATTTTACTTTGTGGCTACTCAAGAAGATAAAAAATTGCTTAGGATTGTTTGCTACTGCATAAGTGGTATGAAGTAACTCAACCAATGTTTTTAAAGCGAAATATTTCAACAAATCGAGCCTGATATGCTTCTTTTGATCTTGTCTGGAACAATTACTTGTCTAAAGAAAGTAAACAGAAAAATTGAAAACAGGTTTTGTTGACAGAAATTCTATTTAGTTTATTATTTTTCCACTGTATACTCATTTTTTATGCTATATACACCTTTCCCGAATTTCTGTTTAAATGCCGAGTTAATGCTTAGTTATCAAGTTTAGCCTCATTTCTATGCTTTTCATTGTTTTTCTAATTGCATAATGTTTTCAGCAAGCAATAGTTACTCGTTCTTTCAATTCCCCAGTGGAATAATTAGAAGTAATTGAAAGTTTGAAAACGAGGCGAAACTTAGAGGCTAGGCATTAACACGATGTTTAAACAGAAATTCGGGAAATTAAGGGAATTTAGGCCAAATTTGGACCAAATTTCGAGAGTACTTCAATTTTCATGAAATTTTGCACAGATCACAATTGAAAGTGCTGATTTCCAATTTGACAATGATTTTGCCAGGTTTGACTAAAATTGGGCAATTTAGGTCAAATTTGGACCAAATTTAGAGAGCTCTTCAACTTTCGTGAAATTTTTCACGGAGCACAATATACCTTTTCGGAAATTACGTCACGGCAGATCTTGCCACGTTTCTAAGGTTTTCAATTACTTACGTAATTAATAATCATAAAAAAAGTTCGTGTAAGGTTTCCTCTCGGGTATCATTTCTTTTCAAAAACAACACGAATGCCACTATTATTTGGGTTGAAAGCGAGGCAAGATCTGCTCTGACGTATTTTCCGAAAAGGTCTATTGAAAGGTGCTGATTTCGAATTTGACAGTCATTTTGTCAGATTGGACCAAATACGGGTAATTCTGGCCAAATTTGGATCAAATTTCGAAAATTCTTCAATTTTTATGAAATTTTTCACGGATCACATGTGAAAGGTGCTGATTTCGAATTTGACAGTCATTTTGTCAGATTTGACTAACATTGGACATTTTGGGCCAAATTTTGAAAGTTATGCGACATTCATTCTTTCAAGGACCTACTTTGCATACCTTCATCTCTATCATATACAAAATGGTGCCCTGGGTATAGGATTGACTATACACTCATGTTGAGTAGACCTTACAAGCAATATTTTTAAAATGTCATTCTTGTTACCCTCACAAAGTTAAAAAGGTTTCACAAATACTTACTGATGCTGTTGGTACTGATGTTGTTGGTACTGATGTTGTTGGTACTGATGAATAAGTGGCCATTTTTCAGAGTGTTGCCGGATATGTGGAAGTGGTTGGGTTCGTACCTTGGGTAAACGAAAATCAAAGATCACCTGATGAAAATATATTGAAAACTAAGAACAAAGACGTACATATCAGTACTTATAAAATGGAATGTGTGGACGCTTTTGAAAATATCTAAACATGCTTAGAAGAAGTTGATCATTAATATTAAACGTTTCCAAATTATCAAACAAAACGTTGCGTTTCCTATTTATCATTAAAACGTAACGTTTCCAAATTATCGAGCAAAACGTGAACCGAATGTCATGACAATTTTGAAAACATTTACAAAACGAACATAACGAATACTTACTTCTACTGTTTGATATCGCTTCGATAAAATAATCTCAACAAGAACGGCTGCGTTGTTTAGTTATTTTTGAAAAAATATAATACCGTAAGCATATTTGTAGGAAAGTCATATGATTATAGTTAAAGGTACATCCACACGAGACTGGATATGGAATATTAAGGAGACGTAATCAGTAACAAATATCATTTCAAAGCAATCATTTTCGTATCCTATGGTAGTTTTTTTTTTCAATTTTAGTTATACAAAACTTTTCTCTAACGATGATGGAAGAAACAGTTCACGAATTTCAAATTATAAAATGTCCTCGTTTAAACATAGCTTAACCAAACATAATCTAGATTAGAAAACGACTAGATACAAACATTTGCCGAGTTTCAATTCAATAATAGGACGAGAAATGTCTATTATCTTTACTTCTTATATTGTCTTGACAACATAGGTTTATCAAAACATCAAGGGAAAAAACTTTCTAATAAACTCTTTTATAAGTCATTTATGACGATTAAAATTTAGTGTAATCGTCGTAATCGTCTAAGATGAACACTTTTGTAATCGTCATAAACGCCTAGTGTTTGCAACGATAAAATATGCAAAGATTTTGATATTTTATCGTCGTAGTCGCTCCATTGTATGTAAAAATCTAGTGAGTTTTACGTCAGTTCTATTGTTTTAAGATGGTGAGGTACTTAAAGTTATAAGTTAACTAGGGAAAAATGTATCGTGTGTTTGAAACAATTTTGAAATTGGTATTTTGAGATACTTGAGAGTGTTCAGATTGATGATTACGACGGTTAATTTTTTTATTCGTCCTTTTCGTCGTAATCGTCAGTCTGAACCAGGCTTTAAATCATAAATTTGTTTCCTCAATATCATGCACCATAGACCAAAAACAAACTCAAACTCAGCCTTTTTGACAGAACTGGGTATAAAAAGGCAAGAAATCCTGGGTTCGGGGTTGGTCATTTTCTGATGATGCAATCTTTCTTTCTTCTTTTACTACCCACTATCAAGTACGTACCCAGTGAGCAAGTTTGTCACAAGGTCAATACGACGAACAGCATTTTCATTGAAACTGTGTATAGATTTCTATAGAAATGTACTCCTTCACATTGATTTTCCACAAATGAGATTGTGTGCTGCTCATCTAGTAATTACCAAACTGTTGGTTACGCAATCAACAGGTCTTTTTAACTGCATCATAGCCGTAAATTAAACGCACATGAATGATCATAGAAATGGAATAATGCAGCCTCAACACAAGCTCAAGTCTTATTTTTCCTTTTCTGGTAAAAAAGGGAAAAAATGTGGATAATAATTAAAAATAATGGGATGTATTCTTTCCTAAGATGTGGTTGGCTTTCTTGGTTTTACAATCAGACAATATAATGAAGCAATTTTGGGAGAGGTGTGTATGCGAGATTAGTCGTCGGACAGTGCTGGGTAGTTGGATGCTAATTTTAATGTCTTTATAATCAGCTAATTTTAAAACGAATCTTTTTACTGTTTCTTTGTTTCAACTGCGTCAATCGATTTATCAACATTAACCCAGCAGACACAAAAAAATCGTTTCGAAAATTTGTAGCAAAGACGCAACACATAGGGAAAATATCTGCGAATGAAAACAGACAAGTTAATTTTCAGTGTTACTAGATGCCACTCAATATGGTGAGGAGATTTAATAAGAAGTTACTGTTTGAACAAGTAGACGAAGTTAACCTAAATCGTCTTTATTAGAACTTTATTATGATATACTACCATGTCATATTCTACTAGGGAGCTTAAGCAATCGCAACGGCAACGAAGACGACGACGTGTTTAAAACAAAAGCTTTGTTTTCTATGTGGAGTTTGTTTTGAAAGGGAGTCTACTACTTATGGGATCATTGGGAATGTTTTATAAGATAATTACATCATTAACATATTTGCACATTCTTTGCACAACCTGAAAAATCATGATTTGAAGTCGTACTGACAACGGAGACGTGATTATAGAGAAAGCCTTTTTCTCTTATGTAGATTTTATAGAAGCTCGATAACTTTCTAGTCGTTATAAGTTTATCGATTGAATAAATTCTCTAATAAAAAGAAGTTCTTCAAAATCCTATTCACAAGTACTTTAATTATTTTGTTCTTTTTGCTCATGCCATCGTCCACGTAGTTGCTTAAGCTCACTACTATGCAGGAACCGCGGAGCAGGGTTGCTAGCAGGATTCGCACAAGTACAACTACCTTATTTTGGCGTTTGTTTTTCTAGTATTATTTTAGTAAGTAATCCATTGTCTGGGGAAAAATACTAGGTCATTAACCTCTCCCTCTCGTGCTAATAAAAAGTGCCGTGAATCCCGATTTCCCGATGTTACATATCGGAGCTTAGAGCGACTGGATCTAGCTGATTTGGCTGGGAAAAATTTGTTATTTTCTGATAACCGCCCAGGCGCTTATTTGAAAGAGGCGCTTAATAAATTAATTTTGAATTTAGGGGGACTGTTAATTTATATTTATATTTTTCTAAAATTGCAAAAACTTTAGCAGTTGTTGCGCGCACACAGGTTGTCAAGAAAAAATCTGTATCGTTTAAATGAATAATTACCATGGTATAATTACCAGCAGAATGAACTGCATTGACAAAACAACTGACAAAATGTCAAATTGAATGAAATAGGTCCCACGATGAACACAATTTGTTTTGATTTCTTGAGTTTCTTAAGTTTCCTAATACATAAGTTAGTGTTTTGAGGAACTGCTTCGAAAAGCTGAATAAATTCTTTCTTGAAAATGCATTATAGCAAAATTAATTCAAGGATTACAAAAGAGAGTGGGTTCCATATCTTTGGTGACCGTGCTAATTTTCGTGAGAGATTTTTATAATTCATTTAAAAATGAAGTGAAAATGCTTTTGGTTAAAAGGTTTCATTTTCAATTTCTTCCGAGAATTTAAAAGAGCTTGAGAAGTTACTATGGACATACTTTAAAAAGATGTAAGTGCGACTAATGCTTCCCCTTAAATAGCTGAAGAGTTTTTCAACTGTCTACTGAAAACTTACACTTTCTATTTTTGGAAAGGCTGTTGAAGTCTTCAAAATAAAATATATGTACTTAATTCACAATTTTTTGCATAAATGGGCTCGAGTGATAACATTGCCTTTAATGTGACAATAAAAAAAACCCCAAAAAACGAGAAGAAAACTGATGAATATGCACGATCTACCATCATGGTAGATGTTATGAGATATCATTGAGATAATTGATAAAGGGATCTGTCATTTCACACGGTTTGATTTCGGCCAAAGTTTTAACATAAAGAAATAGAGTATGATCTGCTTCATCATTTCGTATGTTCAAAATGTTAATGATCAGTCAATTAATTTTCCAAAATTTTTCTGTATTTGTGTCTTTTTTGTTTGTTTTTTTTGGTTTGTTTGTTGTTTTTTTTATTTCGCATTATTTATTGTCGAATATACGAATATACAATAGTCATATCTCAAAGAAGTTGAAACTGACTAATTAAAATCGACTATATATTGTCAAGAAAGCACGCAACTCCGAGCGTTGCTTGGAATCTGAGATTCAAAAAATAAATAACAGCTTATAGATTTAAAGAAAGAAAGAAAGATAGGAAAGAGAACATTTCGAACTCATTTGGGCGTTTTAAAAACGATTGGACAAAACCGATTTTCAGACAGTTTTTATCCGCGAAGATACAAGACCATGAATTGAAATCAACTCAAATGCTAAGCATTGATTGGTTAAATTTTAAATATTCAACTTTTTCTTTGTCCGCTCGAGATGAAACCTAATGCGCATGTTTCTGATGTCACGTGACAGGTTTTGTATTTTTGTTGAATAAAAATGAGACTTAACGGTCGTGAAAGTCTGGACAAATAAATCTGACAGGACAGAAAAATAAGATTGTTTTTACTAAAACTTTGAAGCATGATTGCTTTCATTCAAGTAGTTTCCTCTTAATCCAAAATTATCTTAGAAAAAACAAAACAGAAAAAATCTCGGAAAAATCTTTTCATAACAGAAACATCTTCCCTTCACCTTAGTGTTTTGATACTGTACACTTTAATTTCTACAGAAAAGTTGCAGCAAAACTTTCCACAAAGGCATGTGGATTACCAACTTCTTAAAACAGTTGATTATTGATTACGTTGTTTGAAGGTTTTCATACTTTTCGAGTGTAGGGTTGTATGTATGAAGATGTGGAAAATGAGACAGAATATAAAAACACTAAATGGAAAGTGTACAAAGCACTTAAAGAAATCGAGACTTGACTTAAGTAACTAAGAGGTTGTTTTGACATCCTGGGTTTGCATACCAAATTCAATTAAAAATTGAAACTCGTTATCTTGAATTATATCCTGGTATAATCGATGTAATCTCCAAGTCGAAAACCTCAAACTTTTTATCCGGTTTATTGAGAGTTCGAGATAGAAAGATTCGACGGGTACGTTTTACCGAGGCAGATTTGGACATCCTGCCGTGCGTTTGGAATCAAGAAGTCCGGGCGGGAGTTTGAGATGTTCGTCTGGGAGTTATGAAACCAGTACTGAAACACTCGATCGGACATCATCACTCAAAACGTCCAACCGGACGTTTGTAAAAATCTGGTTCTGAAATTTGCTTGGAAGTTAATCTTTGAAGAAAGCCTCGACCGAGTAGCTCAAATACGATGAAGACTGCGAAAACACGGTGGCAATATGAAGCCAAGAACTACCATAAAGGATTAACTAACTCTCAGTAATTTATATAGTACATTTAGATAAAAGAAATCAATTTTCTTCTCATAGAAATTAAACTGAGCTAGCAGAGAATGAAACTTTCAAGAAAGCATGGTAAAACCTTTTAAATGAAGTAGGTGCAGAACTATGTTTTCAGTGGCCCAGTATTCCTCAACAAAACTTCTTAACCGTTACCACGGTAAGAGCGTTATCTCAGATAATCTTAGAGATGTAAGGAATTCACTATGAACTGAACTAAGGGAATAAATTATTTCTGTGTTTATTTCTGTGACTGATTTAATTTTTTCCTTGTTAGTAGCATCTTGATATTTCTCAGCAAACATTGATGTTTAGAACTATCTGGAAAAAAATGGTTGGGTGCCACTTTGACATCAGGTTTCATCTAATGACTAAAGACATCTAAAGACTTTTTGTTTTGTTGATTTCCTTGTTTATGTTAAAACGCGATAATGAAACACACACGTCATGTCGGGTAAATGTTCTCATGCAAACACACCGACGTGATTGATGGTTTGATTGAAGCTTACAAGGGTAATGTTTTCACTGCGCATACTTGTATGTGAACCTGCTGATATGGGATTCAAATATACAGCTATTACACGTGTAGATAATAGAAAAATAAAAAAGAGAACAGTGCAAACATTTGCTATTTCCGAGTAGTAATTTCATTTCCTACTTCGTTAACAGGCAAAGTAAAAAGACATATAATGTATAAACGACATATTTCAATAAACTTTGTTATATACCTAGAAAATTAACGCTGATTTTAAAAATTTCTGCTGCATTAATAGCGTTAATCTTTAACAGTTCCAAAAAGTCTTTTCCCGTCCCAGTAAACACAAGACGTTTTTAAGACGTCTCAAACTGGTACGGACGTATCTGAGACGAGTGAAGACGTCTTTAGCTGGTCTTTTATAAAACGTCTTTCTTGAGACGTCTCTAAGACGTCTGCGACTCGTCTTTATTAAGACGTCTTTGAAAATACGTGTTACAGACGTCTTTGCCGAGACGTAGATAAGACGTCTTTTAAAACACGTTTCTAAGACGTCCTCAACTTGTCTTTATTAAGACGTATTTCATAATACGTCTCAAAGACGTCCTTGCCGAGACGTAGATAAGACGTCTTTTAAAACACGTTTCTAAGACGTCCTCAACTTGTCTTTATTAAGACGTCTTTGTTAATACGTGCGAAAGACGTCTTTGTCGAGACGTAGATAAGACGTCTTTTAAAACACGTTTCTAAGACGTCCTCAACTTGTCTTTATTAAGACGTCTTTGTTAATACGTGCGAAAGACGTCTTTGTCGAGACGTAGATAAGACGTCTTTTAAAACACGTTTCTAAGACGTCCTCAACTTGTCTTTATTAAGACGTCTTTGTTAATACGTGCGAAAGACGTCTTTGTCGAGACGTAGATAAGACGTCTTTTAAAACACGTTTCTAAGACGTCCTCAACTTGTCTTTATTAAGACGTCTTTGTTAATACGTGCGAAAGACGTCTTTGTCGAGACGTAGATAAGACGTCTTTTAAAACACGTTT
Organism: Turritopsis dohrnii; assembly: GCA_027922465.2. Taxonomy (NCBI): domain Eukaryota; kingdom Metazoa; phylum Cnidaria; class Hydrozoa; order Anthoathecata; family Oceaniidae; genus Turritopsis; species Turritopsis dohrnii. The sequence goes on along the minus strand of BQMF02000379.1, from coordinate 295,075 downwards.
CTAAGACGTCCTCAACTTGTCTTTATTAAGACGTATTTCATAATACGTCTCAAAGACGTCCTTGTCGAGACAAAATAAAGCCTTTCTTAAGTCTATGTAAAACGCTTCTTTAAAGTCATAACTGGTCCTTGACGACATAATGGCGATTGCTGATATTAGATTACACGGTCCTTTTATATGCATTGGTGAAATGGTTCAATTCGGGCCTACGTGTTGTACCTTTTTCGTTAATTAATGTTCATGATAATTTAATGGGAACACACCCGGGTATCTGATTTCAATTTTAGTTCCATTTCTCATTCTGCTTTCAATGCTTTCAGCAAATTATTATCAAAAAGCAAAGACAACTTTTTTTGGGAAAACATAGTCGATATTTATTTAACACCTGTTTTGAGTCGATGATTTCGAAAACTCATTGAATTATTTTGTATAGACAAGTTGAACAATGAAGTACAAAAACAAAGCGCGCGAGTGCTCTAAAAAATTCAATGCTCCGAATCATATAAAGCCCGTTTTCCAATAGAAAAAACTGATAAGCGTATCGTATTAAAATCTGACATCTGATTGGCCAGATTGATTGATCTTGATACGCTACGGTACGACACGTGAAAAGTTAAAATAAAGTCAACTTTTTTAACGCAATACGCATATCAAAAATTATTTAAACAAAAGGATAATTATAAATTCCACACAAGTTCTTTCTTAACGCATTATTCTACTTGTTATTTGACAAAGATCCTTGCTGAACGGACCATGAAATTCTGTACGAATTATGGAGAGTTCGAGTTAGTTAATAAAAGGTTTTCGTAGTCACAAGAAAAATTGCAAAGGGGAAGATGAAAAGCGTGTATTTAAAAGTTTGTATTGGAAATTTCATGTAGATATTTTATAAAGAGTTGTATTGCATTTTTTAAAGGAAAACTTTATATGTTTTGTAAGACTTTGTATTGGAGAAAATATTTATGGAAAAAGGAATACTTTCGTTGTTTATGTTTTAACAAGCAAAAACCTTTAAAATCACATGCGTTTTAAGATTACAGCCAGGAGAAGATTTAAAGACGTCCCTTAAGTTTCGAAATAGACGTGTTAAAAACGACTTTAAGATGTCGAAACAGAGGTCTCAAAGACGTCTTTAAGACAACTCTAAGACGTGTTAAAGACGACTTTAAGACGTCGAAATAGAGGTCTCAAAGACGTCTTTAAGACAACTCTAAGACGTCGAAATAGAGGTCTCAAAGACGTCTTTAAGACGTCGAAATGGACGTCTCAAAGACGACCTAAAAACGTCTTAAAGACGTCTTAAAGACGTTCTGTAACTCGTCTCAAAGCGTTACATATTTCAACCAGTCCAAGACGTTTCAAAGACGTCTCTTGGGTATGTTAAAAGACGATTTAAATACGTCTTAAAGACGACTTTAAGACGTCGAAATAGAGGTCTCAAAGACGTCTGTAAGACGTCGAAATAGACGTCTCAAAAACGACCTAAAAACGTTTCAAAGACGTCTTTTCAGCTCGTCTTAAAGACGTCTTAAAGACGTTCTGTGACTCGTCTCAAAGCGTTAACACATTTTAACCAGTCTAAGACGTTTCAAAGACGTCTCTTGGGTATGTTAAAAGACGTCTTAAAGACGTCTTAGAGACGTTTTTGTGTTTACTGGGGTTTTTTATCTGAAAAAATTCAAATATTTTGTTTGATTCGTGTTAATTTCGTTCGTGCTAAATTTATGGCGTTAATTTCCAATGATAAGATCTTAGTTGCATCTGGTCGATGATTTTCCATAAGAAAAAGAGAGTTCTTTAATTAATAGATACTAGCAGTTTCAAGCAAAACATTGATCTTTAATCCATAGATGAACAAACATGCTAAAAAATATATAAACTGACAAGTAGCGGTTCTTTCTTAACTGGCCATTTGAACTCTTTTTACAATTCACACATTTGACTTGTATTACGTAATGATCTTAAAAACTAGGAAAAATGCAATAATAATGTTCGTTTTAAACGGATAAACATGACGATACGAGTTTTTTGTCAATCATGTGACATTCCACCATTATTGACAGTAAGTTTCGAAGCAACACCAAACACTTGCAACTCTCTGAAGTGAAGATGATAACCACTCTCTTGTACCAGCTGTACATAGCTGCCTGTCGCCTCGCAAGGGTATTCAACAACTTCTCGACCATTCACAGTAGTCAAATGACTACATATAGAGGCAGGACCATCAGACGTAAGGCGAGTTTTAGTATATATATAATTCAATCTTTCTCGACAGCAATCAAGTCTGTTGTAAATCTTCACTTTGAATATTTGAAAAACTTCCATTAGATCGACTTCCCACCAAGCGGATCTATCATCTCGTGTGTGCATAAAAGTTGCAAAAGATCCATCATTTCCGTAGTTTGCCGTAAAAGGTTCATATACTGAAGATTGCCTCGAAGGCTTTCCTTCTGATAATAGAACAGCTCCTAAAATAAAACGTTATCAAAGTCGATTCTTCTCTATTCTGCAAACCAAGCAAAAATAGCTGTGATATTGATCAACCCGTCCCTTAAATTTGTTCATCCTTTAAAGATAATGAACTATTATATGTGGAGCTGGGGTTGCTTTATGCTGATGTCAGCAGAAATAGAAATGTTCTGAGAACGAGCAAATGTTTATTATTAAAAAATGATTGGTTCTCTCGTGGAGATTATCTCACAAGAAAACTGCTGACACACTTTTTTTCTCGACCATATGATCATGATCTTTAAATGTGAATGCTAATAAGATATCAAATATTTTTGATAGTCGTTTCAAATCGTTGACAAGTAATCGGTTAGTTTTCTCAATTGCAATCACTCATGTTTTCTTGTAATTCTTCTAAATAAATCCACACCGCGTTCACATGGTTTTATCAGTTTTGTACATAAATAAAAATAAACAAAGAGAAACAACCAGTGCTGTGGTTACTCAACAGCTACTGAAAATTGGAGTTCTTTAGTTTTTGTTAGCAACGGGATTTTCTTTTTATTTGGGCTAAAGCGCCATAACAAGAACTGATAATAAAATAATATTTAATTTTAAAAACAGTAATACTCAATCTTGAGTTTACTTTAAAGGAAGAAAGTGTTTGCGGAAGAAAGTTTTGCGGTTCGGCCGAACCGCAAAATTTTTGCGTTTTGCGGGAAAAAACTTTTGCGATTCGTAGAAATGAATCCTTTTTGCGGGAATAAACTTTTGCGGTTCCTCAGTTAACATTTTTCTTTTTGCCGGAAAAACTTTTGCGCTTACCAAACGAGAGTACCTTAGAGGGGAAACTTTCGTCGGGGAAGTTGTTTCTTTATAGACATGAAAGCCTCGAGGCAATGATTGCATTAAAAGAGTAGATTGACGCCATTTTCGTGTTGTTCTTTTGATAGTTTCTACACCTTGTAAACAAACTCACTGACATTCGAATTTGCGTTCTATTGCAATTTTTATATCTCTTAGATTCAGACTCCTGTGTTAATATCCAATTTTTGTCAGTGTCATTCATACTAGACAAAGAAAAATTTATACGTTGGAGATTTTAAGACAAAAGACTTCACTAGACAAACGTCGTTTAATTTTTCGTCGGGGAAATTTTGCCGAAAAAATCCTCGAAATTTTCACGAAAGAAAGTAGATCAAATCACTTATTGAAATTGGAGTCAATGAACTTCTACAAACAGGCTTTAGGTCAGAGGAATTTCTCCGAAAATAGGGATTATTTTGAAAATTTTGCGGGTAAAAACTTTTGCAGTTTACCAATATTGCAATATTTTGCGGGAATAAACTTTTGCGACTCGAGCCAAAACCGCAAAAACCGCAAAACTTTCTTCCGCAAACACTTTCTTCCTTTTAAGTAGTTATTGCATTTTATCGAATTTTAAAAAAGATTTCAATTTTTCAAAATCTCTTTCCGAGAAAAAAGATTATTATTCGAAATTTCAATTTTTTTTCAAATAAACTGTTTTGGCGCGATTTCTATTTATTAATGTAAAATTATTTAGTTCATATTGGTTACTGATGCTATGCAGATCATTAAATGGAATATGGAGTTGCATTTTTGACGTGAATTTAAACAAACGAAAGAGTCAATGACATGTTGTTGATCAAAAAGTAGAATGGATCTCCATGACAACTGATATAGCTGAACTTAAACTAAGATCGTTGAATGTTATTGCTTACTCCTTGTCTTCATAACTGCGTACTTTACATTGATAGAATCTCCCCAAGTGATTCCACGTGGATGACTACCCAAATACACCCCAGTCATGTACGCCATGTGGCAATTTTTAAACCACCAACCGCCACTTCCATGTTGCTTTGAACATTTTCCAGGAGCAAGATCATTATCTTGGTCCACTGTGGAAAACTTCATATTATTGTGGACAGAAAGCATGTCTGCAGCGGAGCCGCAAAAATCACAATACCTGTTGATTGAAAGCTTATACTTTTCTGTTTCTGGAGCAACTTGAAATTCAAAATAACGAGCAGTGTAGTTAGTATCATCAAATCTTGTGAATTCAACAAGCAGTTCGTTCATGGATGAACCTGTTAATTCATGAATTTTATCATTACCTAACCATAATGACCCATGGTTGGAACCAAATCCATTTCTATAATCGTCCCACTTTTTAGCGAAGTCTAGTCCGTCATTAGTTCTTCGAAGTATCACTGTCCATCCACCACCATTAGTTTCCATGTCACACCAGGCTGAAAACGTTTTCATTCCATTTGGAGAAACAGCATAAATTCCACTCTTTCTTTTACCATTAGCATACAACGATAAGCAATCAGTTTTACTTATATGTACAAACTTGAAATTTGTTTTTGCCACAAGTCCATGCTGATGAAGATTTACAAACAGACGTGCATCGAAAATGAACAAATGGCATATATACAGGGCATGTTCTTGAACAGTTTCAATGTTCACTCCTCCACAAGCATCATTATAGGAACAGTCAACCATACATTGGTGTTCTGCAATTCTCCTGGTTACAATTGCTGCTGTTAGATTCAACGCCAATCCAACTTTACTATGATAAAACACCATTTCGTTCATAGAGATCATTTTAGCGACAATTAAGACCAAAACAGTTTGAAAGAAGTATTTTTTAAAGAATAACATGATCCCTTTTATTCTTGCGTACTGGCCAATATAACTCTGTTTCAATCACCTGCTCGGAGAGAAATGCTTTTAGAGGTTTTCAATGAAGGTTATATGCAAAGAACCCAGGCGTGGGTAAAGTGGTTGAATTGTTTTGCTTATCTTGATTTTTATTCTTATTGATTGAATTATTGATTGAATTCATTGCTTCAATAAAGCATGCTCTATTTAGATGAGAACAACGTGGTAACAAATGACAGTTTCTCGTGGTGATAATGTTTGGTGATTATGTTTGTCAGGTTCACAATATAAAATCATGAAGAATGAAGTGAATGCAGCAAAAGGAAAGCAAGTTATGAACAATAACGAACGATGTCATCAAAACATGATTTTCAAAGAGAAATTTAAAAACGTTTCTTAACAACAATTTCAATTCATATCAAAACTTATAAATTATCCAGATAATTAGTGTAATTTTTCCTTCCGTAATATGCAAAATTTTTCAGATCAAAAAACTGAATGAAATCAAGCCACAAGCACTTGGCATTTTTAAAACGAGTTTTATATTGTATTCACCATACTGCTATGTAACAATATTTTTATATTTTCTTTTCAACCCTATCCATGAAACCAAATCTCACTATAAAATACTGCACAGTCAGAACAAAAATGGTAATATTGTAATAAGTATCTAAAAATCCAGACCACATTCCAAATATGTTTTTCTTTTGATATCAAGTATTTCAGTAAAGTATCCTTCTAAAAGGACGTTGTCGTTGTCGTTGTCGTTGTCGTTGTTGTGAAAAAGCAAACATTTTAGAAAATTCTCTTTTCTTCATTTTCTGAAAATTGAAGATATTTGGAGTTCAAGTTAACATTTGCACGAAATCGTTTATAACACGAAGTAGTAAGAAGTGAGGGAACTGGGTATTTTAAAGACTTTACTCCACCACGCTTGTTGTGATCTTCATTTGGAAAGTTCTGAATAAACGATTAAAAACATTTTTATTTTACATATTGAAATATTTTGTTATTGTTTTCCCACAAGCATAAGCAGCACATCATACACACACATACAGGGGAATCTGAAAACTGTTCACAACGCAGAAGTCTGGGCACTAATGCTTCGGTATTGACGACAAATGAGAAAAAAAATCATAGCGTTTGTGGGAGAATGAAAATACTTCCGTAGATGGCTTGGGGTTGGTGTGAAATGAAAGCATCTCACACAGCAAAGCATGTGAAAATAATTTATAATTGTGGTTGTGTATTGACATGAAAACATTAATAAACATAAACGTTTTGTGAACTTCAAAAGTCGCTATTCATTATTCACTATTTAGTTTAGGGGGAACCTACCTCTCACCCAGTCCTAGTTGTAGGAGCTTCGTTAAAGCCTACCGTTGACTTGCGCGAGTTCTTATTGGAAGTTGCGGCTATAAAAGTGAATGAAGAGGTCGTTTTAACAGATATTTCACTTTAATGGGAAATATGTAGTGCTATAAATATTGGCAATTGCTATGATTGAAAATTAAGAAGAATACAATCATCACAATGACAGTTATCTGATCCTGCAGCCTTGTGCTTTTTCTCAAAAATCCTTTGTGCCATCACAGATCTTCTGTTATAATCTTGTTTCTTCATTAAGGCGGGTATCATTCCACTTTTATGAGATTTGCACATCTTTTAATCAAATACGTAATTTAAAGAACTTAGGCGATTAGTAAGCGGAACTTGATGCAGCACCAATCTAATCTGATTGTTTATTTGTTTATTTATTTGTTTCTTTGTTTCTTTCTTTATTTTCTTTATGAAAATGATAGCAATGTTTGTGTTAGTTTCTTACTGATTATAAAATGACAGTTAATGCTTCCACTCATATCCCAAGATCTTTGATTAACCGTATATACACCCATAAATGTTTAATCAACAAAAACGATATCAGTGTATCAGAACCGTAATTATCCGATTAAGCGCCCTCCTCCATTAATGCAAGAAATTCAAAACTTTAATTGTTCGGGATAATTACGGTATATACATCATTACATTTCTGAAGAAGCAATCAAGGTAACGTTAGTGAATCATTTTATAAATTTCTAAATTTCTAAATTTTTATTAATTTCTGTAATTTTTGTTTAATGACATGAAAATCATGACCATATTTAATGACGCAAAAGGATTTAGCAAAAATGACTTGAGTTGTTCCACGATAACTGTCAAATCAAAGTTATATCGTTCCATGGTTATACACCGCACGTACCTTGAATTCTTTTCTGCATATGTTAAAGTGCCTAAATGATCTTAGAAAGTTAGATGTGGTTAAATTCATTTATTTGAAGCAACACTGTTATGGCCTTAGACGTTCTTGCCTCCTAAAGTTACCAGCGTCTAAAACTGTCACTTGCGGTAACTAGGCTGTCAAATTTCGAGGTAGATGTTGTGAAACCATCATCATTCCTGCTGTAAATGTTTTATTAAACTTCCAGTGAGTTTAGGAGGGAGTTTAACCAAGATGGCTACTAATTAACAGTATCAATTATTTTTGCTTTGAATTAATTTTTTTGTGTTGTTTTAGGGAAAAATCAAACAAATAGAAGATTTTCCTTTGCATTCAACAACACTGAAGATTGTTCCTATACAGGGTCTCTTGAAAAAGGCTTTGGCAAAACTGCTCCGTTTTTCACGAAAAACCTCCAAACAGTTTTCTCTAAATCTCGATATGAACATTATCACCTTAAATTAACGACTGGCATTCAACGGTCTTATGTTGTTTCTTCATAAGACGGTCATTGGTCCACTTGAGATTAGCATACCTTTGAATCAAACATTGTGATTTAAAGGATTTAGGTGGTTAGTAAGCGGAAATCGATGCAGTATTAATCTAATCTGATTATTTATTTGTTTATTTGCTTGTTTATTTGTTTCTCTAGTTTGTAAGTTTGTATTTAAAACGAAAATTCAGGAAAACTTTGGTTCATGATTTGAATAAAAACATTGTTTGTGCGTATAAATGAAAGGAAGTACAACCAAAAAAATCATGAAGGGTTAACATTGAAGACTTAGATTACAAACTGAAATTATTATCTGTAAAGGAGATATAATGCAAAAAAATAAGCTGTTAAATAAGCAAGTACTCAATATGAATATGACCAATTAATATGACAAGTTCAATGAACTAGATCTGTGTAACTACGTTAAACTGATAAATGTTTTTACATAGCATAAAGTGCCATTAAAGTTTTATTGCTTATTATGCTTACACTCTCCTACCCAAATTACGACTACTCTCTAAATCTGCCTATGAAGTATACACTCTTTGCTTGTCACCATATTACACTGTCCTGTTATGAGATACTTACATGGGACTTCAATCCCACTCCAATGTTTATTTTCTCTTTTATCAATCACATTGGATTTCATAGTATACCTCCACATAAAATTGCGGAAGAGTAATACTATGATGTTTGGAATACCCGGAGAGTCTGATGATGATGAGGAATATGAACAGATAGAAAGCGATGATGTCGACATAAAATTGAAGTGAAAATTTTTATTTCTACTAAGGAAGATGTGTAAACAAAATTACTTCATCACTTGCTTTATTTCAATTAAAAAAAGTTTCCTATTTGTTTGATGTCTTTGATAAGGGCGCACAAAACTAAACGATACGTCACAAATTACACTTTTGAGTTTGTTGCAATTCATCTTTGTAAGAACGTAGCATTTCATGGTGGGCGAAGAAAAAGTAATATCAGAACATATCAACAAATATACTGAGAAGTATCTTCAGATTTCTTTGCAGGGATTACTAAGCACATAACATAAGAGATTACTTAAGGAATATTTCTAGTTGTATGTTGATTTCATCATAAGTGAATTCAATACCATTGAATTCAAATCCAATTAAATCTAAATTCCATAAATAAAATGGTAAAAGAAAACTAAAGTCTCTCAATCCCTGAAGGCTTACGATCTTAAATTCTGTTTAATCAATTATTCTTGTATATTTTTCACTGATAACACACAGTAACAGCCCTGCTGTAGAAATCGGAAAGAATTAAAATCCACCATTTTAGCCACAGTAGGTGCAGGAAGGTATTCATTCTGCTTCAAAGCTGTGTATTTACCTGACATGAACAAATTTCCTTGTTAGTCACGTGTTAGTGAACACACATACTCTTCAATAGATTACATAAAAGTATAAGATTACAATTATGGTTTATATCTCCCACGGTTTTTCATCTCCTCCATTTTTAAACTATAGTTCATCAATGTATCTTATCAGTGTTGCTCACGAATTTCTCGGTTCAAAATTGTTTTTGATGAAAATTTCAGACAAATTGTGCTTTTCATTTTTTCATTTGTGGACTTTTGTTAATGTAGCTATATGAGCTGTTTGGATTAATTCAATCTACAGAGTCAACAAAGACAACGGTAAAACGCGAAACATAGACAATAAGATAAAAGAGATAAGGCCATTTATTTGAAGAGCTTAATTTGTTACTAAGCATTAATCGAAAAAATATATTTCTAGTCTTGAAAAACGTATTGTAAGCTTAAGTTATTCGTTTACAGCAGCTATGGAAGTACAAGGTCTAGAACATTAAAATCATCATTTCCAAACGCTCCAGCAGCTTAAAATTATATCAATCATTGTATTTTTCCTCCGGCAGAATTGTAACAGAATGCAAACTGAATAGTTGAAGAGTTTAAAACGAAAGTAACAAAAATCAAAAAGATTGTATTGAAATACAATACTGTTGATGAACATATTCCGTCAGTAGATTGAATGAATATCACGATTTACGATTTACGATTTATCTGACCCTAATGAGCCAAATTCTTGTCATACACGAAAATCTTCAACTACATGGAGCTTTACTAAACGTTTCAAATCAGCATTTACGTCAGAGATTTGAAATCTACTCTTGCATCTAATGTAACATTATTAGTTTACACGCTTATTTCAGGTGTTGATGTAAAGGTTCTAATGGCTTTATAAGCAACTACTCATAAACAACTTTGTCAAATTGTACAGAAAACTTTACAAATGTATAGCTAATACAGTTTTATTTGCATAATAAACATCAAACACACCGCACCACACACCATAGGGAAACGAACGAATACACAAGTTATTAAATTCATCAACTGCAATATACTTTGAAAAAAAACAAATAGCAGAGTTTTCTCCGCATTCCCAGCCGCTATTGATTATGACAAAAAGAAAGGCTTTGATCCAGTTGAATTAAAAGATATGAAAACTAATCTCATTGTTGACACTAACATGCATTTTTGCTTCGGGGTTGTCCAGCATTTATTACGGTAGCAGCGTAAGCGAATACTGTATTAAAACACCCTTGGACTCCTACTACTCCTCCTACTACTCCTCCGGCCGAAACGGCAGTTTTTAGCCTACGCTTAACAGTCGATCAGATTTCGTTCAGAAAATCATATGAAATCTCATAAAGGAACGCAGTCTAAAAATATTCGAAGGTTATATCCAGCAAACATTCTAAAATAAATTTTTCTAATATTTCATCGCTAAATAATACATGAAGAAAGAGATATTTTGGTAGTAAGGATTTAAGTTAAAAGTAATAAGTGGTTACTTATACTAAAAATGCTTAACATTTGGATGTAAGGTACGATGTTATCGTCTGTAGTTCAACCTTAACGAACATTTTAATTACATCTAAAGTTTGTCAGCTATTTAAACCGTCATTTTGCATTAAATATTTCAAAAATCACAGTTTTTGGGAAGGTTTCTGGAGTCCATGGAATCTTCGTTATTGTTTTTAATTTTTTTCGAAGCAGACGCGTTTTTTTACACATAAGTTCTTATAATTTTTTTCTCGAAAAAAGTCGACTCATGTATGTACATTTCCTTGTCTTGAAAATTATTTGCTGGTGGCGTTTCTTAATAAGACCTCATTTACATTCGATAAGGCCTCTTTACACTAACTATTTTTTTATGGCAATTTTTGGTCGTGCTTTCGAAAGTATGCTGCATGCTGCTACCGTTTTGCGCCATCTGGCTCTTGTTGATATTTAATTTCGATGGAACCTCCGACCCATTTGTGATGTGAATTTTGTTTAACTTTCTGTCTATTTTACGAAACATTGGAATTCTGTCAGAATGTGTCACAGCTGTTATAATCAACGCATATCAGCCACAATTTGAGCTGCAATTACTCAGGGTCAACTTTTTCTGAATCCAATTTGATATCAGAATGGAGAAAATTGGAATATAACTAGTAGTAGACTTTTGGATTAAGATATTTATCCCATTAGACACATTTTATTTAAAGTGATAAAAAGAGAAATGAACTTTTTAACATGATTAGGTTGTCAAAATTGAGGGATTTAACTAAAAACGATTCCGTGGCAATTTGGGATCTAAGTCTGTTTTGATTAGCATTTTTAAGTCATTAAAACTTATTGAAATTCAACTATAAATATTGGGATGATGAACTGTTGATTTTCATTCCGTGTTTCTTGGCTGAAAGATAATAAAGATAACAGAATGAAGACTTTAGTATTCCTTTTACTTTCCGTTATGTTAGTAATGGTGCAAGGTACTTTCCACTATTTATCAAATCTTCTTAAAGGTACTCTGTATTTCGATTATCTTCATTAAATGTTAATATATATCTGAATAGGTCGTCCATGGGATTGTGGTAGACGTGGCCAACCAGCATGCGTATTTGGTGATACTGGTAAGAAACGCATTGTATGCACCCTCAACATGTGTTTTTTAAAGCATAGTTATGCTCAAAAGGGTGAATCGATTTTGTTTTATTGAATTTGGAAGAAAGGTGAGAAACTATTCGAGATTTTGAGCACAGTTTCTGCTAATTCTGCTGGATGTTGTCAAATAGGGGGCGTTACTCGCACTTTAGTACCTGTTTATTGAAGATTAGGCCGTAAATAAAATAAGTGAATGCATGTTGTAGAGGAATTACTGTATTATCGAGACCGTCAGTGTCTTAAATATATTCTTCTTTACTTTTTATTTCCTCAATAAAGGTTGTAGAGAAGCTTTCCGAAATATCAGACCGTCCACCTCTTAATCTAGTAATTCTTAATGAATAATATTTTCCATGTTAATCAAAGAAAACTAAAATAAAAAGTTTTTCTTATTTTTGTTTTGTTTAATACTTCTTCAATTTTTTTATTTCCGACAAATTGAAAGATGCCTCACTCGGTAGTTTTATTGATTTCATTAATTAGAAATTAATTAATTAGAAAACAGTAATATTTTATATGTATCTGAATAGATCGCGCACCTGATTGTATCCCTGGTCTACCATGTTACAATGGACACGTAGGTAAGAAACTTATCACATGTACCCCAAGTTTCCTTCAAAAAGGTTAATAATTTATGTTTCTTGCACTAGGAAGAAATATGAGAAACATTTCAAAATTTTGAGCATTGTTCTTTTACTTTTACGTTATCAACTAAGGGAAACTATTAGTGTTTACGGATCTATTTCTGAAGATTAATTTCTAGTCACATTTTCTGATAGAAGCATAATTTTTGTCACACAAACGCTTATGGTTAAGACAATCTACTAGTTTATCTTCAAGTCAGTATTACTCTTATGACGATAACAGAAATACTAGGAAATGAAACTACACCTCAAATCAATTACTTCAATAGAATAAGCGAATGAAGGTTTTAGAGAAGCCTTCCAAACTATCAGACCGTCCATCTCTTAATCTAATAACTGCTCATGAATGATATTTGCCATGTTAATCAAACAAAACTAAAATAAGAAGAACAAGAATTTTGAGCTAAGGTTAAGTTAAGTTTTTCTTATTTTTGTTTTGGTTAATACTTCTTCCATTTTTTTATTTCCGAAACAATGCAGCTTTCAAAAGAAATTTGGTCAACAATTTGAAAGATGCCTCAGTCGGTAAGTTTATTGATTTCATTAATTAGAAATTAATTAATTAAAAAACCGTAATATTTTTATATGTATCTGAATAGATCGCGCATCTGATTGCATCCCTGGTCTACCATGTTACAATGGACACGTAGGTAAGAAACTTATCGCATGTACCCCAAGTTTCCTTCAAAAAGGTTAATAATTTATGTTTCTTGCACTAGGAAGAAATATGAGAAACATTTCAAGATTTTGAGCATTGTTCTTTTACTTTTACGTTATCAACTAAGGGAAACTATTAGTGTTTACGGATCTATTTCTGAAGATTAATTTCTAGTCACATTTTCTGATAGAAGCATAATTTTTGTCACACAAACGCTTGTGGTTAAGACAATCTACTAGTTTATCTTCAAGTCAGTATTACTCTTATGACGATAACAGAAATACTAGGAAATGAAACTACACCTCAAATCAATTACTTCAATAGAATAAGCGAATGAAGGTTTTAGAGAAGCCTTCCAAACTATCAGACCGTCCATCTCTTAATCTAATAACTGTTCATGAATGATATTTGCCATGTTAATCAAACAAAACTAAAATAAGAAGAACAAGAATTTTGAACTAAGGTTAAGTTAAGTTTTTCTTATTTTTGTTTTGGTTAATACTTCTTCCATTTTTTTATTTCCGAAACAATGCAGCTTTCAAAAGAAATTTGGTCAACAATTTGAAAGATGCCTCAGTCGGTAAGTTTATTGATTTCATTAATTAGAAATTAATTAATTAAAAAACCGTAATATTTTTATATGTATCTGAATAGATCGCGCACCTGATTGCATCCCTGGTCTACCATGTTACAGTGGACACGTAGGTAAGAAACTTATCGCATGTACCCCAAGTTTCCTTCAAAAAGGTTAATAATTTGTGTTTCTTGCACTAGGAAGAAATATGAGAAACATTTCAAGATTTTGAGCATTGTTCTTTTACTTTTACGTTATCAACTAAGGGAAACTATTAGTGTTTACGGATCTATTTCTGAAGATTAAACTCTAGTCGCATTTTCTGATAGAAGCATAATTTTTGTCACACAAACGCTTATGGATAAGATAATCTACTAGTTTATCTTTAAGTCAGTATTACTCTTATGACGATAACAGAAATTCTAGGAAATGAAACTACACCTCAAATCAATTACTTCAATAGAATAAGCGAATGAAGGCTTTAGAGAAGCCTTCCAAACTATCAGACCGTCCATCTCTTAATCTAATAACTGCTCATGAATGATATTTGCCATGTTAATCAAACAAAACTAAAATAAGAAGAACAAGAATTTTGAGCTAAGGTTAAGTTAAGTTTTTCTTATTTTGTTTTGTTTAATAATTTTTCAATTTTTTATTTCCGAAACAATGCAGCTTTCAAAAGAAATTTGGTCAACAAATTGAAAGATGCCATCCGTAGGTTCATTATTTTCATTAATTTGAAACACACAAATAAAGACATTTGAAGAATAACAAACATCTGCATTTTTCATCAAAAGCATTATCTGTTACTGTAATTTAGCATGCTTTGAAGAGATGGAAAAACTATGAGTGCATAAATTTCTTTTGTTTTCTTTACCTAGTGCGATATATTGTTATCGTAGAAATTTATTTGAAGTAGACTTTCATCGAAGTGTCGATACTTTCATGTTGAGCAGCTTTAAGTCACTCTTATGAAGGCCAATACCCTGTTCATCAATATTTTGATATTAATATCTGATTAGGCGCCCCAGATTGTCGATGGGATCAGCCATTGTGCCGTGGTAAACATTACCCCGGTAACATAGGTAAGAAACTTATTTATGTACACTTAATGTATGTTTATTTTTCAAACATAATTACGTATGAACGGTACATTATTGGCATTCTATCACGCTGTAAAGAAAAGCGAAAAACGTTTCCAGCTTTTGATCTCTGCTAGAGGTTACCAAATAGGGGGGAGTTCCCCGTTTGTGGAAGAATAGACCATATTCGTACTTCCAATAGCAACGAAAACATACATGGTTAAGATAATCTGTTAATTCGTCTTTCAAGTCCTTTTTTCTAATACAAAGATAACAAAAATACAGGCAATGGATACCAAATCTCGAAACAAAAGCCTAAATAGAATGATCAAATGCATACTGTTGCGAAAGTTCCGAAGTATCGAGATTGCTAATGTCTTAAACTCATCTTTCTTCATTTTTTTATTTCCAAAACATCATAGTTCACAAAAGAAATTTGGTCAACAGCTTGAAAGATGCCACCGGTAAGTTTATTATTAAAGAAGAACGGAGTTCAAAAACGTTCAATGAGAAGACAATATATTTTCTCATTCATATTAAATAAAAAATATTAAAATTCATATATCATTATAAAATAAATAAATAGATAAATAAATAAATGCTGCGATAAATTGAAATATATATACATAAGTAAAAACTAAAAGAAAACAAGCTTAAAAAACTAAAATGGCAAGAATAGGTGAAGATAGGCTCAGTAGCGTGAAGATGAAAATATAGGCCAGTTTGAAGGAGATACGTTCAAAAACGTTTCTTGCATAAAGCTTTGCTAAGATACGTGAGAAGTCACGAAATATTATTAAAACTTCTTAAAATGTATGAAACATGCATAAAAAGAAATTTCTTCCTTAAAATGTTGCAACGGTCACTGCCATTTGCATTGGTGTTTATAACGTCACATGAAATATTTGAAAAAAATGCATTTTTTATCATTCTTAATTACGTTAGTAATTTTAATCACTAGAAGCGAGACTTAATTTCCGAAAAGGTATAAGTATTCATGAATCAGTGCCAACGCAGTTACAAGATATGTTTAGTAAACGTGAGCGATCTTGATGTCATGTGTGACCACAAAAAAATTGATATTGATACGGCAACGATAGAAAAATCTGAGCAATGATGGCGACCGTGGGTCCCTTTTTAAGCTTATCTTTGGGCAAAGTAAAATTCATTTAAAGAAAAAAAATTTTAGCAATGCTTTAGTGATTTATAATAGGCAATAATTTCTGGGAAAAAAACGATTTCAACCTACGTTCTCTTTTATATTCATTAGTGCGATGACCATACTTAAGGAAATAACCATTGTAGAATAACAAGCATCTGCATTCTTCAAGAACTCTTTATCTGTTACTGTAAAGTAGTATGTTTTGTGGGGATGAAAAATTATTATTAGTAGTACATTTGTCGAAATGATTAACGTTAAATTAAAAAGATTTTCTAAAATATAAGTTACGAAGGAAGTTTTTTGTTTTCTTTTCTATTATGTTTTATTTTTACTTTGTTATGGAAAGTTATTTGAAGTAAACTTTTATCGAAGTGTCTTTGAGTGTCATTTATAAATTTTTTATATAATTAGAACGTACACCTGACTGTCATGATCCACGTGGGTGTTACTTTGGAAAATAAGGTAAATGAAGCCTTTCTTGATATTGTTATAATGTAGATATAGGCAGTATATAAGTAACGATCCTTCCAGTCCCTTCTACACAATTGTATTGCAATCTTTTATATAACTTTTTTCTTGTAATTGATATGGATATTGGTTTTGCTTTTTACATACTTTAAAATGACACGATAAAATAGAGGCAAATTATCTAAGCAAATTGAAATCTTATTATAATAATCCGCGATTGTGCATCCCACTTTTATTTTAGAGAGTGATATATTTAACTAAATTTTACGTAGGATTTCCTATATTGGCCGCGTAAAGCCACGTAGATGCGAGAACGCTTTTTTCTCAGTAATGACGTCAGATTCTACTGAATCATTGATTTGACGTCAGTTTTTTTGTCAGTACATACAACAACGTTTATACGCTTCCACACGGGATTTGAATAAAAGGATCATTTTCGAAATAAAAGCCGGTAAGAAATGTTTTACCTCAAATGCATGTTGATCGTTGGCGGCGTGCGACGACGCCTTGGCGTCTAGTCTATCTTATTATACTAATTCGCGTTGTGTGTCACACTTTTATTTTAGAGAGTGACATATTTGTTTTTTTTTCACGGTCAAATCCTTCTTATTTTTTCCCTTTTCGTCGTAAAGCCACGAAGAGGCGAGAACACTTTTTTTGATTTTCCGCGATTAGTATATGCTCCTCCGTTTTGTTATTTTTGGCTTGCGCAGTGAAAATCAGCCGAAAAACGTCTTTGGAGGAGTGCGAGCAATGCAATGTTAATCGTTCGAAATTTGTCAACGATCATTTCGTGAGCAAGAAACTTCGCGAAGAAGACGTGTTTCTTTTTGTATACGAATATTTTGATTTAAATTTGATTGTTTTAGGCAGCAAATCGACGAAAGAACTGATGAAGAAACACAGGTTTGTATGCACGAAGGTATTGTTATTATTATAAAACGTTTTATTATCGTTTGTTTACAATGAAAAATCATATTTAGATATACAGAAGAAGCGCAGTGAAGTTTTTAAAAATTAGCTGCAGAAAGATCGAACGAACAAAAGGTATTATTATAAAACTTTTATTTTTGATTAATAAAAGAACAAGTTAGAAACATGTATTTGTATTTAAATGTAAAATGTTTGTTTACGTTTTAGTTATCAAATATCGCTATACAGAAGAAAGTGTAGTGAAGAAATGCAGAACAAAATGATGTTTATTTACACAGTAAGGAATGGTTTTAATTTAGTTTTGAAAGATTAAATACTATAGCTTTGAATGGATATCTTATTTTATGAGTTCTTTCGTTTAGTTTATATGCTACTGGATGAAAAACGAAGACGAGAGTAATTTGTTTTGGTAACGCGCGCTATTATTATTTTTATAGTCAGCAAAGAAGATTTGATTTGATTTATTTATTTACAGATCAATTAAAAATGGTCCCACAGCTATGACTGTTTTCCTTTCTCATGGCTGTGGAAGTAGGGAACGTTACGTTTGATGCTTTGTCTGCATGCCTTTCTGCCAGCCATTTATGCCTTTTGTTTTGGTTTGCTTAAATATGGTTGCAGTAGTAGTAAGTATTGTAGCTGTTCTTTACTGAAATCTTTTAGGTCAGAAAAGAAAAAGTGTAGCTATTTATAAACGAAATTATAAATGTATAAATGAAACACATGGTATGTTGAGAAGGTTATTTAAGAAAGAAGCATTGCTGGGTTATATTTTTCTTCAGTTTATATTTACGGCATTCATTATTTTGTGTTATGTTAATTGCTACATACATACTTGCTAGGTATATAAGTTTAGCATTATGTTTTTATTTGTTGCTTTTAATATCTTCTGGGTATTCAATTATGGTTTTGGTCAAAGTAGGGCATTTTGTTGTTTCAAATATTTTTACTAATTTGATGTTTGGTTGTGTATGCCAGGTAAAAGTCTTTATTCTGTTCAGCTCCAGTGTTGAGTTAAGCCGTATTGACTCACAGTATCGGTCGACTTTATAGACCAAATTTTGTTTTTAATTGTTATCTTTAGGATAAATGCGTACTTGAATTTTCTTTCTTTTTGTTTTTTTCTTTACTTCAATATTGTTATAGCATGATTAGGTTTTCGGTATTACAATCCAAGTACTAATTTTTTAGGTAATAATAAAAAAAGCATAAAGAAATGGAACTCATGGTTTTAATCATGAAGTTGATGGTTTTGGGAAGAACAGACTATATCATTTCAAAAATTCATTAATGGTTGCAGTCCAGTAGTAACTTTGGAACAGAAGAAAAAGTTGGAAGGTATCAATTTGTTTTGAATTAACATTTTGTTATGTTTGGTTTTGTATGTCTGGGTAAACAGTTCTGTGTTATATATAGCACTTTTTTTTATGAACGTTTCTTCTCTTCTGCGTATGAATATATATTCTGAGCCATGTTGCTATTTGTTTCTGTTTTAAATTTTCTGAATGTAAGAAATTAATTAAAAAATTAATGCTTGAAAAGAAACTTTTGCAAGAGTTAAATTCTGCGACACAACGCATACTGAACATGGGTGGCGAGCGACGCCACCTGGGATGTTTTTGAGTTGCGATTTATGATTTATTTTTTTGTCATGGGGTACGTACACGGGAATGGTGGATTTGACCTAATGTTTTCGAAGTTAAGTTCGGTAAAAAGTTTTTACCCGGGATACTAGTATATACTAATTCGCGATTGTGTGTCACACTTTTATTTTAGAGAGTGACATATTTGTTTAATTTTTACGGTCATCGTCCTCTTATGTGCGCGTAAAACCACGTAGAGGCGAGAGACACTTTTTTCACGATCATTCCAAAAGCACGTGGCATCATTTGACGTCAGTTTTTTTATGATCACGGGGAATCATTGCATTGCAGCCCCAATCGAACGCGACGTTTTTGGGGAAATATCTCGAGAACCAATAGGGATAACTGACGTTTTTTGGGGTCAGCGATACGGGTGATGGGGTGACGCATCATTTGGGCCTAAATTTTATTTGGTACTGCGGATATGACGTCATCGAAATCTTTGATCAGCGATATCTCCACAACGATTGGTCGTAGCGAAACGATCCCATACACTTTTTTGATCAGTTTTTCGAGCTCTACAACATAGGTACACTTATGAGTTGCGATTCTATGATTTATTTTTCCGTCACGGGGTACGTACACGGGAATGGTGGATTTGACCTAATGTTTTCGAAGTTAAGTTCGGTAAAAAGTTTTTACCCGGGATACTAGTCTATCTATATATACTAATCCGCGTTGTGCATCCCACTTTTATTTTAGAGAGTGTTGTGTTTTTTCTAAATTTACGGTCAAAATCTTCTTAATCGTGGTCATTTTTTCGTTAGACCATTGATAATTGACGATTAGTATAATAGCACGCGGCGTGACGTCAGTTATTTTTGTCGTATCACGGGGGAGCCATTGCATTGCATCCCCAATCGAACGCGGCGTTTTGGGGGAAATATCTCGAGAACCAATAGCGATAACTGACGTTTTTTAGGGTCGGCAACACGGGTGATGGGGTGACGCAACATTTGGGCCTAAATTTTATTTGGTACTGCGGCTATGACGTCATTAAAATCTTTGACCGACGATATCTCTGCAACGGTTGGTCGTAGCGAAACGATCCCATACATTTTTTTGATCAGTTTTTCAAGCTCTACAGCTTGGGTACACTTTCCATTTCCAATTCCGTAATTAAAATTTTCGTCACGGGGTACACACACGGGAACGCGTCGTATTTCTGCAGATTTTTTTCGAAATTAAAGTCGTAAAAAATATTTACGCGAGATACTAGTCTTATTATACTAATTCGCGTTGTGTGCAACACATTTAACTTAGAGAGTGTTTGTTTTTATGCTTTTTAACGGTCAAAATCTTCTTAATCGTGGTCATATAGCGGCGGTTAGACCACGAAAGACACATTCACGATTAGTATAATAGCACATGGCATCATTTGACGTCAGATGTTTTTATGATCACGAGGGAACCATTGCATTGCATCCCCAATCGAATGCGACGTTTTTGGGGAAATATCTCGAGAACCAATAGGGATAACTGACGTTTTTTAGGGTCGGTGAAACGGGTAATGGAGTGACGCAACATTTGGACCTAAGTTTTATTTGGTACTGCGGATATGACGTCATCACAATCTTTGATCGACGATATCTCTGCAACAGTTGATCGTAGCGAAACGATCCCATACATTTTTTTGATCAGTTTTTCAAGCTCTACAACATGGGTACACTTTTGAGTTGCGATTCCATGATTTATTTTTTCGTCACGGGGTACATACACGGGAATGGTGGATTTGACCTAATATTTTCGAAGTTAAGATCGGTAAAAAGTTTTTACCCGGGATACTAGTCTATATATACTAATTCGCGATTGTGCATACCACTTTTATTTTAGAGAGTGATATATTTGTTTTTTTTTCACGGTCAAATCCTTCTTATTTTTTCCCTTTTTGTCGTAAAACCACGCCAAAGCGAGAGTGATTTTTTTGATTTTTCGCGATTAGTATATGCTCCTCCGTTTTGTTATTTTTGGCTTGCGCAGTGGAAATCAGCCGAAAAACGTCTTTGGAGGAGTGCGAGCAATGCAATGTTAATCGTTCGAAATTTGTCAACGATCATTTCGTGAGCAAGGAACTTCGCGAAGAAGACGTGTTTCTTTTTGTATACGAATATTTTGATTAAAATTTGATTGTTTTAGGCAGCAAATCGACGAAAGAACTGATGAAGAAACACAGGTTTGTATGCACGAAGGTATTGTTATTATTATAAAACGTTTTATTATCGTGTTTATTGCTAAACTTTTACTCTTATTAATAAAACAACACGGGTAGCAAGTGAGTTAGTTATTTGTTTACAATGAAAAATCATATTTAGATATACAGAAGAAGTGCAGTGAAGTTTTTAAAAGATAAGCTGCAGAAAGATCGAACGATTAATAAAAGAACAGGCAGCAGCATGTGTGTAAGTGATTAGTTAGCAGGTAGCACACATGCGTAGGTGAGTTTTTGAACAGATGTTTTTTTTTTTTTATATATAGGTTTTTTCAGATGAAAACCAAACGAAGAACGAGTGGAAGAAAGTCGTGCTGATTTTACGAATTTCTTTTTATAGTTATCAAATAGTTATGGGAGTGCAGCAGTACAGAAGTAGTGTAGATGAAGTTGACATTGGTGAAAATGGTTTTACTTTTTTTCGGTGGAAAATTGTTTGGAAAAGATATAAAGTAATATACGTAAGTACATGAGTCAAACGGATTTAATAAATACAGCGTTAAAAGAGAATAAAAACAGAGTTAAAACGATCAGATCATAAAGATGCAGGTCCTACACGAGCAGTTACTGATTTGTTTTGGTAACGAACTGTTCCTTATTTTATTTATTTCAAAATGGCTCCACAGTTATGAAGTTACGAAGAAAGCATTTTGATGTCTTTCACTGTATAAAAATGGTAGTGAAATTGCAGTAGAAAACAAATAGAAAGTGTATGTTTACAATAGGAAAGTATGCTGGAAAGTTAATCGAGTGTTATTAATTTGTTTACAGGTATGAAATATAGAAAGTAAAAGAGTTTAGAAGTGTTTGATAATGGCTACAGAACATGATCAATATTGTTGTTTACTATCATGATGATGTGAATTGGTATTGAAAGGTAAAGTTAAAATAATATCTATTTAGTTAAAACACAGTTTGTATTAGTGGATAAATAAAGGATAAGAGGGATGTTTACTGTTGTGTTTTGAATTTTCCAGCGCAGAGGAGGAGTTTTGAACTGGAAATAAAAAATGGCTCCACGAATGTTTTCATATGTTAAAAATTTTTCAGCTATACTAATTCTGTCATTACGTTTGTGTTTTTAATTATTATTTTTAAGGTTAATATATTTTCAAAGTTTCTTTTACTTTGTTTTGTTTTTCTTTAGATTTCCTCATAGCATGATTAGGTTTTTTGTATATGTTTTTTGAATGTTTTGATCTGTTAATATAGAAATGAAGCACATGATGGGTTATAATGTTGAGAGGGTTACTTAAGATTTACTTACTTAATGACTGTGCAATGAAACTATCTTACAAAAAATAAGTGTTGTTGGCTGTATTTTTCTTAAGTTTATATTTTATCGCGTTTATGCATATTTTGTGTTATGGTAATCGTTTACGTACTATGCCTAGGTATATAACTTTGAATTTATGATTTTATTTGTGACTTTTTATCTTTTGTGCAAATTTTTCTTCTTAGTTATTGTTTTTAGGATAAATACGTACCGTCAAAGTCCCTAATTCGGGACAGCTGGCCTAATTCGAGACAGCCACTTTCAGCGTCTGTAAATTAAAAACACAACACATCCCGTACTGTTAATCAAACTATAACACAAACTTCAGTTTTTAATAAAATCATTAAGAGTTAATGACTTCACCTTGAGAGTTGTATATATGCGTGATTTACAATAAGAATTTGTGGAGGAGAGTGTTAGTCTTTTTCAATACTCTGTGATACGTTCATGGTGAATTTTGTGTTAAATGCACGTGACAAAAGTTTTCATTCTTGAAACCACGTGACGTAAATAAGCCAATCAATTTGCGTATTTCAATCGAATCCGCTTCGAAAGCGATGATAAAAAAATAATTGTTTTATTTTGTACATAATGACTGCGAAGAGATATTGAAAATGGTAGGCCATTTATGCGAGTGATTCCCCACGGTCAATACTTCACGTGCTGTTGGTATGGTTCTTTTGCTATGTTTAATGAAACATTTTTAGTTTATGTGGTGAGTTTGGTGAGTATGAATGTATATTTTCGTGATCAGTATTTTGTGCGTCTCGAATTAAGCCAGCTGTCTCGAATTAGGCACTTTGACGGTACTTGAATTTCCTTTTTTTTTTTTGTTTCTTTTTTTTTTTTTCGGTATTACAATTGAAACATTATTCTTTTAGGCAATAATAAAAAAAGCATAAAGAAATGAAACTCATGGTTTTAATCATGATGTTGATGGTTTTGGGAAGAACTAACTATATCATTTCAAAAATTCATTAATGGTTGCAGTCCAGAAGTAACTTTTGAACAAAAGAAAAAGTTGGAAGGTATCATTTTTGTAATGTTATTCAATGTTTGGTTTTGTATGTCTTAGTAATCGGTTCTGTGTTATATATTGCATATTTTTACATTAAAGTTACTTCTCTTCTGCGTATGAATATATATTCTGAGCCATGTTGCTATTTGTTTCTGTTTTAAATTTTCTGAATGTAAGAAATGAATTAAAAAATTAATGCTGAAAAGAAACTTTTGCAAGAGTTAAATTCTGCGACACAACGCATACTGAACATGGGTGGCGAGCGACGCCGCCTGGGATGAGTTGCGATTCTATGATTTATTTTTTCGTCACGGGGTACGTACACGGGAATGGTGGATTTGACCTAATGTTTTCGAAGTTAAGTTCGGTAAAAAGTTTTTACCCGGGATACTAGTATATACTAATTCGCGTTGTGTGCAACACATTTAACTTAGAGAGTGTTTGTTTTTCTGTTTTTTAATGGTCAAAATCTTCTTAATCGTGGTCATATAGCGGCAGTTCGCCCACGCAAGACACATTCACGATTAGTATAATAGCACGTGGCATCATTTGACGTCAGATTTTTTAATGATCACGGGGGAACCATTGCATTGCATCCCCAATCGAACGCGACGTTTTGGGGGAAATATCTCGAGAACCAATAGGGATAACTGACGTTTTTTAGGGTCGGTGACACGGGTGATGGAGCGACGCAACATTTGGGACTAAATTTTATTTGGTACTGCGGATATGACGTCATCGAAATCTTTGATCAGCGATATCTCCGCAACGGTTGGTCGTAGCAAAACGATCCCATACACTTTTTTGATCAGCTTTTCGAGCTCTACAACATGGGCACACTTTTGAGTTGCGATTCTATGATTTATTTTTTCGTCACGGGGTACGTACACGGGAATGGTGGATTTGACCTAATGTTTTCGAAGCTAAGTTCGGTAAAAAGTTTTTACCCGGGATACTAGTCTATATCCTAATACGCGCTGTGCATCCGCTTTTTTTCACGCTTTCACTCTCTAAAATTTCGGGTCGTTTTTGCGGTCACTTATTCATAATGGAGTGTCAGACCACGGCGGTTAATATTTTTCTACGATTAGTATAGGGGAAAACATTGCATTGCATATAATCGTTTCAAATGTTTTGATTATTCGCGAGATTAAGAAACAATAGACAACAACGAAAGTATTGCGCGAAGATTTATTTTTGTTTTTAGGGTAAGTACGCTTTAGAACCTTTTTGTTTGTTTGTTTTGTTTTTCTTATAGTATTAATAGGGTTTCTGCGTCATTACTTTTCAAATAAAGAAATGAATATCATGGTTTTTAATCATGACGCTCTGGGTTCGTAAAGAAAATCGCAATTGTTTTTAATTCACATTTCGACACTTTTACGACTTTCGCGTTTGGCTTTTATTTACATTGGGGTGTGGATTCCATGAACAGTTACAGCGATTTTAATCTTTTTGTTGTTTACCTGTACGCACAATTTATTTTTACTGCTGCATATGCTGCATATGATTTTATGTTGATGTGTTTCGGATCTTCTGATTAAAAAGTTTTTTTGTTCATAACTCCAGTGTTGAACTAAATATGATTTAGCCGGAATACCTAGAGATTTTTAATTAAAAGAGTAAAGAGTGTTTTTTTCTGTATTGACGTTAGATATCTTTAATCAAGGGGAACCATTGCATTGCATCTTCAATTTATTTTACAGAGTGAAAAATGTGAAAAGTGAAAAAAGTGGATGCACAGCGCGTATTTTTATTTTTGATGATTTAAAACCCGTGTTCTACACGCTGTTCTACACGGGATACTACATTCTAAACATTCTACATTCCAAACAATTGAGGAATTTTATCATACAGCACACTAAAATTAATTATACTAAACTATCCTCTCTGTTCAGCTCACATCGATTAAAACCTGTAAAAAATTTTTACACGGGTTACTAGTAGTCACATAATTGCAGAACTTAACGCAATTACTAGATGATGCAATAGATGACTTGCAAGGAACATATTTTTATTTGACTTGATAATGTAGATTTTCAACAGTGGGCAATATTCAGGACATGATAATCAACAAATAGTTAAGGAACTAACAGCAGTAACATTTGACAATTTAATTGAAAGTATCCATACGGGCAACCACAGGAATTGCGTCATGTAATCCTGTCATGTAATGTTAACTTTTGTAACTGTACGTTGATTCTAAGTTTGGGTCATCTATTATGATCTGACAGTGTTTTTATTCTTTTACAGACTGGAAGAAATTTGGAGACAGGAAATGTTTGGAAATCGTTTTAGCACACTGCACTATGTACTTTTCTTTTTGCCTATATTTTGACTACTTTTATCGAATAAATATTTTTGTAATAAACATCTGTTTTTCATTCCTGCCTTTTCTACTGATCACCCAGTGGGCAAAATCTTCAAAAAATCACCGTGATGGAGAGCATTTTTAGAAACATTGTGTGTAGATTTCTATGGAAATGCACACTTTTGTTATTGCAGATATTTTTCCATAAATGTGCCGGCTGGGTAAGTCTGGTCATACCGATTTTCAATACTACAGTAGCATGAAAATACTTAGGAGAACTAACTCACTATCAAATCCAATATGAGAACTTGGCTGTTGAGTTTTCGTTTGATATCATCACTTCAATCCCTTGTATCTGAATTCACCCCTTTATTGGATTGTTGTGTAAAAGTTTGAGAGAGTTTTGTTTACAGAGTTTTGTTCAATCCACCGAAAAATTTAGCTATAGAAAGCAATTCATGTTGTTTTTTTTGTGAAAATTGTTTCTCTAAAATAGTTACCTGTGTTGAAAAATCTCTGCGAAGGAGTGCATTTCTATAGAAATATACGCACTATTTCAATAAAAATGCTCTTTATCGCAGTGATCAACAATAAGTAAACAGTCCTTTAGCATTCATATACATTCGACACCTCTGGCAAATATAAAAAGGCTATTGTAATTATTTGTTTGCTTTACGTCAACCTGCTTCAACTTCAGCATAACTCTCCAAACTAACGTAACCAGCGTTTTAAGCGTAATACTTGGGATTGGAAAAAACAGATCAGAGGTGGACTGAGACAACTTAGTAGATGTGAATAGTCAATTGACAAACTTATCATTGTGCTTTTATGTGTAACACTTTCTGGGTAGAATTGTACTTTCTTCACTTTCTTCTGGCCTATTGTTTCTTTTTCAGACAGAATTAAAATTTGAAAAGGTCCAAGCTATGACAATATAAAATTCGCATGGAACTAGGGTTATTGACTCTGTGTTTCTCGCAATTTTGTATCCCACGATTCCTAGTTTTTTGACAATTTTTGCGTCTCATAAAAGGTCTCTCAACATATTTGAAGGCAATTATGGTCAGTCGAAAGGAATTACATAAATAATACAAGGCGTTTTGAAAAAATGGCAAGAAGAAAATGTTATCGTAGTTTTTATAGTAAATATCCAATTCATTCTTATAAATTTTATACCAATGGAATCCTTATCTTTTTGTCTTTCTCATGATGCATTCTATTTGTGGGAAATGGAAAAGAAGAAGAAAAAATGGAAAAAATAAGTTTGGAAAAACTCATTAATTCCTTAACGATCAATTGAGATGTTTAACAATGTCAAAAGCAAAAAATTTAAAAACAGTGCCTGCATAAAGACTACCTAAATATTACATAAACCATATTCTGCAAACAAATAAGGAATCAGAGATGCGTTTGCTGCAAGTTTTGTACTATTTTTCATCTTGATAATTTGAATTTACAACACAGCGTGGTAGTGAAACAAACACATATTATATTTGCTACTAACCCAATGAGCTTTTAAGTTAAGGGACACAAAAATTCACATGTCTATAAATTGAAGTTGAGACTCATTGAAATAAGCTTTTGTTTTGTGGGCAGGTGTACATATTTTATGAGAACCATTTCATTTACATCAGAAAGAGTTTTTGCATTTTTTTCTGAGTTGCAGAGTTTGCAAATAATTGTTTATTACGTCGTATTAATGAGTTCCTTGTCCTAGAGCATTTAAGACCCCCATTTGGTCTATGGAAGCCGTAATGACAGGAACAGTTCAACTAGACAACCATCCTAGACATAATTCCTATTTTCTTGCTGAGTGTAAAGTCAGAGAGGAGTGATTCACACTGTAATAGTCACTGACATGACTCGGTCGGAGATTGAACCCGCCATCTCCCGAAAAGGAAGCAAGCACTCTATCGCAAAGCTACTAATCGGTTCGCAGTAAACATTGACGTCATAATAATAGCAATCATTTTTATATGGGTCGAAGTTGCTTGTTATGTGTTGTTTTGAAACTAAAGAAAGCTCAAGTTAAGGAACTTGTTCAATATTGTTTACCTTTATAATTCTGAAGTAGGATAATCAAAGTCAACTCCGAAAGGATTTCTCCCAACATTGTCCTTTTCTAACAAATTACTTGGTGATCCCAAAAGATCATAAAACCTTCAATACATATTGTTAAGGTGGACGGTTCCGCTATGTTGATGATTCCAGGCTTTTAAATACTCTGGCAGTGAACGATTAATTTTTTTTTAAATGGGTTGCTCCCTGCATGGCCGAAGCCACTACTAAGCAGAGAGCTACAAGATGAGAAAAGGAAGAACAGCTATAAAGACAGATCAGAAAGATGAAAAAACGAAGAAGAGTTATAAAGACAGATGAGAAAGATAAGAAAAGGAAGAAGAGTTATAAAGACAGAGCAAGGTGGCAGTTAATCTTGGATTTAAAAAATTGCAGATCATACTCAGCAGGAAAACAACTATGAGGGAGAGAATTCCAGAGGTGAGCAGTTCGAGGGAAAAAGCTAGATGAATAAAAGTTCTTATGGCATGTTGAGACCTGGATAGTCAAAGGATGAGAATTCGAAGAGAGGCGAGTGTTCCGAGAGAAAGTCTTTGGGAGAAGGGGTCAGTTGGTGCAAGTCATCCAAACAATGCCCATGAAAGAATTTATAGAAAAGAGACAGGGAAGCAAAGTTTCTCCGATGTGAGAGAGGGTGAAGATTAGCACAAAGATCAGGGCCAACTAAGTTAACTAAGCACTTCTGATCGAGAAGATGAAGACAATGAGCAGAGGCTCCAGCCCAAAAGTGGCAGCAATACTCAAGACAAGGGGGAATAGTGGCCTTAAACATGTAAATGATAGATTCAGCAGAAAGTAAGTGACGTACCGGGAAATGTGAGCCAACCTTCATAGCAGCAGATTTAGCAATGGACTCGATGTAAGAATTCCATGTGAAATTCTTTGTGAAGTTTAAACCTAGAAGACGAACATGAGATGACTCTGAAAGCTCACTTCCGTTCGTAAGAACAGAAGGAATTACAGGGTCCCTGAAGCGATTATTAAAGAGAAACTTAGTTTTCGAAGCGTTGAAGGAAACCACCCATTTCTGACCCCATTCAACTACTGTCCTAAGATCGTCCTCTAACTCAGCAGTCACTTCAACCTTATCAAACGAGTCCTTAGTCCTTTCAAGAGACGAGTAGAGAGCAGTGTCGTCAGCGTAAATAGCAAGTTTACTGAGAATACAATCGGGAAGGTCGTTGATGAAAATGAGAAAGAGGGTTGGACCAAGAACAGAACCTTGAGAAACCCCTGAATGAATAGAGTAAGAAGAAGACAAATGACCATCGAGAACTACCTTAACATGAAAAAAATATGACCAGTGTCATCGAGAGTGGAGTTCCAGCTGAATTGTTTAGAAAAGAGTCCTTACTAACAGCAGATTTCAACACCTCAGGACCATTGAAGAGTGGTGGAATCAAAGACTTACCCTTATTAGAAAAGCTTCAATAGATACGCCAGAAATCACGAGACCCAATAGATTCAGATATAAGCCGATCATGGACCAGATTTCGATAGGTGCGTTTAGCCTCCTCCATGAATTTTTTACAGTCGTTTCGAGCTCTTGTGAAAAGACGCCTGTTGTCCTCACTACTACAAAGTTGACAACGATGGAAAAAATGATTACGATGGGCAATTGCAGCAGAAATGGCAGGAGAGAACCAGGGAGTAGAGTGTGGTTTAACTTGATATTTACAAGAAGGAACAAATTCATCAATACCAACTTGAAGCAAAGAAGAGATCTCCACTGCACATTTTTCTGCATCACAGGCAAAGATATGATCAACCGGCGGTCACGAATCTCGAAAGCTGTCCCAGTCACCACGATGGTATGAATAAAGTTTGCGATGAATAGGTGGATCGTGTGGGCAAGCGGAATTAAAGTCAATGGCTACGTTAACAACCGAATGATCAGAATTACCTAAAGGAGCAAATGTTGATGTTTTCCAAATGCTCGGGTTAGATGAAAGGAATAGATCAAGTAAAGAAGGCTCTTGATCAGCTCGATCAGGTACGCGAGTGGGAGAGTTCACAAGCTGAGTAAGAGAATGAGAGATAGCAAAACTGAAAGTGTCAATGTCAGATAGGGAGGTAGTGTGTGAGAAAGGTAACCAGTCAGCATGATGGATTTTGAAATCACAGAACAAAAAGATATTAGCAAAGGGCTGAGTTATGAGAGCTTTATCAATATTTTCCGAGATAGAATTGATGACGCTGCACGACTGAGAAGATGGGGGAGCGATACACAAAGAAAAGATAACTAGTTGAATGCAAGAGAGAAAGACGTAGACAGATGAAAGATTAGTCAGGAGATCCGAGATTCAATTGACGACTGACAGGAAGAAAGTCACGAACATAGATGCCAAGGCCGAGAATTACAAGAAAAAACTCACATCCTGAAGTTTTCGTACTTTGAAGAAAATTTAAGATCGGGCTGTTCTTAATTTTTGTGATTGATGATTTGAGTCTCAACTTGTTTTGAATTAGTTGCCAATTACGAAAACATGTTTTGTAATGTTTTATTTGTTTTGGCATTGAAAATGCATAAAGGAGAATGATTCGAGTCAACCCTTTGTAAAATTGAATTAAAACTCGAGTGATATGATAGCGTATACTGTCATTCTTTATCTTTGCAACGATACCTCCAAACAGTCTATATCACAGTTCAGGTATATTATCATTTTTTTCTGAATAAACTATACTGGAAAACTTTAATAATTACAATTCCTTTCTCGTCTGTAGCAAAAGTTGTAAGGTAGCTAAGGAGCATGGACATAAGTTTGGTTTTAAAGAAGTAGAATATTAGCGGGATTCGGAAAAGTCATGTTTTGTTTACACGAAACTGTTTTTCTATAGATTTGTAGGGAGTTATATACAACTTAGTATAGTCTGTTCACCACATTCATGGCCAAATCGTTAGTTTCAGTCTGAGAAGCTTTCCCATTAGCACATGAATTAAAAAATATAAAACATAAAAAATACGACCATAGTACAGTTTGTTTCATAATGTTGGAAATGGAAATTTTAAAGCAGTTTTTTTAAATGAATATATACTGAATATCAAAATAATTTTTACATCGGTGGAAAGTTCTTTCGGCTAGTATATTTTTGTGAAAAATGAAAAATTGGTTTTTATAAAAATAAGGAAAATGTCTTCGAAAAATTTAATTAAAATTTTTAATGGCCGATTAAGTTATCAAATTCATTACACCCTTTGTAATTCCCTTTAATTACCTAACTGCTGGTTGTGGTGTAAATTATTTTTGAAAACTCTTAACTTGGAATTGATGGATTCTCGGACTATCAAGTAAGTTATTGTAATACTAATACATAAATATTGAAATAACCTTTCATTGATATTTGGTGAACTTTTGCTGACATTGAAACGTAAAACTATTGACTTAAAGATATGTAAAGCCGAAACAAGAACAAAATGGTCCAAAACAAAAGCATTATAGAACTGACTTTATACCAACCTAATAGATACTATGAAGTAGTGTGTGTGTGTGAAGGATACATCCTTATTCAATGAAAATGCTCTTCCTCGCGGTGACACTTTGACGATTTTACACTCACATAATTCTGGACATATAAATAAGGCTTTTCCTGGACTTTCTTTAAACGTCAATGTTTTACCAAACTATCCTGCTCTGCCTGGTTTTCAAGCGTTAATTTGCTGAAAATTGACACGAATTTCTCTGTAGCGATTTGCAGTAAAATTTACAATGACGTAAATTAGCATTTAAAAATACATTCCGAGGTGGCCGGGTAACGTTCAAACTGAAGTTCAAAGCATCTATACCCAGTTGGTAAAATCAAAATCATACAGCATTTTGACTGTAATAGTGTGTATGTTATAGAAATGTACTCTTTCGTTGTGATTTTTTAAGGAAATTTGTTCACTGGGTGTAGACAAAAGGACTGAAATCAACATTGTTGAGAAATTTTGCGTCATCTGACGAGAAGTCATCGTATAAAAGAAAGCATCATTGTAATTGAAGGTTTCATCTTTCACGTGAAGATTATTAATATTGATATCCCTAATAAAAATCATCTGATATACGAAACCTCTTCCTTAGCCGGCACATCTGTTAAAAAGTCTCTGCGAAAGAGAGCATTTCTATAGAAATATGCACGCAATTTCAATAATTGTGCGCTCCGTCGCATTGGCTTTTTGACGATTTTGCCCACTGAGTCATTCAATGTTTTTTATAGTTATTTTGCAGTAAGCTTCAGCTCACCTTCGACAATGCGTGTTTAACAGGAGAAGAATAGTTTTTAAGCCTACAATACCAAAAGGGAAAGGCGAGGGTTGAAATATTTGGAGTTTGTTGGATAAATTCGTCTTTTGAGTCCACGGACCCTGTCACTTTTAACAACCTTAAAGTGTACCTGACCCTGAATCACAAAGGTTTTAAACACCGATGCTAGTAAACGGTTTTCTAATCATAATCGGGAAAAATCGGTTCAGGATCATTTCGTCAAGAAGATATTGTATTACATATCATAGAATATTTAAAACTTTTTTCTTTCGAAAGTATTACTTTAAGTTTTTTTCCATTTTTCTTCTTCTAGACTTTTAAAGAAATCTTTCGAGTTGAATCACAATGGAAGGTATTCTTCAACTCGTTTGCTCGTTGTCACAGGATTGGAAAGTTGTTGTTGCTTTGATCGTTGGTTTCATAGCAGGTAAATTTCACTTTCTCTGGTAATATTTACAAATTAAGAATATGTTTTAGGAGCGTCTAAATCAGAAATATGACAAAATCTAAACTAAATAATACGAAAACATTTTAAAATCGCACTGAAGAGATAAGCATTATTGTTTTAAATATTGTTATAACAAATTTGTGATTTTTCTTCGGGAAAAAACCTCTTCATGATATCTTTCCTTAGTCTCTTTGTTTGCTTATCAACTAGTTTTTCAAATGTTGCTGGCAGATTGATTTAAACTCAAAAATATTGTAATTACTAAATTGGACTCAATGAATAGAACTAAAAACATTTTTGTCCAAATTTTACATACCTAAAATGTTCGGACGTTTTGTCCTGCAAGTTCTAAAACAGTCGGTGACATGAAGGTAGATAACTTGCAATAAACCAAAATCCATTGAACTTAATTTATAAAATTAAAAATATATATATCATTTATCTTAACGAAATTTTTTAATTTAAAAAAATGAAAATATGTATATCATTTATCTTAACGAAATTTTTTTAGTGGTGTACCTTTATTCAACACGAAATTTTGGGTACTTCAAATCAATAGGACTAACCAATCCTAAAACATATCCGTTTTTGGGAAACAGTTACCTAATGCTTTCACCAAATGGACTACGAGAAGGAATGCTGGAACTCGTAAAGAAACATGGCAAAGTGTTTGGACTGTTTCAGGGTAACAAACCAGAACTCATCATCGCTGATGCTTCTTTCATAAAAGAAATTATGATTACAGATTTTCATTTATATCCGGATCATACCAAAGTGACTTTTGGCTGCGAATGCATTGACAAAAACATCTGAAACATACACGATGATGACTGGAAGCGAGTTAGGCAGGCGTTAACTCCTGCATTTACTATTGGAAAATTGAAACTCATGGTGGATGACATTGTAGATGCTAGTAAAGATTTGACGGAACACATGAAGCAGTTATCGGAAAAGGGAACAAAAAATGCTGATATGAAGCCATTGTGTGGGAATTTTTCCATGGATGCTATTGCAAGAACAGTGTTTGGAATCTCTATAAATTCATTTAAGAATCCCAATAGTGAATTTATCAAATATGCAAAAATGGTTTTGCCGTCAGAAGAGTTTGGTATTCAAACTATATTTTCATTGACGAATATCTTACTCCCATCAATTATGAGAATTTTAGAGAAATTTGGGGTGACCGTCTTTCCTAAAGGGTCAATGAGATTCTTTGAAAATATCGTCGATGATTTGTTAAAAGCTCGCGAAAATGAGATTGATCCACGTAACGATTTTCTTGCCTTAATGGTAAAAGCGCAAAAGGTACGGACACAAGAAGCAGACATGAAAAAGGGACTTGATAGAGAAGACATACTTGGTTCGGCATTTGTATTCTTCACAAGTGGTTACAGTTCCATATCGTCCGGTTTATGTGCGTGTGTATACTACATGGCCACCAATGAAGAATGGCAACAGAAGACATATGATGAAATCGAAGCTGCCTTATCAAAATCCAATGGAGAAATTGACATAAACGTATTGAAAGAGATGCCTTTGTTAGAAATGGTTGTCAAGGAAAGCATGCGCATAGCTGCACCTATTCCAATGATTGAAAGAGTGGCCAAGAAAGATAATGTACTCCGGGGAATTCCAGTTCAAAAAGGTAGTCGCACTATTTTCACAGCATTTTATTTAATGTATATTTATCTTTCTCAGTAAAATTTTTATAAGTCATCATTTCGCTATTTCAACCTAGCCAGCCGGCCTATTTGTTAAAAGATCTCTGCGAAGGAATGCATTTCTAAAAACTTCAGAATTTTAATAAAGGTGCTCTCCTTCGCAGTGACATTTTGACAAATTTGCCCACACTGGCTATGAACAGTGTTGCAGAAATTAGTCAAAAGTAGGATGATTCATTCATTCATTCATTCATTATCATCGAAGCGTTAGATCATAATGAATCATCCACGTGTAATGACGTCAGACTCGGTGTCGTTACAAGGCAACCTTTGGAATTAACGATAATTTCATGATAACTTTAGGTACGCGCATTTGGTTTCCTACTCACGCCATACATCACCTTCCGGAATACTATCCTGAACCAGAAAAGTTCAACCCAATGAGGTATGTTTCAATAATATTCCTTTGTTACAGAAACTACCGATTTATTTGTAAACGAAGCCATCAAAACCGACCGTACTAAGAGTGTGTGTGTAAACCTCCAATGATTTTCTTCCATGTGTAAGTCTTAAGTCCATGTGGCGTCAACGTTGCACGACCGTCTCGAAATTTACTTGTTTGGATTTATTCTTACTAAAAAATTTCCAACATCGTGATTGACGAAGCAACGACTGAAAATTAAACATCTCTTGCAATCTTCACTCGCAGTAGCTGTGTGAAGTTATGAAAATGGTAAATGGAACGTGTGCTACTCCTTGAAGAGCTGACAGTCACATGTATACAACATTCATTTAGATTTGAGAATAGCAAACAGACGGAATATATTTGGTTACCGTTCGGATTGGGACCTCGTGCTTGTATTGGTGACAAAATATCCATAATGGTGATAAAGCTGGGATTACTTCAGCTTCTCAGGTTTGCAGTTGCATTTATCTAGTAAATTCTGACTAGGAAAGAATCCTTTGTTAAATTTTTGTGTATTAAAAAACGAGGCATAGCCTTAAACAATAACAGGTTTTACAACACAGGCTAGTGGTTAGAAATCAAGAAATAAGGCGCATGTTAGTGTGGTCATTCAACAATTTTCTTACTGCTAATTTAGAATGACGAGTTAGGAACAGATTTTAAAACAGCATAAAATTATTTGATCTTTGGTGATTAACATCTAACAATTTGAAAGCATCAAAAGTTCATAGTGTAAACGTTGTAAAATGTGTTTGGGTTAGTGAGGGTTAGGTTCAGGCTATGCCTCGTTCTTTCAGTCTATTTCAAGAAGCTTTAGCCGAGACGTTTAATGCTTTCAAAAGATGAACACATTCTGAACTGTAAATAGGTCTGATATTTTGAAAGTAGTCATGATCGTTTTGTATCGTGTGTGTATTCGATTTTAGATCGTTTAAATTCTTTCCCGCCAGTGGAAAAGAACAGCTTGAGCTTAACGCTTTTAGCGTTATAAAAGCGATGGTGTCGTTTGAAACCCGCAAAAAATGAGTGAATGCTGTGATGGATGCTGTTGGGTGATGGCGCGATTAATGTCTTATGGTTTCCTAGCAACACACTACAGCCTTCGATTTTATTTTAGAAACGACTTTTTTTTAAGTGATTTAGAATTTTATAGACTTTTATAGACTTTAAAGTGACTCTCTCTGAGAAGCTGTCAAACCACAATAGCAAGAAAACGATGAAGCTTGGTTTGTATTGTCCAATGAGAACTCATCGATTTCTTTTGACGAAATGCAACGAATTTGAAATTATCAGATAAAATAGGGATACTAACCAAAATGTCAGTGGTTAGTAGAAATTCTCTCAGCTTTGTCACAAAACTACTATTTCTGGGGATTTAATCATCAAGTTTTCTTTAGAATTTATTAATAATCAGAATTTATTTTTCAACTAATAAGTTATAATAATACGGTCATACTATACTTGACTATACTATACTATACTTGACTTAACAGTTCTAAGTTTAATTGTTCGTAGGACTTTTCTTTCTAACCTGAATATATATTTGATAAGTCGCCTTCTTGAAGGATTTATGATTTTCAAGTTTTGTATATTCTTCTTTATAATTTCATGAAGTTTTGTATATTCTTCTTTATAATTTCATGAAGTTTTGTATTATCTTCTTTATAATTTCATGAAGTTTTGTATTATCTTATAAATAAGTTGAAGGCTTTATCTGACGTTTGTTTTCAGATTCATTGATGTCATGGAGTGCCATATTTCAATAAAATGATCCCATACAAGCCGTTAGGTATCTCAAAGGCACCGCAATCATGCTGATTGTCACAAATGCTAACAAAATAATATAAAGAAACATGTAAACACGATACTCTGCAAGATTTCTGCGTTTCTATGTTTCAACAAAACTAGCTTAATTGTAAAGAAACGAAAGACTTGATGACATTCTAGATGCGATCTGTCAGGAAAAATATTTATATCGGCATTTCTTTGATTATAATCTCTCGCCTCTCATTTCACTGCAGTTTTGGTTTACATGATCGCTCATGTTTATACAAATCTTCATGTCTCATGGAAAAACAAAGAAAGTAGCAGAAATATGATGGATCTATTTTTGCAACTTTGATAAATATTTCAAAACTTCTGCTTCACCTTTTGTCAAAAGGGGCCAAAAACGAATCGATATTAATCGAACGGGGCGCTTAATTGGGTCCCTGGGCGCTTACTCAGTCATTTATAGTAACTGTATCAAGCAAAAGTTGAACATTTAGTTAAAAGACGGTTGAATTAACGAAATGAATGAAAAGATTCGATTATCTTCACATCAAAAGGCTGCCACAGTCATGAAATTTTCAAACTTAGGATATTTCCAACTTGTCGTTTTCGGACTTCATGTAGAATTTATTCATGGATTTTATGTAGTACTTCTTATGAAGACCATCAAGAGAAGTCGCATGGTTTGAAGACATCAGAAGACGCGTTACCTTTATTTATGAACTATAACAAGTCCTTCTCTCAAAATACGATACGATCTTTCCCCAATTTTGGTCCACTTTGACAATTGTTTTATTTGCAATTTTTTTATAATTGGTGGACATTCGAATTGTGGTTCAAAAATGGCTGGAATTGTAAAGTTGGCAACGATTTCATGTAAATGTTGCACGAAATCTAGTTAGGGTTAGGGTAAGGGAATCTTTTATAATTAGTTGTCGGTGAAATTAAATTCCCGCGAAATTTTTCAAAATTGTCTGTGCCCGCGAAACTAAATTCACGAAATTACAAAGTTAAGCCTAAATATTTCTTCGTTTTTCTATACTTGAAACGAAATCGTTGATTTTAGGTACTGAGACGTTTCCTCTCCTTTTAAATAGTACACTAGAGGAGGATTTTTTACCAATATAGTAATTCTGTTTTGAATTAATACCTACGCTCAATAAAATAAAGCATTAAACTCCCACGAAAATAAAAATCAATTTTACCATCCGCGAAATTAAATTCTGGCGAAAAAATTATTTTGATCAACCGCGAAATGTATGTAATTCCCGCGAAAATTTCTTCCCTTAGGAAATTGCATAACTGGTCACTCTAGTCGCAGGATTGGTTCACAGGATCTGGTGCTCTTGCTGTACATGGTCAAACTTTCATGAAAGTTTGCAGATAGCAAAGATTGTTTTAACAAACAACCAATACCCACCGCCTTTCTTCGACCCCATCATTCATGATATACGTCAGGAAAGACTTTTGGAAAGTTACAGAAGGACGCAAAATGAAGGTGAGAATAACAACGAGAACGAAGAAATTGAGGTACCGCAAGTAAAGCGATTGTTTATTCAATATCGCGGGAAAACATCCGATCAGTTTGAGCAATCGCTACGAAAGATCAGCGCCCCTTGTAAAATTGTGTTCACTCTCAGAAAACTGAAAACCTGTTTACCTACATTGAAACCTGAAATCGAAGATATTTACAAAAGTGGCGTCGTTTATAGAATAAGCTGTTCACGATGTAGGTATGTTTGGTCACCAGGATGAAGGAGCATCGAGGCAAGGGTCCAGTGAAAGCCCACTGGGGGAAATGTTGCGATCGTGAGCTCTCAATGATTGACATGGAGATTCTATGTTCAAGCACAAAATCTGTTTACCACCTAATGACACTGTGGCGTTAATGATAGAAGCATTCAAGCTCGATCTCAACACAAAGGACGCAAACAAACGCCGTTTTTATAGTCCCTTGCGTATATACGGTATCAGAAACAAATTTGATTTCCAAGTTTGATTTCTGACTTGTCATTTTAACAAGTGTAGATTTAGATATGTATGTGAGAGTATGTCTGCGATGAATTTTATAGATGTTTTTAACTGTTTTTATTATGCTTTTAAATAGATGGATTAAGTAATACGAAATATATTGTCGATATTTACTAATACTCGTTGTTGGTATACTACTTCAAAACGGCAAAATTTGGACATTCTTTTGTTCTTGTGACGTCATACAAGTGCATGTCAATTCTTCTCCAGTCGAACAACCCCAATTTGACTAAATTTTTAAAATACGGGTAGTACAAAAACTTAACGAAAAATTATAATTAATTTTGGGATATACACTTAGGTTGACTTGTCTTTAGTAGTATACACTTAGGTTGACTTGTCTTTAGTAGTAACCATTTTCATCAAGCCAACAATCAAGTACAGGAAACACCAAGGCCGTTCAGAATTCTCATTCATTTACTGGCATAACGTATGGACGTATAAACGTATTAACTTAAAATATTTATGACGTTTCTATACACCTTTGTATAAAATTTTTAATATACATTCATATAGGACACTCTTTCCGAACACTCCAATTGATGACGTCAATCTACTTTGCTGTCCAAGTTAACAATGACAACAAAAGTTGGTCTACAATAAAATAGACTCACTCGAACACTATTCGTGATGGATATAAGAATATATACAAAAATAATGAAATTTTTAGAAAAGATCATTTTCTGTGTGTATATATATATACTGACACCATTCCAGTTTAATCATCGAAAGAAACCTCTTCACTCTACTCGAAATCTCTACCTTTTTTCTATACCTTTATCATCAGTGTTTCTTTTAACACGTACTCAAAAGAAAGTCAAAAACACCCAGAATAAAATACAGAGACCACAGGCTTGCCACACTCCTGAGGGTAAAACCCGAAAACAAACCGATTTGATCTAGTCAATATGGTTGTAAAGGATGATCTCATAGGCGCATTCAGTGTCAGTCAAAAAAAGTGGAGGAGTGCAACGTTATGATATCTTTCCAATCATAGGTATCGATTAGGTTACCGTCACCTTTTCCTTTTCAATTGACTACACTCTCCTCCACAAATTTTGACTAAGCTCTAGCTACGCCTCTGCATCTATGATAGAACAACAATTTCCTGTCTTCTAAGCATCGTTGGTCTCCTCCTGTGGTGTTGCGAGTGATGTCTCCAACTGTGTGATGACATCTTCTAGGCTGGAAATATCCTCAGGCGTGCTGTCAAAACAAAATAAATGATTCAATGTATTCATAAGTATAAAGTCATTCTTTTTGAACGATATATTTTAGGGAGAGGTTTACAC
Source organism: Turritopsis dohrnii (assembly GCA_027922465.2). Taxonomy (NCBI): domain Eukaryota; kingdom Metazoa; phylum Cnidaria; class Hydrozoa; order Anthoathecata; family Oceaniidae; genus Turritopsis; species Turritopsis dohrnii. The sequence continues at coordinate 255,244 of BQMF02000379.1, read as the reverse complement.
AAGACAAATTACCCTACCGACCTGTTTAAATGCTCAACATTCTGAAAGAAAAAGCCTTTTTGTCTTTGCCCCTCACAGGTCCGATAAATATTCAAACAAAATTCCGTACCTTTCGTCCATCGTCAGTCCTTCATCGTGTTCAAGGGGGACATCAACATGCCCAAATACATCTACTTTGCTTTTCAAATTTTCAGGTGCAACACGAACAGCTAGACTCGTCAGCAAACCAGCAGGTGTACTACATGATAATAATAATAATTACAATAATAAAAGTTTATCAATTTCTCTTTACATACCCAGTAGGCAAAATCTTTAAAAAGTCACTGCGATGAAGAGCATTTTCATTGATATAGTCTGCAGATGACATCTATAGAAATGCACTCCTTCGCAGTGATTTTTCAACAAATTTGCCCACTGGGTACCTACCACCACCTTTGGAGGGTCTCAACATAACCTACAGTTATTCAAGAGTGATTACTACAGTAGAATCCCGTTAACTCGTACCCTGGTTAAGTCGGACTTTCCCTAAGTCGGACTGATTTTCCATTCCCCTTGAGAGTACGCCTCTTACGAGAGCTCCGCTTAATTAGGACATTCGCTAAGTCGGACACTTTTTCCGTTCCCCTTGAGAGTACGAGTTAACGGGATTCTACTGTACTACACGTCCGAATTTGATATTATAAAAATCATTTCGCTTATTGTCGCTTGTTTATGTCTAATATGGCACGTCGTCAAAATGTCAATTCCCGTGGAAGAAAATGGCGTACATCCATTCTTAATTCGAAGCTGTATCCATATCTCAAAATATCTTTTGAATCATTGTGAGTTGAATAATCAAAATTTCCAGAAACATTAGAAAGTGTTATAATAATGTTTTTATGTTACTATTTCATTATTTGAATTATATCAAGTGGGTATTATTTAAGTACAAAGTATGAACAAAAAGTGTAGAAATCCTTATTATTATCTGCGGCGCGAAGCAACAGCAGATATTGGTTTACCCGTGGATGATGATGATGATGATGATCCTAAAACGGCCTAAAGTGACGTCACGTTGTGTGCTGTTTACATGGCTCTTATGATCCCTGGTCACACGACATCAAATTTCAGTAGCGTGAATTCCCGTCAATAAAGCGTTGAGTTATTTGCGGTAGTGTGTTTTTTGTGGAGGGTACATCTCTTCTCAAGACAACCTGGCGACAAACTTTCAATTTTAGCTCCCATTAATTCGGTAGACGAAGTCATCACTCAGCAAAACACACTAGGGACTATTTCCTTTTTGCACACCCAATTTTTTCACTAATAATGTCCTTGAATCAAATGTGTTTTCGTTAGCTGTGCCTCGAAGACTGTTTTTGCCTCCTTATAATTAAAATTGGGGCTATGCATGCATGGTCCTCCTCACAACCTCGAAGCGTTGACTATTTATCAGATTCGTTTGTAGACCACAACCTTCATCATTTGTGGGACTTTTGACTTTGTATCCAGTTTGAGGGACTTTGTCACACAGGACAACGTTTTTATAAATCACAAAATTATAATACCTTCAAGCCCCACATGTTTCCCCTTTATGTTGTAATTTGAGCTACATTTTTATTAGCAACAAACTTATGATATGACACGCGACACATGTGGCTATGGGGATAAAACACATTAAACACCTGTTTTTTTTTATTGTTTTATAAACTTTTAATTTTCTTGTATACATATATATATCTTTGTGGGCATATTTACATACGTTTCTACTACTACATTATTATGTATACTGTACTTGAAGTTTCTGGGTAAAACGTTTTGTATTGAAATTAGGGATTGAAAATATTCAGGGGGCTATTGAGCCCGTTCATTGTGAAAGTTGCGAATTCACAAGGGTAAATTTTCAAGTTAAAATTTTCGTCATTCTTTTCAAAAGCATGTGACTGTAGTTTTCAGTGTGTTCGACAGCTCCTAATCACTTTCATTATGTTTTTGTAATCTTTGCTTTTGAAAAGAAAAAATGAAGCTTTTAGTTTTGAATTTCAATGATTTTGTGCTCCTACATTTGTGTCTTGTAAGAATAATATACGATGGGAGTGCATTACTTTTTTTATATTCATTCACACACAGTGCTTTAGTCTCTGTTATTCATATTATAGGTATAATCATTATTGTTTTGTATTGGAAAACAAATCACTTTTATTGAGGCACGAGTAAATATTCTTAAAAACACACATCTTGCTCTGTCTGGCTTATTGAAAATGTTTACGTATAAATTCTGTGATTTTGATCAGAAAGAAACGATGGCTAAACCAAGCAGAATGTGTGCAAAGTAGTGAAATTTGACCTTGCATGAACATATTATTAGAAAGTTTCAGAGAACAGAAATCGTTTTATTTTTCTGTTTTTGATTGTTGAAAGTAAAAGTTGTTTTTCTCTCTTTTTTCTCTATCTGATCTAGACGGGTCCAATTTCAAAGTTTTCTCTGGCGCCTCCGTCCCGACCTTGGTGGGGTCTCTTGCTTCACTATATTTACCTGTTTCACAACTTTCACAATGGTACTCAAATCTGTCAATACGCCCCTGATATTCTTAATAAAAAGATTGTTTTTCTCCTACGAGAGTCCAAAAAGGTATTTGCTAAAAGAACAACAATGGAGACATAGACGTATTCAAAAACTATGCAAAAAGTGGAGGAGTCCAACATTACAATATTTCTTTTCAGTTATAAGTATCGATTAGGTTTTTTGCACGCTTTCCTTTTATATATACATATATAAATGACTAAATTCTCCTCCATAAATTTTGACTAAGCTCTAGCTACGCCTCTGGGAGAGATGAAGTAATCCGTTTAAATTTATTCTTTTTGCTAAAAGATAACCTGTGTGAGACAGATTGCATAATCATATATCTTGAAAAGTATACATTTATATAATATATGTTTTGTATATTTAAAACTGATTTTTCCACATTTTTAAGTTTTGAGAAATGTTGTTTGGGAATGTCACAATAATCTTATCAATTATATTTGTTTGGTTTTATTTTTTCAGGTATATATAAAGCACCAATCAAGAGCTATCAATGTATGAACATCAATGTATGATTTAGGAAGAAAAATATCAATGGCTATAACAAAATAATTGAACTATTGTGTCAGAGACAGAAGAAGTATACAATATCAACCATTTAGGGCATTTCTAGCCACATATGGTCTTAAAATGATGCAATATTCAGAAATTATTGATTTTCAGAGAACTTCAGACAATAAGTCATTTGGAAAGAACATATGACCAAATGCTTGTGAAAACCTCGAAACACTTGTTGACTCTGAAAAAACAACTATGATATGCAACGATTTTCCAGTCTATGGATACATTTTTATGGAGAATACATTTCATATATATGAGAGTCAGAAAAGTGTACAGAAGTTACGAATCTGTGCTTATGCATAACAGAACTGAAAAGCTATTGTTGCTGAAATCAGTTTGTTTTCTATTGTTCACTCCTTCCCTTATTTATCTCTACCTCACGTTCCCAAAACTCCTGAACTGAATAAGCTGTAACTGTTTAAGCTAAAGATAGAATTAACCCATAACAGCAAACATGTTTGAAAAATATACCTCCTCTGGGAACTAAAGTTTTATTCATTGTGTTTTCAAGGAAATATAAACGTGAAAATATCCTCTTTCCCGTTTTATATGCATGCTTATACTTCTTTAGCTCGCATGAATTTATTGAATGAAAATATCCGCTTATTCTTTGTTTTCGCTGATGAAAGGTTCAGCCACAGGCAATCACGATTCTTCGGATACTGGTTTTGTCGGCAGTTCGTTATCAGCATTAATTGAGTATTCTAAAATACTGTGCAGTCATCAGTCAATGACTTGGTGTGACTGAAGTGTAATGCATCAGGAGTCGCACACTTCTCCCTTTTAGGTTACTTCTAAACGAACTACTTTCTTTCATTATGCTGATTGTTTTGCCGCAGATTTAGCGACTGTGGTCGTTCTTGTTCATTGATAAATAAATATGCAATTCTTACATTTGAGAACGAGGATAGTTAGCCAAAGACCAAAACATACATAAGCAATTCTACATACCTTATCGGGGATAATTTCGTCGGGGAAAATTTTCGTCGCGAAGCAAAAATTTCGACACTTCTCCCCGACGAAATTATCCCCGATAGGTAGTCATTTCGTGAGCGCTCGTTCTTGTATCATACAAAACCTTATCACGACTTCACACAATCATCGTCTTCCACCAACATATACAATACGTTCGCCTAACAAAATGTTACTATCAGACTTTACGGTGTAAACCTTGTGAAATGTGTTTGGGTTAGTGAGAGTAAGGCTCAGGGTTAGCCTCATTTGTTCAAACATTTTCATAAGTGTTTTGACCGTATAAATGTGATGGTAACGATATATCAGATGAACATACTCCATAATAGCCTCCTGAACTTAAACGTTTTTTTAGTTACCAGTTTCCTATTTTATTTGCAGCGGACCTGCAAAACCAGCCAATCAGCTTTCTTGTAACAAACCTACTGATTTCAGTTGTTTCAGAAGCACGTGTTAGACTCTAAACTTACCTAAGACCACCGCCAACAATTGCGCCAACCACCATAGATCGCCACCCTGATAAAACGTTATACACTACGCCTGTGCATGCTGAAAGTAGAAAAGCTAAATTCAGTGTTAACTTACTTGAAGGAAATTCATTTTCACGAATTCTAGACAAACCAGTGAAAATAAGTTCCCTGATGAATCGTCTTGAATCAACCTGATCAGCGGAGCGAGTGAACACTAAATTGTCGCTGTTCCTGAGTGGTTTCAATTAATGTCTTATCACACTTCTTTATTCATAAACCTTTCTTCACTAATGAGGAACAATTGAAGAACAAGAAGACATTACTAGAAATCACACATGAAAAAATACTATAGTTAAATTCTTAAATAATCTGAAATATAAAAATTATGTGCAAAACGTGTAAAAGCAAATCCCATCTGTATCTATATTAAGTGTCAATGGGTGGTAATCAATTACATGTTTTCCTTCGATATACTTTTTCTATTTCAGACCTGCAACTCAATAGACCTTTTCATGAATTACGTCATTACAAGCATCGCCTCGTTTTCAAGTTTAAGAATAATTACGTACTTAACCTTACTAAAAGAATTTCGTGAAAAATGTTTCCCTAAGGTGTCATTTCTCTTTATAAATGGCTCAAGCGTCATTAATATTTGGCGTTGTTTGTAGTGACGTAATTCATGAAAAGGTCTATAGTATTGAAACATAACGGTTACCTCCAGCAGCTGCGTAGTTGATAATATAGTTTTGTGGATTTTCTTGAGAAAGAATTACCATCAGCATACTGTAAACAAGGAGTATTGGATATTTGTTCAATGACGACGCCAATCTTATGAAGATGTATTTCCACGCAGCCGTTGACAAAATAAATTATAGTGACTTTTTCCTCGATTATTAGTTTTGTTTCTCACTTATAGTTTTACTGCATATATCACTGGGCGAGTAAAAATTATCAAAGGATATCTTTGGTGATAATTCATAAATTAACTTTTACATGTAGGCTTGTATACCATAATCTGTAGAAAGGTTCATTTTCATACTACTGCTGTTTTGGTATGCTGGGCAATTTCCATTCTAACACAATTTGCAACTACCAAACAAGGAAAAATATACTCAAACATAACTTTAAACATGTAAGAGGATTTAAATTGGATTTTTGTTGACAATGACATAGAAAGAGTAACAATCTATTTCATAATGGTCCCACACTGTTGTTGATATGTGTTGACGTATATGGCACATCGCAGAAATAACTAACAGAGATCCCATTTGATTGTGAACTGAGGAACAATGCTAACAGAGAGAATAGGGACTCAGCGGGCCATTTGCTAAAAAATCTCTGCAAAAGAGTGCATTACTACAGAAATATTATACACAATTTCAATAAAAATGCTCTTCGTCGCAGTGACTTTTTGACAATTTTGCCCACTGGGGAATAGCCACCTTGAGGAGCATGATGGATGGTTACAAAAGTAAATTGGACAGAGTGCAGGAGAGACCACGAAAGAAAATCAACACAAAAGTGATTTTAAACCTGACAAAAAGATTTACCAAAACTTTTTTTTCGTTTTTGTTAAGGTTTACATTACTCTCAAAAATTCTGTCTCGACAAACTTTCGGATGTATGCTTGTCTGAAAGTTTGTAGCGCTGAAAAAATCATTTCTTTTCGCCCTGTCCAAAAGTTTGCCACACCGAAAATTTTGGAAAATGATTTTTTCCCCTTGTGCGTTTTACAGGCTTTTATTTGCATGAAAAACTCTTTTATAAGGCTGTTGTTTTTACAAAATAGTCTTCTGCACACTTATTATAAATGGTGTGCATCTTTTATTATTAACACGATACAAAATTTCTAGACACATTAACCTAACCAGTTGTTTCCTTACTATTTCATATGTCGTTGAATTACATTTCTGATTTTTATCAAAGAAAAAAAAAGTGTTCTAGCTGAAGTATTTTGTCCAAACTTTTTGTCCGGAATTTCAAAAAATCTGTCTGAAAGTTTTTTCACCAAAACTTTTCAGGATTAATGTATGCTAGCAATATTCGAGGCCACAAACACCACAAATGTTTTCCAAAAACTATCTAAAATTTACCTGTATAAGCCTGAAAATACACCAGCACGCCAGCCAAACCGAGAGCCATTACGAACAAACCCAACAATGACTTTAGATTGATACTCTCTCTAAAAATAACAGAAATACAATCCAATACATTATGTATTTTATAAAAAAAGGTTTAACAAAAAAAAGAAGGCAAAAGAAGTCTAACTTAACAAAGTAAAAATAGATTACAATGTGAGATTTAAAAGAATCCAAGAGGCATTCAAAATCAGATCCACTGTTTCCATGACTTTTTCATGTTTGAAAACTATATGAAATTAAAGGGCATATAAATACTTGTTGAGATAGGAATTTAATTGATGATGTCATTTGTATAAAGACCTCTCTGAGATATAAGCCCCAACCCCCTAGACATTTTGCAATAACAAAAATATACATATGGTGTCTTTAGTGTATATGAAAAGATAGGATTGAATATAATTATTGTTTACCTGAGCATGAGTTGCAGATTTATAAACAGATAGCTTGGTTGATTCAATATGTTCAACAGCAGCAATACGGGTTCCAATTCGTCCTCCAATTATAAAACCAGCGATACTGCCCGCAAATGAACACTGGGTAATCAAATACAATTTTGGATGATGAAGGCCTGTCTCACTATGGAAAACGAGCAGTGAAAGAAATGCTAGTGAAAGGCATATTTTGTAAAATAATAACAAATGCAATATACCTATTCTTTAGGAACAGTTTTTTAAGTCTGTCGAAAAATGTTGATTCTTTTATGTCATTGGGACTTTCTTTTTGCATTTCTAAAAACACAAACAAATACATCAGATCATAAAAATCAGTATAATAAAATATTGTCAGATCATGAAAATAAGTACATAACGTTCATTGGATCTTTAACATTTTCCAAATTTTGTCAAAATGCATTAGAACATTGTAAATAGTGGAACACATTTTTGCAGATCATTATAACCTGTTTTTTGTATTACTGTCATAAGAATCATAAAAATATAAACCCCAAAAAAATCACAAAATACACCATGAATTTAAAATTTAATTTCAATTAATTCAATCACTTTTACATTTGGAATGAAGATTTCTATTGAAATGCACTGCAGTAAATTTATAGGGTTTACGAAATGTCAAGTTTCTGTCTCTTCAAAGATGGCTCATTTTCGTCTATTTTTTCCACCATAACAGCTCCTTTGAATGTTTTCCTTCGCAACACAGAATGTCGGACAACTTTCTGACAGTTCTTACCAACAACATCAAAACAAGGTGCACCTCTTAAATCAAAAAGATTTGCAAAATTCGAAACATCTTGTGGGGACCGAAAATCCATCATATGTTCTCCTCCACTAGATAATATTATACCTTTACCGTGCTTTGTTTTCTGAACAAGACTTTTGCCATTATGAAAAATATATTTCCTCAAAGAAACACTTTTTATGGCATCGCTATAGCAAATTTCAAACACTAATTCTTTTGATATACCAAGTCCCATTAAATCTCTAGAAAGCTTGAAATTAAAACTGTTCTCCAGCTGAAAAGAAATAATATCACATTCAATCTTCCCTTCCATTAATGACTTGAAAACTTTTTCATCACCAGGAATTACGGAAATCAAATCAAAAGCAGGTAGCAACTCTTTGAAATAGTTATTACGAAGATGTGATAACTCTTCTTGACTGTTCAAAGGTATTGTAATTCTGGATAAGAGCTGGAAATCCTTGGGCAGTTGAAAAGTGGCATCATTGCATGCAATTTTTTTAAGTTCGTCCATAAGTTCCACCATCAGCCTCTTTATTGATTTAACTTGTGATTCAGATGATGTCCGTTTATTTTTACTCTCTTTCACAGGTACATGAAATCTATTGATAGCTACAACTGTGTAGCCCAGCTTAACCATTTGCTTCACATTGTTAAGGTTTTCAGGAAACGACTGAACTTCGTGAACATTTAAGTCACAAAAAGAATTCATTTCCTTTTTGAAATATGTCTTTATGAAACACAATGTTATATGCTACTTTTATATAATCTTAATAATAATGGTCTAAAATGAAGATTGATTGATGAACACTTTAAATAGAATAAAAATAGGTTTTCATTATTTATTTACGAATGTTTACCCAGGAAGTCTCCTGAGTAAACAATTGCCAAGAAACATTTTTTGAGGGGGTGTGGGCTGACTGATTTTTTGAAAAGGGGGAAAGCCACAAAAAGCCACAGAAGGGGGGGGGGGTTAAAACCAAAGGGGGGTTGAAAGTTGTTACAAACTGTCCACTGAGGGTCCCGAGCTTCAAGTCCCCATTTGGACTACGGAAGCTGTAATGACAGAGGAACCACTCAATTAGACAACCATCCTAGACATCATTCCTACTCTCTTGCTGAGTGCTAAGCAGAGAGGAGTGATTCACACTGTTATAGTTGCTCAGATTTTAAGGCAGAGAACTTGCACATACTAGACTGATAAGTGATTTTGGTCTGAAGTAATATTTTTGGCACTCATTACCAACTATCATGCTTGTATTACAAGCCCACCGTCTTACCAAGTGAGCTACACACCCCCAATAAGATGGTTATTCAGAGTATTTAAACAAGTTTCTTTTTGTGAAAATTGTAGTTAAACTTCCATTTTCCCTGTGAAATTCGGGAAAGGTCTATTGCAACCATTTGTAATTGCTGCTAAAATTGCATTTTAAAACATTTGTCGTTTTTTCTGCTGTATTGAACAAAATTTTACTCAACTTCCTTGTAGTAATCAGTAAATAGATCTGATTTTGATTGTGAACATAGTAATTTCTAATAAGAATGTCGGTATTCTTTTGATAAAACAGGTGGCAACGCGCTAATTCGCGTTAAAATATCAAAAAATTTTTGATATTTAAATTCTGGGTTAATCGGCGCTAATTCGAGATAAAATTGAAGCGCTAATGACTCATCATCGTTTCCATTGCGCGTCAAAAATTATCTCAATTTAGCCCACCTGCTTAACGCGATTTAGCACCTGATGGAAACCAAGCTTTAGGGTTCATGTGCTGAAAAGTTATTCCTTGTGGTGGTCCTTTAACTTATTTTTATGACGTAACAATTCTTCTTGTGATCCTAATTTATAATTTTCTAATCTTACGTAGGTAGTACGTGCTTTGCACACGCAAATAACATTATGGCAGTTTTGCACTAGGCAAAAAATGTTGCATTGAAAAATTTCTTTGCAATCTCATTGGTTCACCAAACCGAGAGAATATTACTGCGCCAATCAAATTGCAGAAAATTTTTCCACATCGAGATTCTTCTTCTAGTGGAAAACCGCCTTTAACAAGTAAATGGCCACTCTTTCTGTGATGTAATTTCAATAAAGTGGCTTATAAAATGTCTGGTCAGTGAAACTCTTCTAAGATGTTTGTTATTATGAGATTTCAGCTGGTCATTACAATGATGTCAAAGTTTTTGAAAGGAATTTAAATAGATTAACGGGTACCGTAATGCTTCGATTAGACGCCCGGGGCGTTTATTAAATTTTTTGAATTTTTAGGGGGGCGTCTATTCGAGGGGGGCGTTTAAAAGAGGGGGGCGTCTATTGAATTTTTGTGAAACTCTTCTTTTTCGTAAATATAAACTAAATATAATCATCGATAAAAAATATACAAAATTAAACTTCAAGATCATCGTCAATATCATCTTCCTCGATCATGTTAAGTTCGGGGGCAGCAGCGATCACATCCTCGTCCCCGCTATATCAAAGGGATTTTCATGTAAGCTCCCGTCAATTCAATTTTCCATTTGGGCTTGAAGCAAAGCTTATTGAAGCTGAAAAAATGCAATGTATTAGTTCTACATGCCTTAATTAGTGTGTCTCTAATAGACGCCCCTCTCTAGAGAGGGGCGTCTATTCGAGGGGGGCGTCTAATAGAGGGGGGCGTTTATTTAAAAATCTCATGAAAAGGGGGGGCTTCTATTCGAGGGGGGCGTTTAAAAGAAGGGGGGCGTTTAATCGAAGCATTACGGTAATGTACATTACATTTTTGCTTACTTATTTTAGGCACACCTTCATTTGTAAAGATTATTAACAAAATAAACAACTGCATAATCTGTACGGTGGAGTACTATCCTTGGTATATTTACATTATAACGTTTTAACGACTTTGAACAGGTTTTTGTCCCCCGGCAGGGCCTATTCTGACCCTTTATTGCGTGCGATAATCGCACGCAAGCCTTTTGTTCAAAATTTCGAAATTACAGTTTTATCTAAAAATTCAGAAAAACGCTTCGTCTAAGGGGGTGTTGGCGTTGGAAAATGCCCAATTTGTTAAGAAAAATGCCTTTTTAAGAAATTGCCTTGCCCTTTTTTCAAGTGCAAAAAGCGCTACATAAATTCAACACTTAAACAGAAGCTTGACCTCTGAGACCGGCCTTCGTCACCACGCTTTTCCTCTGTTTAAATTTAAGTCTGCCATTTTGCACATGTTTTACTTTTGTTTATTTCATCACTGGATGTTTTTACCATAAAAAAATTAAGAGGATACGTCAGGCCTGGGGAGGAAAAAATAGGCTGGCGTGCGGTCCACCACTCGCCTCATTTCCACATGGCGTGCGTAGTTTTTCACACGCCTGGAAGTTACTTTGGGGTGCGATTCGCACGTCTGTTGGATTTTGGCGTGCGACCGAAATTTCTTCACTGGCTTTGAAAAGTCTACTTTCCTGTTTTTTCTTAATGAAGCATGTACCACTAATAATTATCATGTCAGTTATTTAATGAGCTCTGTTGATTATTAAAATGAAAAACATAACCGCACTTCCGCCTATCATTTCTAATGAGTCTCTTTAGAATTAAGAAAATATATTCGTTATGAATAAAAAAATGAGTTGTTATTTTTCTATCTTTTGATGTATTTTCTTATGAAATTATCGCTAATGTGAGTAATGCTTACAGGTACCCGCTGTTTAAAATAGAAACTTAAGATTTTAAATTCACAAGGAACTGCAATGAGCATGGAAATTAAAAATTTGTTTGGTCCTCATTTTAATAGCGTTTCTAATCCTGGGTACATAAAATTATGTGCCCGGCATGAAGTATTTCTTGGAACAAGTTCTCATTTCGCAGCCTCTCGTTCCTAGGGCTTCGACTGCATTCTAAAAACAAGTGTGCATATACAGAAAAATAAACCGTGAATAAAATGCAAACAGAAAGGATATTAATACGTAATGTGAAAGTAAAATAACGTGTTTTTTTATATATTTTTGTTAAGCAGCTAGGCGTGCGATGAGTCACACGTCTAAAATTGAGATGGCGTGTGCGGGGGCGTGCGAGTGCGATCGCACGCCTTTCCTCCCCAGGCCTGTACGTCTAAATGTTTTTATATTAAAAACAACCACAATCTCATTCTTAGAACACGCTGCTTCGCAATAGTTGTATTTGCAGTATTGCACAATTTGTTCGAAAGGAACACCTGCACTTGAATGGCTTCAACAAATTAAAAAGAGAAAAGTAAAAGAAATATACACGCGCGACAAAAAACTTAAATAACAATATCCAGAAGATAAGCAAAAAGTTGTAATACATTAACTACTGATGAAATCGCTGATTGCAATCTCTCTATATAGATGATAATTACGCAACAATTTAATAAACAATAGATTTTGTTAATAAATGCGTGCGTAATATCACCTGTCTAGACATATAACATGCAGATGCTAAAAGTCTGAAAAAACTTTCAAAGTAAAAGTTTCAAAGTAACCCGTAAGTCATAATGGCGGACTCTCCGCAAATGTAACGAAGCCTCGACTCAAGTGAGATAAACAAACACTCTCAACGGCGTATTACTAAGGAATTGTTGTCGCAGTGAAGGATTTTACAACTGTTTTCTTGATACGTTAGCATGATGCAAGGATTTCCGGTCTGAAGAGGCTTTCAATGGCGAACTGTGGACTTAATTCTGTGGAAGTTAGTGTGCCGTCTTAAGGAAACACCAAAACACGGCATGCATCTCATAGATTACTCTTGAATATAGTGACGAAATGGCAATGTTACAATGGAATTTAAAGACTCTAATTAAGTCCAGAAAACACTGAAATAGCCGTTTTAGAGGGTTCAGAAAGCAAAATTTTCTTCGCCCCCAACCATGGTGGGGCAGTGGGAAGCAGTCTATACTAAAATGCCCTTTTAGTACCAACGCACCCTTGCCCCAAATGCCTGGAATAGGCCCTGCCCAGTTGGATTGAGTCAACAAAACAACATTTTTGAGTTTTGTCGACCAAAGCTAAAAGATATCACAAACAAAAAACACATTCTTGGTATAACAGCTTGACGTATTTACAAAACAATATCTTCAAAGTCTATATCGACCTAATCTGTAATCGACTTTAAATAATGTAACAAACAAACACACAAGAGTCATTCAGTTGAACATCGTTAATCGTTCGTTTTTCTTTAATAACTCACCACAAGCATTGTTATCATATTTTTATACAGGACACTTAACTTTAAATTTATTTTATGAAGTGCAAAGATAAACGACAGTCAGTGTTTGGGGTTCACTAGTTAAATCATATCCCTGCAACTTCACTCATAGTAAACAAATTCATTGAATCTGCCGAGTAAGCTAAATTCAACTGTAGAATTCACTCTGAGCACCCCAAGAATTGATTAAGTGCTGTAAAGTTAAGAAAATTTCATGGAAATGAAAATCGCACAGGCAAATCAGTAAAATCAAGTTTTTTCTCACAAAAATGCCTGCTTAGCAATGGTAGTTGTTCCCCCTAGCAACAGTCCCTTCACCTTACCAGCAAAAATAATTTTTTGTTTCCCAGTTTGAATAATATGCAAAAAAAGATTGCAACATTTTTTCTATTACAGATGGTGCAGCCCTCGTAATTCGGTTCTCTTGGCTTCGGCAAAATTTCTGCCGAAGCGAAGCTGGAATATCGTATTTTGCTTCGGCAACGCTTCGGCAAATTCATTCCCGCTATTTAAACCACGCATGGCGCATGGAAGTTTCGTAACAACGAGTGTAGAACAAAGAGGAACTTCCTAAATAGTACTAGTTGTAACACGCACATTCTGTAAATAAAACTTTAAATTCATCGAAAAAGGTTCATGGTATTTGTAAACAAAGTCTATAAATTGTTTTATGAAAAAAATTGATCTCAATCATTTCGAAACAAAGTGATCACGAAAAAAGTTTAAAAAATGCAGCTGAAAGTTATAGACGACGACGAAACCCTATTCAAATAGTCAGGTGGGTAAAGCGGCTGACTAATGAAAAAGCGGGCCGTAAGCGAAAAAAATTTGTGATCGAACGCAGAAACATAAAAATAAATATGGTGGCGAAGCTTGCAAAAAAAGTTAAGAAAATGCATTTTTTAAAGGGAAATAGGTTTGTTGAGAGAGAATTTGGCTTCGGCAATTATTTTGCCGAAGTGAAGGTGTAAAAAGAGGCTTTTGCTTCGGCAAATGCTTCGGCAATTGCCGACTGCCGAAGTGAATTACGAGGGCTGTGGTGAACATAAGCTGTGGTCGTAGCTATGTTTTTTGTTGTATTTATCTAAATTGATCCTTCGTACTCCCTGGGAGCTCAAGTATGACCTGCACAAGATTGCGACAGTTTCATTTTCGTTTACTCCCTTAAAACATGTTTTAAGTATTATTATTACGCATTAAAGAGTTAAAGAATGTCTTTAAATTGTTAAAAAGGGTGTTTATCGGTAAACTTGTAGTTGGAAAGTGCTTGGAAAAATCCCTGACTGAGGAGAGGCTTTCGTCCAACAGATCAGAGCCCCGGTTTCAGGCAATTGTCCATTTTCACAGTCAGGTAACTAAAATAATAATTTGGGAATTGAATAAGATTGAAAAAAATTATATATATAACTAGCTATATAGAAAAACTTTGCACACTCCTGCTATGTATACAGATATAATGGAGCAAAAGAAATCAAGAAACATACCCAATCTCATATACACATGTTCAGCACAACACAATTATTGCTTTTAATATAAATAAGGGTCAAAAAAGAGCAGCCTACCTGGTATAATGACTAACAATATGGTGTCAGAAAACTGTGCTGATGTGTCATAAAATACTTATCATGTCATTAACTACCACTTAGTTTATACCGTAACACGGGGTGACTTGAAACACCCGGGGTGACTTGAAACAGCGTCGAAAAAATGCAATTTCTCATGGAATAGTAAATGAAATTCCGGAATTTTTTCGGATTCTGTTCGAAAATTATTCAGCGCAATAATAGGAAGGAAAAATAATTCAATCAAGGAAGTTCTTCGGAAGTTGAAGATGAAAAAAGCTCCGAAAATAACAACCTCTGCAATAACAGCTGATATGATTGATATAGCCTGTCGATCAATCTAATTTTTTGCATAAGTAAAATAGAGAGGCCAACGGAAGTAATTCCAGAATTTCATCAAAATATCTTTAAAATTGAAAGAGATATAGGTGTTTGAAATGTTTCGTTTTTTTTCACTCGATTGACTTTGTCTTTCCGTTTAATGCATAAATATGCGTGTCAAATGTGACGCAATGGAATAATCAATATGTGCTAAAGTTCAACAGATGGAGTGTTTACGGTGATATAACTCATTTTACACACAATTATCATAATTGAAATTATGGGACATCATAAAACAATAGCAATCAACCACGGTAGACTTGTTTTACAAGCAAGTAGTACTCGTTACTCTAACAACATTCCCCCGTTCAAGGCTATGGACACATCATATCTGTGATATCACTTTCAATAGAAGCAACTTAAAGAAAGAGATGCTTTTGCTTTCGTAAGGGGGTGAATAAAGCTGGAAGGTATCTCCCAGAGGATAAAAAATCAAAAAATTAAAAAAGGTTTGAATTTCGGTATAAATACACTGCCATGGCACACACATGGCAAATAGCACATCAATCGAAGCAACCGAAGAAATGCCTCGAACTCGACTTAAGACATTTAACTACTTACGTAATTTATAGAAAAAAACCAAAAGAGGGGCAGGAAAGTAACTCCAGGAGCCAACATCGCATTTGCAGCTGAAGTTAACGACGAAGAAGTGGAGTGGGTGTGCAGTTATTGTGACGAGGCGTATGATGAAGAGAGTGATGATAGGTAAATATATCTTGCTAAACCGAAGTAGGGAAATTAACTTCAGCAAAAAATTAATTGTATTATCAATGACAAATATAAACAAACATAGGTTCATAATGACTTCACCGGACTCATTTTTTATTTTATAGGTGGATTGTTTGCGATGAATGCTCGCGGAAATACCATTTGCAGTGTTCCGGCCATCAATACGAAACGTCGGAATATAACGATGTAAATTTGGCGATGTACATTTTTTGTGCGAATATTGTGCGTGAATGGTTATAGAAAAACGCTTGAGAATTAATTCTGGTTGACTTCTATGCTCTAGGTCCCGAATAGACGCCCCTTCCCAAACACACACACAAAACGCCCTCCCGTCTGTTTGTTCCCCATCTCCAAACGTATTTTATCATTTGTCGTCACAACCACCTTACGTTGAACGCACATCCCAGAATGCACTTTCGTCGGAAAACTATGTATAATTTTAGTAGTGAAAAAAACGACTGTGTAAAGTTAGCTTTAACTTTAAATTAGATATTCATGCTTACACGAGTATCATTACTAATTTGCTTAATGACTTTAGAGAATTAACAGTTGCTATGTTTCACACCACTCTTCAACATTTGAGAAAAATGAATCAATTTAAATTAATTTATGTATTCTACGAAAGTAATCGTTATATACGCGTTTTCTGCTTAGGCGCTCCATAAACCAATATTTTTGTGGAAATGGCACTGTTTCAAGTCACCCCCACACGATAAATTTTGAGTGGTGTACTTTGAGAAGTTCTAACTTGAGATGGTATTCATCAATTTATTTGTAATTTGATAATCTAAAAGACAAAAGATGGATGACACTTTTTTCAAAGTTTGTTAACAATTGAGTTCTTAGATAAAAAGTTATAAACAAAAGTTTGCAAAATAACGGCAAATTTTGTTTCAAGTCACCCCGTGTTACGGTACAAACTCAACTTAAACAGGTTCAATGAGATGACTTTGGCTATCAAAAAGAAACTGTGTGTTGATGAAACCATTTGAAACTCCATATAATAAATTAGTATTTCGATCGAATGATCAATTTTTGTTCTGAAAGTGAAAATAACAAAATAACCCGTCAAATTCTTGACTGCTCACATCAATTCACATCATTACATGCTATTTTCAAGAATATGGACTGGCTGAATGTGATTTATGCTCAGCACAAGACTCATGCTTGACTTCTAGTCTTCGTTCAATTGTCACCGTTAATTTGGTACGACTACAGGATAGAACGGTACTTTTAAACGTAGGCTAAGCAAGATGGTAGAAAAAACGTGAGCACAAGAAGAAAGTGGAAGTTGTGAAACCCAAAGTTTTAATTGCTAGCTAGTGGAAGAAGAACAGTTTTGTATGTTTTGATGTCGATATTATCATTATCTAGGATGGTCTCTTTAGTTCAGATGGAACTGTTGTTAATGATATGAGAGTCCTAAATTTTGGAGAAAATAGAAGGGAATGTTTGTGCATTTAGCTAGTACACAATTTCATTGAAAATCGTCTTTGTTGCCGTACAGTAGTGACTATGAATGTTTTCAAAGAACCTTTCTTTTAAAATTAAACGCATAAACAATCAAATTAGAAAGTTCTGTAAGGAAATAACAGGCAGTTATGCAAAATTATGTGAGTCTAGCTGAGCTGTGGTAGAAAATCCCATGTTTTTTGAACATTGTGTTATGGCTTTGAAATTGGGAAAAATGTTGTACTTAAGCTTTTAGATCTCCAAGTAAGGTATTATTATTATAATATTATTGTTATTAATTTATTTGGTAAAGGTAACAGTGTGCAACAAATCGCGTACGCGAGTACGTTGTATTAATACAGTCGTACACAGTTAGGGATCGTCTCAAAATGTTCGTCCATATTCGTCTTTTTTGTTTTCGTCCTTTATTCGATCAAAATCATCATTTAATATAGTAATATTCGTCCTACGTTTATACTAAATTCGACCTTTTATCGTTACTTTGAAAATGGACGGTTTTATGAATTCGATCCAAAGTCGATCCAAAATTCGTCCCAAATTCGACCTACATTCGTCCTTTAAACATCACCTTGGAATATTTTTATGAACGGGCTATCAAAACCCTTCAACTTCGTACAAACAAACGAAGGTGATGGAATATTTTTATTTTTAATTTTGTGTAAAGTTTACACAAAATTAAAAATAAAAATATTCCATCATTCGACTCTGGTCTTCTCAATTATGTAAACCAGTAGCAGCGTGACAGATCGTGCTGCTAAACTATCCCAAGGCACGTGATGTCACACACCTACTTTTTTTCGACCTTTCACTCGAATTTGGGTATTAAAACATTGTTTGAATAGTTGTTTTAACTTACACAAGTTTCTCTTTGTGGAAATCCCGGTTAAAGGGTAAAGGGAGCTGGAAACTAAGATGCCTTTTAATTTCACTGAATAACATGAAAACGAGTCCTACTGGTATCACTTATGTTTTCATATTCTTTCGTTAGGTGAAGAAATGAATTCGTATAACGAACGGTATTTCAAAATTACCTTGGCAATGGTGGTCATTCTCCCTAGCAACAGCAAATTGGTGAATGATCGCTTAATATACCTAGTTTTATGTTTCGTTATCAATTGAGCACGAAAACTAATATATATAATAGGTTGAGCATGTTTTTTATTGCATTGAAATCTTCCATCGGAAATTCTATTGGAAAGACTCATGGTTTCTCCATCGTTGATACTTCAGGCAGTTCATTCATTGAAACAACATGATTTGCAATACCACCTGCACTATTATAGACTCGTTTTAAATGGAGACGAAAGGAACAGAAAAATATTCAGTGATAAAAGCTTTTTTAAAAAGTTCTAACAATGACTATTTACGTGCGCGATTAAAAGCGTGTCTGAGCTAGCTCTAGGAGCGCTATAGCGAGCGCTAGCGTGATCGCGCTCCTCACAATGAGAAGACTGTAAACCAGACACGTCTCTTTAATTTTACTATTACAAGTCAAACAAACCACATGTGAATCATTGCTGTGTATAATTTTGATTTTTGAGCGTGGTCTTTTGTTACAAATTGTGAGAGAACTATAACTTTTTTTGGCTTTTTCATGTGATTTGTCGTTGACTTACATAATTATGTTATTTGTTTTTTGCAAACTTCTGTAAAACAAGCATGTTTGTTGGTTAAAATAAAATGAAGCTATTATATCTACGCCGCTAGGCGTACGATCTTTATGTAAACATATATGAAAGATCAGCTAGTCTGGCTCTAGTATAAACAAGCTAAGATGGCTACCTGAGATCTATAGCGCGTTTTGTCAGAAGATAATATTTATCCATATAAAACGAAGACATCGTGTATTAAATATCAAATACAACAGAAGCTATACATGATAATTCAAATAATTCAACCTAAATTCGACCTGATTCCGTCCTTAATTCGGCCAAATTTGTTCCTTATGAAAATTCGACTTTTCACCAAATTCGTCCATTTCACTTCAACAAAATCGGAAAATAATTGTTTATTAAAACAAAAAGGACGATAATTTTCTTCAAATCCGTTCTTTTACAGGACAAACATTTTGAGACGATCCCTTAGTAGGTCCACTCGACCAAAACTTGTGATAAAAAGCTTTTCATACTACTTTATGACAGCCACATGACGAAGTGCATTTACAGCGTTTTCTTCTGATGTGAGAATACAAGATTGAGAAAAGTATTGTAAAATCGTGAAAGAAGTAATTATCAATCTGATTTATAATTTGTAACTTAGGACTCTTTACTTTGTACATTCACGTTGATATAAATGTGACGGTTTATGGGAAAAGGACAACAAGCGAAAAAGCGATTTGAAACACTTAATCGCTTTTCCACTTCACAGAATCGTTTTTGCGCTTCACATGAATCGCTTTTTTGCTTCACATGAAACGCTTTTCCGCTTCACATGAATCGCTTTCCCGATTCTAATGAATCGCTTTTTTGATTCTATATCACTCACTCAAATGTTGATTAAAATTCTGATAAACATTCTCCCCAAGGAATATAACAAAATAACGATCGAACAACTCAAAAAAGAATTATAAGGGACGGTTCCTATCGGCAATAGCTTTAAAACAAACTTTTTTTGTCTTTTTTCTTAAACTGAATGTGAACCATGTTCTGTTATGTGAACAGCGGTGGAACAACTTAAAAAAAAAAAAAGAATTATAGCAGACGGTTTCTATTTGTAGCAACTTGAGAACAAACTGATTGTTTATTTTATGTCTTAGTGAATAAGAACCAGGTAATCAGTTCATTATTTAACACGAACGCGTGGTACCTGTAATTATACATCCGTCACATTGAGTTTTCAAAATAATGCTGAAGTCGCGATAACAACAACATCTTTTGAGAGTGTAGACATCTTTAACAATAAAAAAACTTTTTATTTCTATTTGGCAAAATAGCAATTAGATATGATACTCCCAGTTATGTTCCAACCTCGAAAACTGGCACATGGGAATATGAAAAATATAAACATACATAGACGTTGAACGAAACGAAACGTAGTAAGTAGGTGAATCCTACTTTTCATATTCTAACAAAATACCGTCACTTTATTTTATTTATATCGTTTGTTATCAAAATCCATTGGACGGTCACGTATATGAAACATGGAATCTACTATGTAACAAACAATCTTATTACGGCGATAGGAACGATTTTTAGTTTTTATTTACATTTCCTTTTCGAAAAAGATTTTTTTTCTCTCTTGGCGCACATTTGTCTTTAAAATATATTTTGCAGCTCATGCAAGTATATTTCTTTTGTTATAAATTCTGGTTATTAATTAAGCTACGTTTACATTAGCGAAAGATCCAATCACGTTCTTTCCCCAATATTCGCCCGTTTCTCTCTGCGTTAAATTTTCCAAAAGTGGAAAACAGCCTTTAGTCTAAAAATAAAAATCTATTTCCAGATGGATGGTGTTTTTGTATCTATTTATAATGCCGTTTTTCACCATTTGGTTCTTGTTTATAAAAAACTGCGCCTCCTGTATGTTTTGTTTCTACGTTCGTTCAACCCACAACTTGAGATTGAGGTTTAATGCTTCTATTTTATTATGATACATAGAGAATCTACAATGATGAAAATCTTATTAACTTATTGACTTTATTCTTATAATTAACATCACTTCTGACTTACAAATCGATTTTTTGAAATCGCTTTTCCGATTCAAGTGAATCGATTTTCCGATTCAAGTGAATCGATTTTCCGATTCAAGTGAATCGATTTTCCGATTCAAGTGAATCGCTTTTCCGATTCAAGTGAATCGATTTCGAAATCGCTTTTCCGATTATTTTGAATCGATTTTTTGCAGCTATAAATTGATTTTAAAGAATCGATTTTTCGCTTGTTATCCTTTTCCCATAAACCATCACATATGTTCTGGTGAAGCATTTAATAACCATTCGGGCGTTTGAATTATTCATTCCGAAAGCTTCCCGAAAATTTATTAATGCAATGTTTGGTATTGTTATGTTAATGATTTTTAATAATCGCTTTGGCGATATGCCACACAATAGCGCAAATTTAATTTTACGACCATCATTGAAACTTATGCTAATGTATCGCTAGAAAAGCGGTACTCCTCAGAAGATGTAGAAATTGTTTGTTTTCTTCTTTCTTCATTTTCTGAAGAACTAAGCCGAAAGGGAAAATTTGACACGGTAAAAAGTTTTGTTTTTGCATAAAGTTTCACCACCCCAAAAATAAAAAAAATTTACCGTGTCGATTTTCCCTAGAGCTATGTTTCTATGCGGTTGCTATGCTAGATCGTCATCATTCAATCGGATGTATTCAAATAGGAGAGTAAAATAAAATTATCGAGGCAATTCTCTATAATAAAACACGATTATTTAAGCGACGAATTCTGGTTGAGTGGTCCTAACTGCAGATATTTTCACCAACATTGTACGCACATGATTCTTATATAGCGTACGCAAGTTGCGTAATGATGAAGTATTTGTAACTTGAAAAACAACAAGTTCCAGTTTCATTTCGTAAAACGACAGAATTCATGGCTACCATCTTTCTTATTTGACTTTCTTTGCTGATTTTTTTTAGGTTATCAGCATATTTTACGCAATGTGAAGGAGTGTTAAAGGTCGAAAAGAAAACGCAAAAAATGTCTCGTCAACTTTTTTTCTTTTCTTTAGTTTAGGTTTCTCTGATATAATATGGATGCAAAAATACTGCAGTGATTATTCATTCTCTCAGCATTGATGACGCTTGTTCTGTCTGTAAGTGCGCACAAGCGCAGACTTGTTTTTCCGTGCTTTGTTGGCGTACACCTCCGCACAAGTGTGATATTGCATGGGTAGATATCTCTTGGTAACACCAGTTGACCAACTACGAAGGCAACTGGGTGTGAGATTCTGCTCAACGTGGTATCATACTTGGCCAGGAGTCGGTGTATTAGCCAGGAAAGACAGGTTGACTTTGTACAAGCATTATATATAAAAAGTATTCAATTGAAAATGTATTGACTTTTTTCGTCCATGTTAGATACATCTTACTTTCGGTCAAACGACCTTCAGTAGGCATCTGTGTATGACAAGCTAATAACGTTTTATGAAAAGTTCACGTACGGTATCTTAAAACATTGCGTACGCTATCGTACTTGGTAATATGATTTGTTGTATGCTGGGTAAAAAAACAAAAACTGCAGTGTACATGCACTGATGTGGACCTACTATATCTTATTAACTAATTCGCGATTGTGCATACCACTTTTATTTTGGAGAGTGATGTATTTCTTTTAAATTTACGGTCAAGTTGATTGCGAAAAACCACGTAGAGGCGAGAGACACTTTTTTTACCATTAGTATAAAAGCACGTGGCATTTGACGTCAGTTATTTTTATAGATCACAGGGAATCATTGCATTGCATCCCCAATCGAACGAGACGTTTGAAATATCTTGAGAACCAATAGGGATAACTGACGTTTTTAGGGTCCGCGATACGGGTGATGGGGTGACACAACATTTGGGCCTAAATTTTATTTGGTACTGACGGCTATGACGTCATCAATATTTTTGATCGACGATATCTCTGCAACTGTTGGCCGTTGCGAAACGATCGCATATGTTATTTTGATCAGTTTTTCGAGCTCTACAACGTGGATACACTTTCCACTAACCGGAGTTTGGGTCTCCTTAAGAAACCGAGGGTGAGTACTGTAGCATATGGTTTTCATTCCCTTTGTAACCAGTCGATCACTCAGTGGAATTATATTAAATGTTTGCATCCTCACAGAAACCTCACTGAAATGTCAGCTAAAAGCTTAAAGTTACTCGTTAAGTCTCACCTATTAGGTCAATACATTGCTTTCTGAAATTTCTCTTTCGTCAAAGCATTTGTCACTTTGATTCGTAACATTTGTGTTTTATTTTCTCTATTAAGAATTCTTTTATTTATTTATCATTCTGCTTTTCCATTCTCTTTGTTGTAAAGGTGGCCACCACCTCTGATTAGTTTTTACTATTGTGGTGGTCTCCTGGCCTTTAAATTTGCATGTAATTTTGTTACTTTGTGTTAATGCCAAATAAATTATTACTTACTTCTTCCACTTGTGATTCCGTGGTTTAATTTTCTGTCACCTATTTTCGACATAGGACTTCCGCACATCCTTTTCAAAATTAAGGCCCGTCAAAAGAAACATTTACGCAAGTTGATGGAAAAATTTAATAAATCGTAAAAGCATAATATCAGCAAAAACTGTAATAATTAAAATAACTATGAAAAAAATAGTTTGATTGGATTTGTAATACAAATGGAATAGTACAGAAGGTATTGAAATGAAAGTAATTGTATGCCATTGTATTGGTGCTATTTCCAAGCATTGTTTCTGCTCAAATTCTTGTTAAACGTTATGCTATTTCCCTTGGGACTGTGTGATAATTCTACTACTCACGCTTCAAAACATTGCAATGGAGGTTAATCACTTTCAGGAGCCTAGAGATTATACTGCACACCCTTATCTGAACTTGGTATCTTGATGTTTTTTATACGAAACCAGGGGTTAAACTACTGGACTCCATGTCAATACTACTAACTTCAGTCTTAATAATTCCTTTACGAGACTCTCCTCCAATCAATGGAATGAGTTACAAAACACTTTCCTAATCTGAATATTTTTGAACTTAAATTTTCAAGACTAAAGTCATTGTCTTCTTATCTTTTACCTCATATACTTTAATTCTAATTTACACTATTTACTATTTACTTTTGTATTTCTTTTTTTTCCTTAATATATTTTCATTTTCTTTAGGGTTGCTCTTGTAAAAAGGTAATGTAATTATCTTTTTCCATTTCGAAAGATTAATAAACAAATGTTTATACTTGTTTTTTACTAGATTGTGATAAAGACAAATTTTGAAAATGGACTTTGATGGGGATTTATTTTCCGTTTTCGAAGAAACAGGAACTGATGACACAGAAACTTTGCAACCCCTGAAGAAGCGTGCACTGGACAAAGTTTCTGATGATGTAGCTGCAAAGAGGCATAAAGGGTTGACCAGTGACGATGTCTCAGTTGATGACGCTAAAGACACAACTTCAACCAAAAAAGTCCGAGTTGAAGACAGGTCTGTCAGTTGTTGTTTGTTGTTACTTTTTTTTATTACCTGTCTGTGTATTCTATCCCTCCATTCTTATTATTAATCCAGTTTTACACATCAGCAGTAGATGCTAAAATGTTATACTGGAGATGCTGTTTTGCTCTTTTCCACTTTGCTGCCATTTTCGAAATAAAAATGTTACTTTACGTCAAGTATTCCATTTGTGCTTAACGAAGATTTAGATTAGTCCATAAGGCCAAGATAAAATGATTTTCTGTTTAGTGAACAATCGCTAATATACCGATGCACGACACGTTTTATTTATGTTAAAAAAAAATAAAGAAATATCATAATCATACATCATAGAAATTTTCATCATCATCATCATCATGAGAGAACATTTTGTTAAACCTTAGCTCAACGTTATTCTAACGTCCATCACATGATAAATATCTTCACTTACTAATATAATTTTTTTAATGTTTACTCTTATTCATTTAAAATGGTGTAATAACATAATGGTCTTAATAGAAGCCAATGTATTAAGAACAATGTGAAAACATTGCTTGAATAAACTGTTACCAGCAATCTCTCCGAAAACAGATCATAGTACAAAAAATGTATGAATTTGACTTAAAAGCACACATTTCCATATAATGCTATATATATTAGGTGTAGAACATCATTATTTTTCATAAGAAGAACCTGTTTATTCTTTTCTTAGTACATTGGTTATGCCACAAATCGAAGTGCGGCATTTAGATGCAGCCGAATCATGTACACATGAAGTATGTTCTTACATTATTTTTTTTAAATGTTATGTTTATAACCATTCCTGATTTGTGACAAAGTTTTCTTGCCTGGCAGTGGATTGCTTAAAATGTTGTTTTTTCTATAATCCTTTTGGTATTCAGTTTTAGCAAAATATCCACAAAATAATTCTTTTAAGTTGCACCAAGGTCATCAATCATCTGTGATCAGTTTTACGATCAAAGTAAACAGTAATTTTTTGTTTGTTTAATCCTGTCAACAAATAGGTTGCTATTCCTTGTGGCATTGAGTACAAAGAACTTACCACTAAGCCAGAAAAACCTGCCAAGGTAAAGTCCTTTTTGATAGAATAACTTGGACATTCGGTTACTCAAACTTTCATTTTTTTAATTCCCACTTTTTAATTTCCATTCCCTTTTTTTTTTCTCTGAAGGCTGAAATACAGTATTATTTAAATGATCAGTTTAAATTTATTTTAAATAAAAGAAAACGTGATACATGGGAATTAAATAGAAATATAGTCCCCGTGGGCGAAAT
Source organism: Turritopsis dohrnii (assembly GCA_027922465.2). Classification (NCBI taxonomy): domain Eukaryota; kingdom Metazoa; phylum Cnidaria; class Hydrozoa; order Anthoathecata; family Oceaniidae; genus Turritopsis; species Turritopsis dohrnii. The sequence continues at coordinate 229,611 of BQMF02000379.1, read as the reverse complement.
TGACAATTATGACGATTATGACTGATCATTTAAATGATAATGGTATTTCAGCCTTAAAAGAATTACATGATCAAGAACATTAGAAAAAAAGTTTTGTAAGTCCTGAAGGGGCATAAGGGGCATAAAATCACTGTGAAGTAGTACGTTTTCATACAAAGGCACACAAATAATACACACCATTTCCATGGAAATGCACTTTGCCACAGTGACCTTTTGATGAGTTTGACCACTATGAATGTTTCTTTTAGACATATCCTTTTATACTGGATCCTTTTCAACAAGAAGCCATCAAGTGTTTAGACAACTCTCAGTCTGTGCTTGTATCAGCTCATACGTCCGCTGGCAAGACAGTCATTGCTGAGTAAGAATAAATATTGTGTTTTTGTTTTGGTTACTTTGAAATTCAACAGTTTTTAAATTTTCCGTGAATTTGGTCAATATCAACAATGTAAAGTTATCCAACTCTTCGAAAACTGATTTTTATAAAAATGACATAACATTATTATTCTATTTCTTTAAGGTAGGACCTGTCTTTAAGGCAACAACTAGTGTTTATTGTATGACTACCCTTTGCATACCATGGTCACTTGTCTTAGCTCTCCAGGGTGGTTTTTCTACACATGATAACTTCTTGTGGACATTGCCTTGTTTGCCTTTAGATATGCAATTGCTATGTCTTTGCAGAAAGGACAAAGAGTCATTTATACTACTCCCATCAAGGTTGCTTTCATAGAATTTTTTAAACTTTTGTGATTTTCTGCAAGAGAGTATCGCATCTAGGATCAAAAGTGACATAAAATTGGAAACTGTTGTTTTGTTGTTAGGCCTTAAGCAATCAAAAGTATCGTGAGATGTACGAAGAGTTTCAAGATGTTGGCTTGATGACTGGTGACGTAACCATAAATCCAAGTGCAAGTGTTATCATTATGACTACTGAGGTAATATTAAAGGGCATATGGAATGACTCTAGGGTAATATAGAATGCATATTTGTGGTGAACATCAAGAAACTTTGATAGTGATAATTGTACTTTTTTTCTACTTTTGAGAATTTGGTTTTATGTTTAGATTTTACGAAGCATGCTGTATAGAGGATCTGAGGTTAATTTTTGTTTTGTTAATACCTTTGTTATGTTAAATGTAACTATCCCAATATAATACAGTGTTGAGAATCATAAATTATTGTTTGAAAGAAAAGTTGTCACTCCTCCATGTCTATTTTTAAACACACTAACATAATGTGATTTTAGTTGTTTTTGTATCTAGATAATGAGAGAAGTTGCTTGGGTTGTCTTTGATGAAATTCATTACATGAGAGATAAGGGTAGGAACTATTTTAGTGGCTGGTAGGAACAGAAAAGAACAAAAGCATAATTAGTGAAACCAATCTCTTTCTCTGGCATTTGTCTGCTCTGTTTCTTTCTGTGGAAAATTTTCTTAAAGTGGAGAATAGCCTTAACAAAGCAACGGTTACCAATAGCAACAAATGTGAATATAAATGTCTGTCATAACATGAAATACTCTTGCACTGAAGATGGGCGTACATCTGAAAAGCTTCTGCTGTTTTAAAAAAATCTTTTTGAAATTTAAATAAATATAATGGTTTTATTCAATAGACAAATCAAAAAATTTGTTTAACAAGGCCAGTTGTTAAACAAATTTTCTGATTTTGTTGTTTTTGGAAACACGCATGACTACATTGTTTCCCTCCACCCTTGTGTATGCACTTATTTATTTCATAATTTACAAAGAAGGTATAGGTCAATCCAGAATTAGGAAAAGTTTGAACATATATTTTGAGTAGATATGAAATGCTTGATTCAACATGTATACACAGTTTCCAGTCACATAGATGCAAGAATAAAGTTGAATGCAAAGGTGAAAACATGATATTTCTGAATGCATCATTCAACCTTACCATCACTACCCAGTCGGCAAAATCATCAAAAAGTCACTGTGGTGGAGAGCATTTTTATTGAATTGTGTCTAAATTTCTATAGAAATGAACTCCTTCGCAGAGGGTTTTTAACAAATGTGCAGGCTGGGTAGGTTCGATATTAGTGGTTTGCAGTGTAACGTTAAGCATCGCCATGATGACCTCACTGAAAATTTTCTGATGCATTATAAATAACAACATTATCTTGTTTAGCAATTTCTCAAACTTGTTATTATTTACCACACATTTTTCATTGTAGAACGAGGTGTAGTGTGGGAAGAAACTATTATTCTATTGCCAGATAATGTCCGGCATGTATTCCTTTCGGCTACTATTCACAATGCTCGCCAGTTTGCCGAATGGATTGCTTTTATACACAACCAAGTATGCTATGTCTAATCTACATATTCCATAATCTTTTTCATTTCAAATTCCTAGTGATCGTGTTCCCTGTTTCTGCAAGGTTCATAAGCTCAGAAAGTAACATGAATGGAGATCTTGTTGAAACTCATTTTTTTCTTTTTTCAGCCTTGTCATGTTGTTTACACAGACTTTCGGCCGACGCCTCTTCAGCATTATATTTACCCGTCAGGAGGGGATGGTTTGCATTTGGTAGTTGATGAAAAGGTAATGGTATATCATTATTTTCATGCACAATATGTTTTCCATAAGGGATCTTTTAAATGATGTAATTTTAATAGTGAAAAATTTCTTTTTCAGGGTGAATTCCGTGAAGAAAATTTCAACAAAGCCATGAGTGTGCTGCAAGACATGTCTACTGTTGAAGGCAGTGCTCAAAAAACGAAAAAAAATAACACCAAAGGTTATTGAGACAACCTGTATTGAAATGATAATATACAAATAAAAGTTTCAGAACCGATTTTGTAATATACAGTTTTTACATTTTTTATTTTAAGGCTTTTGTTGTTATAGGTCAGTCAGGATCAAATGTTTACAAAATTGTCAAGATGATTATGGAGAGGAACTATGCACCTGTCATTATCTTCAGCTTCAGTAAAAAGGAATGTGAAGGTTATGCTTTGCAGATGTCCAAATTAGACTTTAACACAAGTAATTACCATTTAATTTACATTTCCCTGAAATCGAATTATGTACTATTTTATTCTGTATAGCAACCATCTTTAGTTACAACAAACCAACAAATAAATTTAACAATGTTCAGTGAGAATTATTTGTCCCAGTGGTGTGCATATCTCTATAGATATGCAACTCCTTCACAGTGATTTTTCAGCAAATTTGTCTACTTGGGTACTTCAGTGCCTCAAAGTTTTATTGGCTTTTGATTTGTGTACATGTAGCTGAAGAGAAAAAGTTAGTTGACGAAGTATTTCGAAATGCGATTGATTGTCTGTCAGATGCAGATAAGAAACTGCCACAGGTAAGCCTTAATTTACTCTAATCAACGATTATAATTTCCAACTACATTAAGCATTATGTATTTATTCGCCTATAATGCAAAGCTAACTGTTTCATTAAAATTGAATTAGGTTTGGCCATTCTCTTAAGACTTTCTCTGGGAACACTCGCCTCTGTTCGAATTCTCATCCTTTGACTTTTTAAGTCCCAACATGCCATAAGAACTTTTATTCATCTAGCTTTTTCCCTCAGACTGCTCGCCTCTGGAATTCTCTACCTCAGTTGTTTTCCTGCTGAGTATGATCTGCCATCTTTAAAATCCAAGGTTAACCGCCACCTTGCTCTGTTTTATAACTCTTCTTCCTTCTCTCATCTTGTAGCTCTCTGCCTAGTGGTGGCTTCGGCCTTGCAGGGAGCAACCCATTTAAGAAGAGAAAAAAAAAAAAATTAACCAAAATAATATTAACACAACATTAAACAAATTTAAGCTTGTATATATGTGATAGACTTTTTTACCTTATTTACTCTAGCTGATGTGTTGAACATAAGGTCATTCCTATTCTAAATTTTATAACCTCATTCCTTTGATTAGGTCGAACATGTTTTGCCGTTGTTAAAGCGTGGCATTGGTATTCATCATGGCGGATTACTACCTATATTAAAAGAAGTTATTGAAATCTTATTTTCGGAGGGATTGATCAAAGCCTTGTTTGCTACCGAAACATTTGCGCTAGGATTGAATATGCCTGCCAGAACAGTTTTGTTTACAAGTGCAAGGAAGTTTGATGGCAAAGATTATCGCTGGGTAAAAATGTACTCTGCATTTCCAATTTGTACAATCTAACATGGGAAAGGGGTTATGGTTTATTTTTTCATGAAGTCACTATTAAGTAATTGTCAAGTGTTAATGTTTTCTTTCTAACAGTTGGGTTGGGGGGGGGGGGGGGGGGGGGGGGGGGGGGGGGGGTGTATGTGATCACGCAATAACCTTTATACTAATCTATCCCTAGTGAAATGTTTAACTGTGTCATTCTTATTTAATTTTGAAGATATTCTGTTGAAGATATAGCAAAGTATTTGTTTTTGAAACTAAATTTTACTTCACTGAATGTGTTTTAAGAAGATGTTGGAGTTGCTATAACCCAAGACGAGGCTTGTTTTTCTCCAAGGACCCAAGAAAATGAGTGCAACAAAACAGAATCGTATTCATATTCCACAAATGCCTGTTTATATCACTTTCCCTTAAAATAACGACCCTTTCTTTCTCCAGTAGTTTGACAGATAACATTATATTTTTTATTTAGATCACCAGTGGTGAGTATATCCAAATGAGTGGTCGTGCGGGCCGTCGTGGAATTGATGAACGGGGTATCGTCATTTTAATTGTGGATGAAAAACTTGAACCAGAAGTTGGAAAGTCATTGTTAAAAGTAAAAATAAGCTTGTTTTTCTATTCGTTTGTAGTAGAGACAATGTCATATACGTATTTCTGCAAGAAGCAATCCATCGTTGTGTAGACCTTTGTTGTTGTGTAAATACTCTGAAGCCTTTGAAGCCTCTCTTAGACATGACAGAATTTTATTTCCGGAAGCTGTATTTCCATTGTATTTTGGATGATGAAAGAATGAAATTATCCCCAGTGGGCAAATCTGTTGAAAAACCTCTGCAAAGGAGTGCATTTCCAAAGAAGCATACACACTATTTCAATAATAATGCTCCTCTTCGCAGTGACTTTTTGACGATTTTGCCCACGGCAATCATCAATTATCAGTATTCCTGCCCTACATTCAGTTCAGTTTAAATTAAGGCAGTCACTTCCAAAATGATAAATGTCTTGTATGATAATTTGTGATGCTTCAAGCGAATTCAATAACAAACCATAAAATGTTATGTGAATAACGTTGTAGCGTTAAAAAGAACAAAAGAATAATAAAAATTGTTGAAGTAAACGTTGTTAAGAAAAAGGATTGCGCTATTAATATATAACGTTTTACGGTTTGTTATCACAGTCTCTTGTATCGTCACGTTTTATGACTTGACGATGAAGATGATGCATAATCATAATTTCTACTCAAAAAGTAGACACAACATCAGCTTTGTATATATTAATTGATGACATCAGCGCACAATGTGCCTTTCCAATTGCAGCGCAAAGTTATCGGATCGAGTGGGACTTGAACCCACGACCTCTCGCTTGCCGAGTGATTGCTCTAACCACTAAGCTACTGACCCCTTGTGATCGCACTAGTTCATCAGCTTTGATCTTACCGACAACTTGTCAAATTTGCGTTGTAGGGACAAGCAGACCCATTGAATAGCGCCTTCAGGCTAACGTACAATATGGTGTTGAATCTCCTGCGGCTTGAAGAAATCAATCCTGAATACATGTTGGAGAAATCTTTTCATCAATTCCAAAACTATGCAGCTATACCAGACATGATAAATAGTACGTAGACAGTTGATTGAGATGTCCGTTAACTGTAGCTTTTAAAAAGATGATTCAAAATGATATTGTAAATAATACTGATCTGTTGATGTCTGGAATATTATTTTGAGTTTTATAATATCTTTACAAATCTATTGAAAGAGCTCTGCAAAGGAGTGCTGTTCTTTAGAAATATACACCTTATTTCAATAAAAATGCTCTCCATCGCACCTTGTTTGATGATTTTACCTATTGGGTGTACGATAGTTACTGCGCATTGACCATACAATCGGCAATAATTTAAAATCCAATTTGAAATTAAGTTTTTCACTTCTACACATACGAGAAAAGAAAATTATTCCGTTATATTATCAACTCCCAAAAGATTCTTTCAGATTAGAATTGCGTTTTCCAACTATTTTAGAGGTGAAAATGTTAGAAACGAAGAGAGACCAGATCGAAATTCCCAACGAGGATTCAGTGATGGGATATTACAAGATCAGACAGCAACTAAGGAAGTTGAGTGAAGAACTTCTTCAGTTTATTCATCAACCTAAATACCTGCTACCATTTCTTCAGCCTGGACGTCTTGTTCAAGTAATGTCTTTATGTTGTGTCTGTTCATGATTTCTCATGATTTCTATATATATATATACGTGTTTATTATGTTACGTGGTAATGGTGAACTTGTGTCCGTTCAGGTTAAAAACGGTAAGGAAGATTTCGGATGGGGAACGATTATCAATTTCCAAAAGAAAGCAAATCAAAATAAGGTAAGTATGTTTTTATCACCTTTTTTTCCTTCACATTTCTCACGGCTATATAATTTGTTAGAACTCATTGGATTCTGCCGTTGTGTGTATTTGGAGAAAATGATCAAACAGTCACTTTTCAGAATATGTCCTTTCTTTCATGGAATCCTAAAAGCAGAGCTATACATAGCGTCATTAAAAGCTTTGAAAGCTTTTTTCAATTATTCTGGTATTTCTTTCTCACCACTAAACGTTTGTGTGATGTAGAAAGCTGTTATTTTAGAGTTCGTTAAGTGCATCTTCAGACGAACCACTCTATGTTGTCGAGGTGCTCTTATATTGCTCCAAGACCTCCAAAAAGTTGGCGGCTGGTGAAGTACCCGTACCATGCAAAGCAGAGGAGAAAGGAGAAATGCAGGTAACTGTTAAGAACTTCAACTGGCATTGATGTTACCAATCTTGTATATAGACCGTTGTATTTCATACGCCCTTTTACGAGACGACGTTTTTTTCAAACCTGGTTAACGCCCTGGCTGCAACTTCATGAGACGGTTTGGGTGTCATTTTGTGTAGATATGAGCTCTATACTGCGTGATGGCGTTACTTCTGTGAGTTGCTGCTTATGTGATATCGGTGGAGTTATAACAATGGTGGTACTTTTTGAAAAGCCACTAAGAAGGAGTGCGTTTCTATAGAAATGTACACACTGTTTCAATAAAAATGCTCTTAGTGGCAGTGAATTTTTGACGATTTGGAAGATTGGGAAAACTCTTCGCTAAAAGCTATTATGAATTCTATTGAACATCCAAGTCGTAAGAAAGAGCTCTTTTAACCAGACCGAATATTGAAAATCTGAATAAAGTGCTAGTGATAATCGAGTCATTTCGATTTAGTTAGCCTTATTTCTAGGGTGTTCCCTATGTTTCTATGGATACAATTCTGAAACATAATTCTCGTTGTGTTACTCTATATAGGTTGTTCCTGTGTTGACAAGTCTTCTGCAATCCGTCAGTAGCATTCGTTTATATCTGCCAAAGGATTTGCGACCTGCCGATGCAAGACATACTGTTCACAAATCTATACAGGTGCTTCTTCTATCTTTCTGAACATGTTTCCCTTGCTCTTGTTACGTGCTTGTATTGTCAGAACTTCAATGAGATAATGGAATTGTATAACGCATTCTGTCTGCAATTATGCAAATGTATTGGGTTGATATGTTATTTTGGAAAATAGTTGGTCGTCATGGTGATGAACAAGCACTCATTTCGAACATAATTATCCAGTAGGAAAATTTGTTGAAAAATCTCTGCGAAGGAGTGAATTTGTAAAGAAGTATACACACTATTTCAATAAAAATGCATTCGTTGCAGTGACTTTTTGACGATTTTGCTCATTGGGTTATTAAACATCTACTCCAGAAATACACGCACAAGATTGGAGATTCTTTTTTTTGTTCTTTTTCCAATTTGTTGATAAAATAATCGAATATTTTGAACTAGCTTGATTTATTTGCAGCCAATCAAAGTATACATTTCCACGTGTGTATTTCTATAATGAGGTTGCATTGTTGTTTGGTTTTTCCCGAATTTTTATTTAAACACCGTGTTTTAGTCGCACCAAATCTATTTAAACACCGTGTTTTAGTCGTGCCAATATCTATTTAAACACCGTGTGTTAGTCGTACCATTACGTTTGACCTCGTTTTCACGAAATTCGTTTTTGTATGGCTTAGGAAGTGCACAAACGATTTCCCGATGGTTTACCCCTTCTCGATCCTGTCGAAGACATGAACATCAAAGACGAAAACTTAAAAAAAGTCGTTCGAAAAATCGAGGCGTTGGAGAACAGGTTGTACTCGCATCCTTTACATAAAAACACGCAGGTGGAAAGTCTATACAACCTTTGTCATAAGAAGTGTCAGTTCGATGTCGATATTAAGCTAGCGAAGAAAGAATTGAAGAAAGCCAAAACGATATTACAGATGGAAGAATTGAAATGTCGCAAGAGGGTCTTAAGAAGGTGGCGAGTCGTTTTTTGGTTTTCTGTTATATTTTTGATAAGAAGTTTTACCCAAGATAGTTAGGCCTTTAAAATCAGCACTAAAGTCCTATGCACATCACATGATTTGAAAATCGCATACTTGAAAACCATGACGTTTGTTTCTACTGTGTGTTACTTGCTTGAGATTTTTTGAACTTTTGTTTTGTTTTTAATAACTCCTCATGTTTAGACTCGGTTATTCAACTGCTGCTGACGTAATAGAATTGAAAGGTCGCGTGGCATGCGAGATAAGCAGGTATTTTTTGGGAGTTTTCTGTAATAACCTTATTTCGATGTCCTTATAAAAAATGTTGTATCAAAAACGAGTGATCCTTAGATAGTTGCCATGTCAGCTACATCACAGTTTAACTTAATTGATTTTCCCTGATCACTGTTAGTTTTCCCCCGACTAACTTAAACCCTCTGTTTTTCTCTAAAAATACTCGAATTATATACTTTGAACCAGATGTCACAATCGGTGAATTTCTTCCTGTCAATTTTTGCTCAGTATGATGTAACATAGACCCTCCTATCGGCGCCAACAAATTAGACGTGGATATTTGAAACTTTGATTCCAGACTCCTTCTTGATCATAACAAAATATAGTTTTAAAATTATCAATAAAATGAATTGACACTTTCTGACCATTCTTGAATGGGAATGCCCTCCTTTTCAAAAGTCACTGCGACGAAGAGCATTTCTATTGAAATAGTATGTATATTCCTTAAGAAATGCACTCCTTTGCAGTGATTTTTCCAACAAATTCACTCGTTACTTTCTTGCTTTAGTGCCGACGAACTTTTATTGACGGAGATGGTGTTTAACGGTGTTTTCAACGACTTGAATGTCGATCAAATTGTCTCGTTGCTCAGCTGTTTTGTTTTTCAGGAAAAGGTCACACCCTTTTTATCCATCTTTTAGTTTCTTTATATTTTGACTCGTTGTTACAGATTTCTTTTGTGTTTTTATAGGGTGACGAAGTTCCCAAGTTATCGGAAGAATTAGCTGGACCACTGAGACAAATGCGAGTATGTGTTTACAGTTTATTTTTTTTACGCATATGTTCACCCTCCATTTTCACCTTCCATTTTGACCTATTATCTTTACCCTATATCCTCATCACCCTCCTTCATCATAGGATTACAAAATTCCTTTGATGTTTAGTCACTTGGAGCCGTATATAGTAAATATAGCATTTTGAGAACACCTTCAGTAGAGGCTGGATAGATGTTTTCGTAAATTACGTCACAACAGCTTTTGCCTCGCTTTCAAGCTGCACCATAGTGACGTTTGTGTTCTTTATGAAAAGAAACGATACTCGAAGAGAAAATGTTTTTGTATCATCCTTAAGTACGTAAGTAATTATAAACGAGCCGAAGCCTGCTATGACGTAATTTCCAAAACGATCTATATAGTTTCCAGCCTTCCCAGTGGGATAAATCGTCAAAAAGTCACTGCGATGAAGAGCATGTTTATTGAAATTGTACATATATTTTGAAACTATCCCTCGTAGTGATTTTTCAACGAATTTGCGCGCTGGTTAGAATGATGTTTTCTTATTTGTGTACGCAGGAATGAAGAAATTCTTTATACAAACATCCAGATTAAGCATGTTCTTTTAAATAAACAAGAGCCTCATGGCACAAACACGATTGTAATCTTAATTCAATGTATGCGTAATTTGTATTATAGCCATCAGTCATGGAATTCGTAATCTTCCTTTTTGTACGAAACTATTGTAATGCACATGATATTGGCAAAAAACAAGAAGGCACTATCAGGACTGAAGGCCTGAAGGTCAAAATGGAAAAATGTTTGACTGTGAAGCAAAATCGAAAAAAACGTTTTTCTGCAGAAAGGTCAAATTAGCAATTTCTGAGTGATAACTAAAATGAGTGTGATTAAAGGGATTCTTGCGTCCAAACTTTTGTGATGGTAGAACTAAGTTGCTTATGAAGTCCTTTCGCAGTTTTTGGAACTTCTGTTTCCTTAGGGAGATATTTATATTTAAAAATCATCAACATGCAATGCATAATTATGATGTAATAAGATACACATTTTTAAATAGTTAAGATCAACATTTATAACTTCTGGATGTGTACTTTCAAAAGTACAGTTCTATAAAAGATAGAAGTTTCCTTAATTTCACATTATAACTTACATATAACTATTCTATTATATTCTAGACTATTCTACTGTACAAATTAAATATATACTATTTTATAGAATTTTGTTTGGGAAACATAGGAACATAAACACTTTTGATGTAAAAGAATTACGTTACCGTTTTATAGCTAGCATTAAAGGGATCCTGTGATGAAAAGTTATTTTTTGGGACACAATAGAGCTCTAAAAGTTGATTTTTTTTTTTTTTTTTTTTTTTTAATTTATTTTAACGAGGCCAGGGGGAACTGGCAGTGTTATCCACTGATGTGGGCCTCCACCAAGAATGTATACCTCAGATTTTAGGGCAGAGAACTTGCACATACTAGACTGATAGGTGATTGTGGTTTTTTATTTATGTTATTTGATTAACAAGTCTCTTTACAGTTTTTTATAATTCTTTGTGGTTTTCGAGATATCTCAATTTCAACATCTTAGATTTGATTTATGCATTGCATAATTATGATGCAATAAGTCAGTAGTTAAAATTTCTCATCGCTTTTAATGAATATTACATCTTTGTACATTAGTAAATGGATAAATAATTCTAAGTGAAATGATATGATGAAGTATGAACTGAGAATATTTAGTAGTTCAAAAGTTACACACATCAAAAGCACACTCTCCTATTACATCATAATTATGCATTGCATAATTTGATATTTTTAAATTGAAATATCAGCAAAAGGAGAGGAAATTTTCAAAAACTGTAAAAAGACTTGTTAATCAACTTTTTGAGCTCTATCTATGAAAACATCAGCAAAGCCAGAGATACTAACTTATCTAGGAAGCTATAATCATATTCAAGATAAATCAATTTTATTTTAATCTAGTATGGAAACATTATCTGGCAAATCTGGGACTATAAAATATGTGCCCTTGTTCAAAAGGCGGTCACCTTTCATTCACAATAAAACCAAATAAATAACAATGACCTACTGATAAGCTAGCATAACTGATTACAAGTACGTATCGGTTACCAGTTTTTGGATGGATGGTTAAAAGAACTTTGAACAAGTTTTTTCAATTTAAATGACATAAGCAAGTCTCTGAACAAAGCACAGGATAATATGCCTACTAAAAGTATATATATAATAGTATATACTTATAAACGGATGAAAAGAAGAAAACTATTTTTGTTAGAACTTTAAGTTTCTTCCTTCACGGATTCATCAGCTAACTGAAAAAACTGACTGTCAAGCACTTTCAGAAAAGAGATAAGAATCTATATGAATAGTATAATACATAGTACTTTGGTGTACAACAAAGCTGTTCAATGCTATTTGGTGCAGCACACTGTAAGTTAATTTGGTGCAAAGTTGTACAAGTTATTAAGGTGCATAAAACACAGGTATTATTTGCAGGGTTCGTAGCGCACTTTTCCCAAAATATTTTCCCTGACATTTCCTGACTTTAAGGAGTAAAAAAGGTATCATTTTCCCTGACTTTTCTTTTAAAACACCCTGTTTTCCCTGACTTTATTGCCTACTAAAACTGCCACAGAGTCAAGATTACACATTCAGAAGTATCAATTTACAGGCTAGAGAAGGGATGAAACATTTCATAAAACATGTTAGTTAACTCTGAAACAAAGAAAAAAATATTGATAGATGATTGGGTAAGCAAAATTATCATTAAACAAAGTCAGTAATAGACACTACAGTCTTATGAAAGTGTTCCCTGACTTTCCCTGACCTAAACGGTAAAGAAACTTTTCCCCCTGACTTTCCAGAATCTTCCTGTCAAACATAGTTTTTTTCCTGATTTTCCAGACACACCCTGTATTTAAGTATGTGTACAATACTTTGTTGCAACAAACCTGCACAAGCTATTATTGTTGTGCGGTCAAAGCTGCACGTGTTTCTTTTCTTCTATGTTTTATTTCTTCGAGAAAGGACTCAAAAATATACATAAAACAGCAACAGCTAGAAAGGGATCACTGCTCTAATTTGAACAGAAAGAGAAATCAACAACTATTCAGCACACAATAAAGTAATCACTCAGACCAAAAGTATACGTGATACAAAACAAAGTGATCCGGTGAATGAAAGTAATGCACAAACAATATTTCTCCTTGTGATAAGAAATACTATCAATAACTTTTGTCATTAAAAAGACATCTAACAGAAAATAACATCAGTTTTTGCGGTTTTGGTTCGAATCGCAAAAGTTTATTCCCACAAAATACTGTAATATTGGTAAACCGCAAAAGTTTTTTCCTGCAAAATTTTCAAAATAATCACAATTTTCGTTAATTATTACAAGAAAAATTCTTCCTACCTAAAAGCCTGTTTGTAGAAGTTCATTGACTCCAATTTCAATAAGTGATTTGATCTACTTTATTTCGTGAGAATTTCGAGGGCTTTTTTCGGCAAAATTGAATTTCATGGCATTTTAATTTCGCTGTTCAAGCTAAAAGTTGTGAAATATTTTCTCCGACGAAAAATTAAACTATGTTTGCCTAGTGAAGTTTTTCTGTCTTAAATTCTCCAACCTATGAATTTTTCTTTGTCTAGTATAAATGACACTGACAAAAATGAATAGTAATGGAGGAGAGCGAATCTGAGAGATATAAAAATTACAATAGAACACAAATTCGAATGTCAGTGAGTTTGTTTACTAACTGTAGTAACTATCAAAAGAACAACTAGAAAATGGCGTTAATCTACTCTTTTAATGCAATCATTTCCTCTCGATGCATTCATGTCTATAAAGAAACAACTTCCCTGACGAAATTTTCCCCTCTAAGGTACTCTCGTTTAACAAGCGCAAAATTTTTTTCTTGCAAAAAAAAAATGTAAACTGAGGAACCGCGAAAATTCATTCCCGCAAAAAGGATTCATTTCCACGAACCGCAAAAGATTTTTCCCGCAAAATGCAAAAATTTTGCGGTTCAGCCGATCCGCAAAGCTTTCTTCTGCAAACACTTTCTTCCTTTAAAGTAAATGTATATGTATCTTTATTCAATGACTTGTAAAGGAGGTCACCTTCATTTACACAATTAAATCTATGTCAAATGAATTCCATTAACCAAGTCTCGCAACACAGCACAGGAAAATATGTTAACTAAGAAGGTATATATATAATTTTGGTACAACAAAGCTGTACAAGCTATTTGGTGTGCAAGACACTGCACAAAATATACTATAGAGTGTAAGTTAATTTGGTGCAAAACTGCACAAGCTATTAAGGTGCAAAAGCACAGGTACTATTTAAGTACGTTTATAATACTTTGGTGCGACAAAGCTGCACAAGCTATTATTGTGGTGCGGTCGAAGCTGCACACTTAATGTTTCTTTTCTTCTTCTATATTTTTTTGTTCTGGAGGAAGGAAGAACAGTAAAATATGGATGAAAACAACAGCAACGAAAAATCTGCCACAGACCAATGTTTTAAATTACACAAAAATAAGAAAAATAAGGTACTATCCAGCACACAATTACAGTACTCACTCAGACCAACGGACTGCAAGGTGATGTACATAATGATAGCACCCACCATAGTCAAAGTCAAATGACTATGCACCCACGCACACATGTGGTGAAGAAGTTCTGCATCAACAATATTTCGAAGACGATAGTTACTTTGCTATTTTCTCTTTATCGTAAGAAACATTGAGTATATTAACGACTATTGTCATTAAGAAAACATATTTGACATAAAAGAACATCGAGAAATTAGAAGTATATCTATAGAATTTTAAGTTTCTTTGATTAAAAGTTAGGTGATGATGTTGTCACTTAGGCTGTGATGGCAATGCATATGGAGCGTCGGCCTAAAACAACAAAACTCCGCGGCACCACGACGATTTTAAACACGATCTCCACTTACGTTACAATCGTGAATAAATTAATTGATCAGTAAAGAAATAAATTCGAATTCGAATTTTTAGCTCTAACTTCAGCTTCTCCTCCCAAACGAGGTTCAACTGTCTATGCTATGTTATTTCCAGGAATCGGCACGTCGTATTGCCAAAATTTCTGAAGAAGCAAAAATGGAGATTGATCCCGAAGAATACGTGGAATCTTTTAAACCTCAAATGATGGATGTCGTCCATGCTTGGTCGACGGGTTCTTTGTTCGCCGACATATGCAAAATGACGGATGTCTTCGAAGGTACGTAATTCTTTCTACGTTTTCACGTTTCTTTCTTACGTACGTTTTTTTCTGTTGTTTTTCTGTTGGGTTTTTTTCCCTTTTACAGCAGCCAATCAGAATACATTTTGGTTTTTTATGGGTAACAGCTTTTAGCGTTTTCTCTTGACCAACTGGTTATTTGGTGCTTATTGCGGGAAGTCTGCGTTCCACTGAGTCGCCAACGAGTATTGTGAATCAACTTACTCAGTTTAGGATATTATGTTAAAAAAGCGCTTCTTGGTGACCACTAGTCACCTTTACCAGAACCAATGGTCTCTACGACCTCATTCGCAGGAACCTCATGGATATCAATTCCAGTAGAACTATCGTTGGTATAACCAACTATTAATTCCACCTTCTCGATATGTTATTATCTTCTTAATAAACAATACAGCTGTCACAACGCAATGAGAACGAAAATCATTTAAAAATGGCTCATTCAATGATATAGAGTTTCAGAAATGAAACTTCTCACAGCCGTTTAGAACAGTGATTTAAAGTCATCCCACAAGTAGCATTACATTGTGGTAGTTGTATAGAATTGCATTGTGGTAGTTGTATTCAGTAGACATAATGACATCGCAAAGAACGGCGAATTGCCAAAGTGAAAATTCAAGGTATTTGACAACCTCGTACCCAGGTTTTCTTGCTTTTTCGATATACGGACGGCGGCGTATATCGAAAAGGCAAGAAACCCTGGGTACGAGGTTGGATATTTCATTCAAAGTGCTTGTGCGCTTGAGATGAAAATGCAACGAAATAGTGCAGTATGTGAAGAATAGGAAGATGTGAATAGGTTGATGCGGTCAAGGCTTTCCAACTGTAAATCCTTATTAAGATTTCCAACCAGGACTATTCTTCACTGCATTTGTTTGCTGGAATAGTTACATATTAGAACATTATTATAGTCTGTTCAAAAAATATGTGCACTAATTTCAGTTACCATGTGGAAACCAGATTTAACAAATTACATAAATTCCCTTGAGCCTGGTTTTTATATAAAAGCTGAAATCAGTGCATATAATTTATGAACAGACTTTAAGTATCAAGTTGTTTCTGGGCTAGTGAGAGTATGTTTTAGGCTCCTCCTCCCAGTCCATTTTTTTATGAAGTTTTTCAGTAAGGAGTCTAGGCTGTTATGATTATTTTTTCTACTTCTCGTTACAGGAAGCGTTATTCGCTGCATGCGCCGCCTCGATGAACTATTACGTCAGATGTGCGCAGCTGCCAAAGCAATTGGCAACACTGAACTGGAGAACAAATTTGCAGACGGTATTACTAAGATCAAAAGAGACATTGTATTCGCGGCAAGCTTGTATCTATAGAAACAACGAACGTCAACAGAAGAAAAATATACAGCAGAGACGCGTCTTGGACTGATCGTCGGTACGCGGGTTTTTATAAATGACATATATATGTAACTTACGCCCAAAACAACACGACTTTAGTACGTGTTTTAGTGAGAACTTCACCACTGTATCAATTAGTTCGATGGCTAAGTAATACTTTTTTACGGATGTCTTAATGAATAGTTAGATTAACATCTGACACTGGTAGATCTTGAGTGTATTTTTCAATCCATGCCATGCATTTCTGATCTGACGTCATCTGGCATTGTGATATGCCTTTCAAATTCAGTGAACCTCGATAAGAAGGGTCACTGGGTGTTGTGGTTTTTACGACACTGGGTAGGCGACACGTCTCGGCTGTACTACAGCTTGGTAATTCCAACGTCACCGCTTTCGTACTTTGACTACTGATTTTGTTTGACGTACATTTGCTGTCCTGCTTACGCTCAGGTGGCGATATTTCTTCCCGAAGAGAAAGGATTTGTGATATCTGTTGTAAGGACGTAATTTTTGGTTTTCTTTTATGTCTTGCCATTGGATCCGCACCTCCACTTAGCTTCTGATCTATCGGCGGCAAAAAGTTGTTTCCCGACGTCTGTCGGAGTTCAGTCAAATCAACCGCTTGCGACTTGTTCCGTACAAGCAACAACGTCTCGTGTTGTCGGATATGTTTTGTCATATTACCCTGGTTACTGTTATTATTCGTGTCAATATACAATCTTTTTGTTGTCATCGGCGTGTTTTGACGACGTTTCTGTCGGTTTCGACGTGCCATATATCGACAACAATTCGTCGTTTTAAGCTCCAGTTGAGGAAGACGCACACACGACCGTTTTTCATGAGAACGAGTAAAAAACGTTCTCTTCTTCTCCATAATAAATTATTACAAGCACTTGATTTTTAAATACTTATGGGAGATGTCTCCAATGGAATTTTATTGCTGTGAATCCAAACTGATACAGTCAAGAAGCTTTTATTAACAACGATATTCTTGATGTCTAAAATCTAGTAAGAGAATTCTTTCTCTTTAAAGAAATTACATTTCCTCATACGTTCGTGATTTGCAACGCGAAACACTGAATCCTTCCTGTTCTTCGGAATACGCTATCGTATCATCTGAAGATGTTAACACGTGTTTGTGAAGATTCGTATGTTCATTCATAATGATGTCTCTTGTGAGATGTTTTAATGAGGTCATCACCTATGTAACAGCTCGACAATTTCGGTGTCTTTTATCTCTATATTTGAAAAAAAAAAGATATGATTTACCGAGACGATCAAAATTTGTGGAAAAATTAGAAAAATGTTTTGAAACTCAAGTTTCAATTCTGTATGGCCCAACCTAGCACCCAGGGCACCTTTTCTATGTACAGTTAACGGTATATTGGAAGAGTAGGGATGAGATAAATTTAATGTAATCGTCTAATGTGAACACTTTTGTAATCGTCGTAAACAAAATATCAAAAGTTTTTGATATGATCTTCGTAGTCGCTCTATTGTATGTAAAAATCTATTGAATTTTATGTCAATTCTATTGTTTTAAGATAGTGAGGGCACGTGTTTCAAGTTATAACTTAACAAGGGAAAAATGTATCGTGTGTTTGAAGCAATTTTGAAATTGGTATTTTGAGATACTTGAGAATGTTCAGACCTGGCGATTGACGATTACGACGATTAATATTTTTTTCAATCGTCGTAATCGTCAGGTCTGAACCAGACTTAAAAGAACTGCAGTACACGCTTTTTTTTATAAGAACCAGTAAAATCTGACCTGAGGCTGGCTGTTCTTATTTTATTTCAGCCTCATTTCGTTCTTATTATGGAACTTCCAGTAAAATTAAAAAAAATCCTTAAAAACAAGTTTTTAAAAGCATGGTTGGAAGAGTATGGTTGCTGTTCGGTAATGACCCGATTTGAGTATGCAAGGTAAAAAAAAAACTACTTTTAAATCATTTGCCAGTGAGTGAATTCACATCATGAGTTTTTCCTATCATGAATTGTTCTTATTTTATCAGAAAATTCAGGCTCAGCAGGCTGTTCTTAATATTTGAAACATTGATTTGAGCCTCAGGTTGTTCTTATTTTGTTCTTATTTTTTGGTCAAATCTGAGGCTCGTATTTTTATAAAATTGTTCTTATAAAAACAGCGTGTACTTTTCTTAATATTTTCTTGGCGTGTCAAGTAAAATTAGTACGAATGAGTGTATTTCGTTAGAAATATACACACTATTTCAATAAAAATGCTCTTTATCGCAGTGACTTTGACAACTTTTCTCAATGGGCTTACGATATCGAGTATTAATCAAGTCTTGATGGACAATCATGCCCGCATCTCTTATCTTGAAGTTTCCCTGACAAGATATTACGGTCAAAACCTTGTTATTTCTGTCAATTGTTGCGTGACAATTTTAGTAAAAGAATTCAAGCCTGTTCTATATGAAGTTAATTCGGCGCTAAAAGCTCGTTTGTTAAGTCGTGGAATAGGCCTTTCCCGTTTCTGTTTAAACTCCGTGTTATAGCCTAGCCTCTAAGTTTCGTTTCTTTTTCAATCTCTTAATTACTTCTAATTATTCCACTGGGTAACTGAAAGAACGAGTAACTATTACTTAAAGGCGAATATCCACTTCAGATAATTGTCCGCAGACCGTACCGGATCGGTTGGCTAAACAATAGACCAAGTGAAAACACTACGTATTATTTTCACGTGGTCTATTGTTTTGCGAACCGATCCGGTCCGGTTTGTGGACAATTATCTGAATATCCCCTTCGGATTCAGACTGGACCGGATCAGTAAAACAATAGACCACGTGAAAGTAATACGTAATGTTTTCACGTTGTGTATTGTTTAGAGAACCGATCCGGTACGGTTTGCAATTATCTGAAGTGGATATTCGCCTTTAAGTATTAACTTGGCATTTAAACAGAAATTCGGGAAGGTGTATTGTTTTAGAAGTTAACGCGGTCCACAATAACTCGACATTCAAGTCGTCCAGTCGTTTAAGATGGACACTCGTTTTTCAAATGAAGGTATTTTACAAGCTCCCAGTTAACACACGAAATCAATACAATGTTGTTTTATGGTCATTCTCTAATGTTGCAACCGAAAACAACTATTAACTGACGTTAAAAAAACGTTGGCATTGGTTGCAATTACTTGGGATTTGTCGCAATTAGTTGCGACTTGAAAAAAAAGAAACAAAAAACGATGGTTAGTGAACATTACACTGCAAACAAAGTTTAAAAGGATGTTTTAAAAAGCATGTAAATTTATGTAGCATTTGTTCTTTCATTTCGTCGTTTCGTTCCTTTTTCCATCTTAACTGACTTGAAATTAAGTTAGTGATTTTGATATTAATCAAATACATTAGGACATGTCACTACACTACGGCAGTGGTTATCAAACTCAGAATTCATACGAGTAGTCAGGGTTCACTTCATTACTTCGTCAATTTGACCATCCTAAAACGTCAATGCAACGTTGTTTTTAGCTCCTTTGACCGTTGCACAAAAGTCCGTATTACGTCATTTTTGTTTCTTTTAAATCGTCTTTATGACGTAAAAATTTGACGTTTTGCTATTTGGAATATGTAACATTGCACACTAGAGAGAATCACCCTTTTTGTTTAATAATAATGTAAATGATTACTATCATATTGTATGTAATATTAGTATGTAAGTGAAATAAACAAGTTGTTTTCAGCCATCTTGAAAAAAAAAAAAAAAAAAAAAAAAAAAAAAAACAAACAACGTTTTGCTATTTCCATCGTGAACATGACGGCAAGCATGACTTATGTAATTTTGACACAAGGCTTTGTTTTCGTGTAAGAGCTGACACTGACTAAGAGAAACTGGTAATGATCCTCATTCTCTGAACCGACTAAACATCTAAAACGGCCAATCTTCCAATGCTCCTCAATTTCACAGCATCTAGCGACCGCAACTTCCAAAACGCCACAGTTTGAAAAACGAGTGTTCATCTAAAACGCTCGATGACTTTACTGTCGACTTATTGTGAAAAAATTTAACTTCTAAAACAATAAATGACGCCACGAGTCAACATCTAAAACGACCTGACGAATTGATAAACGAGATTTTGGCGTCGAATTAACTTCATACTTCTACACAATTTTTATAATGATCTACATGAATTTTCATTATGACTTACCGTAAATATCCGAACAAGCGCCCAGCATTTATTAAGCGCCCCCCTCGAATAAGCGCCCACCTTTTAAAAGGGGGCGCTTAATCGAAAACTGCCTTGAGAAACTGGGCGCTTATTTAAAATTTATATCGGGAATAAAAAAATACGTAGTTTATGTTGTGAGCATCTTTTCTATAAAACATAAATGGGAAATTTTCTATAAAGTCCTTTTTTTCTATGGTTCAACTCTAAGGTTGAAAAATGACAGGAAGATGGCATCGATGTTGTTTAAACCATGGAGGTATAAAACAGAAGGAGAACGAACTCAAAATCTGCTATTGTACTATCCGTGATGCGCTGCATTGTTTAAGTCCTCAGTGTGTAATAACATATAATTGCTATCATCTTGCATAATTTTTATAATTTTGGCGTTCTTGCGTGAAAATTTCGTTCATATCAATTCTCCAATGTGATTAAAGATCGTTAGGGTAAAGTTCTTAGCATGCATAATCTGTAGGAATTGGGAGAATTATGCAAAAACGTCACAAATATGCAACGAAAACATTGCAACTTTAGGTCTATATATCTCGTGATCCCCTCAAGCAGTTTCGCCGAGCTTCAATTTTTGAAGAGAGAATAATCCTAAGTTTTTGCACGTACCGCGGCACTATCGAGGCGCATTTAAGTCAGAAGATATGTAGATTGGAACTTATAAATGAATTACGCGATATCTTCAACTCTGTATAAAAACATAGATTTTCATTTGTTTCTCATGGAAGCTTTAGGTTTAATAATCTGCTTGTCACTATGCAGCAAGTTGATCCGTTGTTATAATGGATGATATTTGGTTTTTAAATTGTCGTTAATTTTTAAAAAAGTATTCGTTTCACCGACAACCAGCCGAAAGCGCATCACGGATGACATCAAAGTGATACCGCAATGAATAGAATAGTCATTATCTGAATAATAGAAAAATAAGAGTTCGTTCTCCTTCTATTTTATACCTCCATGTTTAAACTAAAACTAAAAAACTAGAAAACAGTAGTAAGACGAAACCTAACTTTTTGTTAAATCTTTTTTTCAGTTTTATTTTCCAGGGAAAATTATAAAAATCAAAATTACCGTTGTCTTTAATTTGTACAAAATTATAAAAGTTTTATAAGCGCCCAGCATTTATTAAGCGCCCCCCTCGATTAAGCGCCCATGCAAAAATCCAAAAATTTAATAAGCGCCCAGGGCGCTTGTTCGGATATTTACGGTATGCACAGAAGAAATCTCGCCAATCGCTACGACAAAAAATCATCATCTGACCAAAATAGAAAAGTTTTCGTAGGGCGAATAGCCAAAATTCCATTGATATTGGCGGCAGATATGTGCGGAGCGGTGCGCGTTAAACTGACTTTTCCAAGTTTTCCGCGCGAGGTGTCCTCTTAAAACGCCTACTAACTTTGAATATGTTTCAAACTCATTGGAGTTTACTTTCTATCGAAATATACAAGCCATTTCAATAAAAATTTGGCCTACTGGATTCCATTGTCAGCAGGATCATCCCACACACCTAGGCCATTACTCGTTGTGTCTTCACATTGCAATTAACGAGGTTCCTATTAATAGATGGCTGTCCTTTCAATGGCTCCAAATTTTCTTCATTACATGGCTTGTGGTTTCATTAATCAATCCAGGTACTTTGGATAATCGCAGTATGTTATATAACATAGTTTAGCACTGAATGAAAAATTAAAGTAAATTACGTAAAGTTGAATAAACAACAATAATTTTTAGTGAAACAAAACCTTTTCGGATGTTATTTATCCCTCTTCAGAGCTGTTAAAAAATCATCAGACACAGGTACTTTTTTATTAACAACACTAATAATGGATAAATAAAATTCGAAAAGCTTTTGTTTCACTAAAAATCTTTGTTGTTTGTTCAACATTACGAAATTAACACATTACTATGGTTTTTACATTTAATACAGTCAATTAGTTTGTGTTCAAATAAATCAATGCCGAAAGTGCTTAGACATCTCCAATACATTATTCAGCACATGGTCGTGGTATAACATTGAGTATAAAAGATGCACAAGCCCCTCAATGCACTTCACTCAGAACTTTCCGAAACTATAACAGCTCACAAGTAAAGATACTATCACTTAATAAGCGTCATGAGAATCTGGTTCATTCTTCCTTGCCTCTTCGTAGGAATTGCAGTTGGTAAGTTATAAGGATCTTCTTTTTCTGTCATATTTCTGTATTCCGTAAAATTCTGAATGAATACTATTCTGGTAAGTGATGAAGCAACCTATGTTAGATCCTAATTAGTCTCCCTAAGTAATGTCAATTGGCTGCACTTACAATAAGTTATCTCCAACATACATAATACAACTGTCACATTGCCATGCTGTAACCACTTACTTTGGGATTGGTTTAAGAACTCTTCTAAATAACTAACTAACTTATAAATATCACAAATACAGGGACGTAGCAAATTGTTTTGACTTGGGGGAAGCTGAACATGTTTAGTATCTAAGGAGGCCCCACCATGGTTGGGGCCGACGGGCCAAGAAAATTTTTCAATTTTACAACCTCTAGATTGCTTATTTGAAATATCTCAATACCTAAAACTTTTGGCAAAAATCCTTTCGCAAAATCGAAATTTTCCGTCTCTACTCCAGTTCGAACTAGAGCAAAACATTGTATTGAGTGTACGCATTCACACTTCTTTCTTTGCCCCTATCGCTTGGATGTTTTTTAGGCTGTGGTGGCATTCTTTCAGCTGAATTCGATTCATTTTCATCACTCGGCGTTTTTCTATTGAATTAAAAATATTTGTAATGCTTTGATGTCTTTCTTTGGACCGTCCTCTAAACTTATCTTGTCTTTCAGTTACTATTCATAACGAAGTGAGAGGAAAATAAAGAATAAAAGTTGATTTACATATAAAATGGGTATCCATATAAAATTACCTTTTTGAACTTCTTCTCTTTTCAACCAGCTCTTTAAGCTTCCCTGCTTTTTCTTGGTGTTGTCGCCGGACATGATTAATTTGATGCAAAATAAAAAAGTAGATCAAATCTGATCGCGCTAATAAATGAACACATGACAACACTCTATGTTGTTGTTCAAATGAAAGGAGTGTTGGCATCTCTTTAGCTTCGAAACTTGAAAAATCATGCGCACTGCAATGGTTTCTTTTATCACATATTTGTTTTTACAAAAGGACTAGTAACCCGCGTAAAAGTTTTTCACAGCTAATAATTTTGAAAACGATGTGCCGCGTTCCCCGTGTGTGTGAACCCCGTTACAAAAATTTTAATTAAAGAATCGCGACTCAACAGTGCAACCATGTTGTAGAGCTTGAAAAATTGATCAAAAAATGTATTGGATCGTTTCGCTACGACCAACCGTTGCTGAGATATCGTCGATCAAAGATTTTGATGACGTCATAGCCGCAGTACCAAATAAAATTTAGGCCCAAATGCTGCATCACCCCATCACCCGTATTGCGGACCCTAAAAAACGTCATTTATCCCTATTGGTTCTTACTCTCTAAAAGTTCTAGGGTCCAAGTTCGTCAACAGGAAATGATTTATTACTGTGTTTAGTATTGTGACCATGTTATTTAGGGAGACCGGTGGCTGATGACGAGACTGACGTGGAAACTGAAGGTATGTTGGTATATTTATTCATGGAAGCATACAAATGCAGAAGAAGATGCAGATGCTATATTGTAACAATGATTGTTCTGTATTGTATAATGTGCAATGCGCAACAGTAGGTAGTTGCTATCATCTGCCATAATTACTATAACTTTAGCCTCATTGCTTTTTGTTAAAGGTAATTAAAGTAAAATACTAAAAGCATGCATAATTTCAAGAATTCTACAAGTGTGTATCAAAATGTCTTTTCCGCCAACTTTCAAGGCGTATTTTTCATTATATGTCTGATAAAAATTTTATATCACAAGAAAGAGCTTTTCATTGCCTATCCATTAATATAAAACTAGTAACCCGTGTAAAAATTTTTTACAGGTTTTAATCGATGTGAGCTGAACAGAGAGGATAGTTTAGTATAATTAATTTTAGTGTGCTGTATGATAAAATTCCTCAAATGTTTGGAATGTAGAATGTTTAGAATGTAGTATCCCGTGTAGAACAGCGTGTAGAACACGGGTTTTAAATCATCAAAAATAAAAATACGCGCTGTGCATCCACTTTTTTCACTTTTCACATTTTTCACTCTGTAAAATAAAAGATGCAATGCAATGGTTCCCCATGATTAAAAATATCTAACGTCAATACAAAAAAAAAACACTCTTCACTCTCTTAATTAAAAATCTCTAGGTATTCCGGCTAAAGCATATTTAGTTCAACGCTGTAGTTATGAACAGAAAAACTTTTTAATCAGAAGATCTGAAACACATCAAAATATTCATAATAAATCTTATATGCAGTATATATGCAGTAGTAAAAAAAATTATGCGTACAGGTAAACAACAAAAAGATCAAAATCGCTGTAACTGTTCATGGAATCCACACCCCAATGTAAATAAAAGCCAAACACGAAAGTCGTTAAAGTGTCAAAATGTGAATTCAAAACTTTCTTTTTCTGTACGAACCCAGAGCGTCATGATTAAAAACCATAATATTCATTTCTTTAGTTGAAAAGTAATGACGCAGAAACCCTATTGATATCATAAGAAAAACAAAACAAACAAACAAAAAAGTTCTAAAGCGTACTTACCCTAAAAACATTAATAAATCTTCGCGCAATACTTTCGTTGTTGTTTATTGTTTCTTGATCTCGCGAATAATCAAAACATTTGAAACGATCAAAATGCAATGTAGAGGTATCTTTTCCTTATACTAATCGTAGAAAAATATTAACCGTGGTCTGACATACTTTTATGAATAAGTGACCGCAAAAGGACCCGAAATTTTAGAGAGTGAAAGCGTGAAAAAAAGCGGATGCACAGCGCGTATTAGAATATAGATGTTTGCCTAAATATTTGTTCTTCGAAAAGAGATGAAGAAAAACTCAACGATTTGGTTCATTAAATTCTTAAATGTCAATTAACTGACAATTTTCAACCTTACGTCCTGACATGAAATGCACACCTAGTGAATAGAAAACACTTTTTTAAATTCTGATGAAAATAAATTTACATTTCTAGACAAATTAAGCTTTTACATTCTCCATACGTGTGAAGGATTCCCAGCGACTTTCTTAGTTATTTTTTTAGTACGATAAAAACTATTTTTGCTAGAAACTTCTAATGAATTCCCTGATAATGATAACGATGAGAACACGGAAGATGAAAGCAATTACATGGGTGATGATGAAACTAATAGTGAGGTTGAAGATGGTATGTACAATACTATTGCAATTAGGATGTATAATCGCTTATTAGCTACAGTACTCATTACACACTTTTTTGTAAGGAACACTCTTATAAGAAACCAGAGGCTGAAAAGAGCTTGAAATTTAAGGAACTGCTGAGAAACTACTCAGGCTGAAATAAAGGATAAGAAATTAAGAACCAATGTAAATTCTCTTTTTCAAAATAAGAAACAAATATAATCTACTAAAAACAAGAACTAAAGACATTTTTACGTATGATTAAGTGCGCAATACAGCAGAATTCAAGTATATATGTTTATATGAGGAAGGAAAGCAGCTAAAGTAACGAAGAACTCGTTTAGGAACTATGAGTTTGAAACTTTTGGAAAATTAAGGAACGACTCGCTAAGAGCCAAGTATAAGGTTCCTTATTAAAAAAAGGTGTATCTCTAGATAAAATCGTATTTAGCTCCAGAAATAGACAGAAAACTGCACCTTTTCGTTTAGACACTTCCGATGATGATCTGAACGAAGAAACTGCTGACAGCGATAACTATCACTTACCAGATGATGGTGCAGTAGTGGACAGTAGCGATGGAAAGTTTTTAATTTATACACCGCACCAATATCATCCATTTGGAAACTACAAACAGTATCCACGTTACCGACCTCACAGATATAAACATCACCGACATCACAGATATCAATATAACCAAGGTTACCGCAACCATAGGCCGATCCCACGATCCGGAAACAACTGGCGCGGATAAACATGAAATGTAAAAGAAGATGCGATATGTTCATCAGTCGTGAATGTATGTCCATGTTGGTCGAAAAAGAACTGTCAAGGCACTTAAAACATGTGTCCATTCACAATTGTTTTCTACAGAGTTCAAAGTTGTAAAGTTTCGTTCTAAGTGACTATATAAAAGTAACTCTCGTCAATCGAACTCGCTATGTTTTATTTTAACCCTTCTGAAACCTTTTGCATTTTTTTCTTTTTCGGTCCCTTGAAGATTCTACTTATCGATTGGCAGTTGTACACGGTCGTTTGGTGCGTATATTTAATTGTGAGCATGCGCAGTAAAATAGCCGTTGCAATGATGAATTATAAACATGGCGCTATGTTCATAGGCCTAGCGACGAAGTTGTTTTTGAAAACCTCATTGTTTAAATCAAAATAATTATGCCTTATATGGAAGATATGGTTGCATGCAAGATATGCACGTGTTGAATAATTGTTGAAGATGAACTTGAACAGTTACTGGCGGATGATGGCGTCCATGTCGCCACATATGAGCATTAGTAACTTTACCTTCGAAATTTTCGACATATCGTTACAGCTTATGCAATATCCTCGAATTGGGAACTTTAATGAATTTTTTGAGAAAATAAATATGGTTTTAATTGTTGCTTAAGACCCTAACAAAGTTTTCAAAGAGGTCTGGATGTCTAATCATTTTTTTACAGAAAGTTTTGAAATCTTTGCTATGAATAAGTCGTTTTTAGTTCAGTTAACTATCTTTTCTCAACACAGTAAAGTCAAAAACAAGGTAACTTAAAACAACTAGTCATATTTTCTAGTAGGGCGCCAATTTCCTTCTTTTTATTTCTGGTTTTCGTTTCTTGGCAATAGGATTCACACGTATATGGTGTTCTTTCAACATGCTTTGCAACCTTGATGTCCCATGCATGTGACAGTACATCCTCCCTAAATTATTAAATTCGGAGTGGATACTTTCACCACCCTGTTCACTGTAAACACCAAGTCCTAACTTCCATCTTCTTAGAAAATCAATGACATGGTCTTCCAACATATGCATTTTGGGTGTTATTGTTTCATTTGGCCATTTCTCACGATAAAATGAAACAAACTCTTCGATATGTTGACCTAAAAAAGTAAAAATTTAACACAATTGATCATAATGATGCATAATGTATACCTATAACTTGAGCTTTTTACTATGATATACTTACGAAAAGTTTCAATTTTTTCCTCATCAAAGTTCTCTGTTGTGTTCAGCATCACATGACATAGACCATATTTGTTGAAAAGATTTTTAAAATCTTGGCATATTGTTATGGCTTCCTGGTGTAAGTTTGTGTTTCGCAGACCCAATTGAACAACCAAAATTGGAATTGCATTGCACAACTTGATAATGTTGGTAACCTGAAAAAAAAGTTTCCAAAGTTAGCTTGAAATAGCTTATAAAAGTTAAGTGTAAGTCAGTTCACCTTTAACATTTTGTGCACATGATTTCCCACGAAAGACTTCCCATGATAAGCTTGTCTTTCAACATTTAATGATTTTAAAATTTCATCAAGTTTTTGTACGCAAGGACCAGCAGTACGTTTTAGTTCGCATGTGTCAATCAATACTCTAATTTCATGTTCCTATTATGACAACATAAAATAAATATTGTGGAAGAACTCAGATGAAAAGTTTACAGAAAATTTCATACCTTCTCCTCCTTTTTGCTTTCCAAATATCTTAATCGAGGTTTGTATACGTCCATGATAGCATTTGTATGTTCTGGTTGTTTTAAAATATTTAAAGTAATTGCATCATGCACCAAGTTGATTGTCTCCTCAAAGTCACTTACTTGATTTTGTAGATTTAATATTAGTGACTGTGTAGCTATAAATTCATCAAATTGCTTCTGATTGATCTTTTTTTCGTTTATTGCCAATTGTCCAGCAATTTTCATGTCAAGTAAATAACAAGTACTTTCAAGTAGATTGAAAATTTTCAGGTAAACACCCAGTGAAATATGTAAGACTGGTAATGCAACCTAAAATTCACATTTTTATAATACTTAAATAAGCACAATCTGAGCTATGTAAAATCAGGCCTGCTGATAATCAGTTTTTTAAACTTTTCCCTTTTCATTATAGTGGCACATAAATTCATTACCTAAATTCTAATAGATAATATCAAAATTAATTAACCTGGTCAAGTGGTATATTGAATATGGGTTCATCTATCACATTATTGTACTCCTTTGCATTTTTGATGTCTCCACCAGCAGCCATGAATGCGCAATAATTATCTTGTGAACTTTTTAGGGAACGTTCTGTGGATTTTTCATGAGGTATCTGCATTATCTGACTTAGTGATGTGGCAGAATAAACAAGGATGACGTCCTGTAAAAGAAGATGTCTATAATGAACCTGTTATATAATTGATTCAGGAATTCCTACATGTTTACATACCACTTGCTCCACTTATGCCATATATAGCACACAAAAATGCGTAGTCACCATACAAGAATAAACGTATCTTCCTGTTTCTAGATAGGTAAGATTTTATTGTTACAAATTTGAAATTCATTCAAGATAACACGAAAGTGTGAATAACTTACTCCCATTGCAAAGTTTGTAGTAGATCAACCTGTTCTGAAAACGGATTCAACCCAACTTTCAGGTTGGTGACATAATCCTTAGCTTCAAACATACTAAAAACTGTTGTATTGGCTTTGCTGTTAGGCTTATTCACATTAGCGATTTGATATGCCATCTTGAATGAACCACCACCGTGATCACCCCCAATTTTTATATGAATTTCATTGTCATAGGTTTTTCCTTCAATGAGTAAATCATTCCTGAAAATAATTGTAAACTTGAGATGCTTATTCTTTCTAGGAGAAAAATCCTGGTTCAAGTTATATATGAATGCATATTATATATTTCTTATGAAATAGAATATTCTCAACTTACTTGCTCAAACAGTCAAGCCTTTTCATTATGTTATCGTGTAGATTTTTTACATATCCCCAGGGAGCTAGCTTAATTTCATAATTTTGTTTGTGATTTTTCACTTCAAAAGTGAATGGCGTGTTCTCAACTATAATGTCATCACCAGCCCAAGCACTTGCAGTTTGTCTTTGTTTAGCATTTGATGCTGCTTTAATATCGAAAGTTTTCAACCATCTGAAAAAGAAAAGTATTTTTACGTAATGTTTTTATTTCCATTATTATGCTTGTGAGTCTTGTTTCTTACCGTGCCATTGTTTTAATTTTTTCCCATGGAACACCCATATCAGCCTTGAGAGCAACCATATCTTCAGCACTTATTTCAACGAATCCAATGTTTGATTTTGCGATTATTTCTCTTCTTTCTTCCTTGTCAAATAGTTTCACTAACTCAGCACTTTGCAATGTTTGTGCAGAACCTGAGGCTCCAGCCATTAAGGCAAGTGTGTCCAACATATTTTTTGCCCTTGTTTTTAGTGTTCTTTGACAGACACTATCACTATCTTTTACAGGCTTTTTTATAGATGTGAAGCAATGCGGCTAGGAAAAGGGAAATAGATATTATATATACAAATATATATAAAAATATATCATTTGCCTTTTTGAAGAAGAAATTTTCAAAATTTACTTAAACAATGGAAAGCTATAAGCTTTTATTTCCTAACACGAAGAAATAACATGAAAAGTTCATTTAATTTGATTATTCACTTCATTGAAAATTTCTCCTGATAGAAGATTGTATCATATATGTAACATTTACCCTTGGTCCCCCAGAAGGAAACTCAATGATGTTTGATGTTGCATTTGCCAGTTTGTGCTTTAAAACATGGAGTGCAGCATCTTCCATATTTCGGGTCAATGAATCTGTTGGTTGAATCGAAAAAATTTGATTAATTATGTTGGTGGAGTTTTCTTTTGGTTGCGGACCATTGCAATTCTGTTCATGATGGATCTTTTTTCCTTTTTCAGAAATTTTAAATGTTTCTCCACAATTTTTTTCACATGGTATTGTAATGCATTCAATCATTTCGACAACATGGTGTGCGTATTCAACATCCCCTGGATAATAGCTTTGGAACACATTTTACAAACTGTGTTTTCGAACGATTTTCCCTCTAGTGATGGAACAATGCAATACAAGCAGTACGAATGCCGACAACTAAGAACCACCGGTTGAACCACAAATTTCTTACATGAACAGCATCTGCAAAGATCTAAGTGGCTGTTGAGATTTTCGCAAATTTCTATGTCATTTACATCAATTGATTTTTCTTTTGCTACAGTGTTTATTAAAGTTTTTATGTGTTGTCTTGTCCATATTTTATTGTTGTTTATTTTAGGTCTTCCTGGGCTTTTCTTTTTTCTTTTTCTCCCTCCCTTCTTGTTACAAATTGTGCATGTTTCACTATGAGCCTCCCATGGTTTAATTTTTAAGGATGTTGTGGTAGATCTTATTTCCACATTTCTGATAGTCTGATAACATTTTTGACAGACTTTGTTTGGATGGATGGTTGAGTTATCAGCACTGACATCGGTGAAAAATACAGCTTTAATGTTATTAATAAGTGAAGAAATGGGTATAGAGTCTTTATGAAGGTTTTCTCCACATATTCTACATAATGTTTGTAAGTTTTTTAAATGCTGTTCAGCCATGATAGATCTTGAGAGGAAGGCGATGAGTACCCCCCCCCCCCCCCCCCCCCCCTCCCCCCCCCAAAAAAAAAAAAAATGCGTTTGAAACAACATTAAAAAACTTATAGTTTGTTTATCCTTGGTCATTCTTTCAACTACTAAAATTAAATGTTACTAGGTATAAAACCTGTAATCTCGATTTAGAAGTGTTTTGAGTCACTGGGGTCTATATGGCTAGCGCTAAATTATGTCGCCAAGAGCATTATGCAAGACGTGTTGAACTGCGCATGTGCATAATTAATTTCCGAGTTTCGGCTAGCGTTGAACGACCGTGTGTAATCAGTATGAAAGATTTTATACCAACATCGGTCCTAGAGATTCAGTCCAAGATTCATCTTGACATTACAAAAAATCGACTAGATCTGCTCGATGAAGCTAAAAAAATGATTATAAATGATTGTGCTGTAGAGTTTGTATTCGCTGACATTAACTGTAGCACTGTTGCAAAAATTAAAAATGGAACATTTAAATTTTTTAACGACATTGGCAAATTACTAGGCGATAACAGTGCGCTAATCACAATGCATGTGATGAGACTTGTTCTTATCGCCTAGTGAGAACATACAAGTAGCTACCTGCTTAGTGCACTTTTATCCGCCAAAAATGCACTCAAAATGAGTATTTTTCCTTTTCAATCTCATGTTATAAGTAGATTCATAGTAAAATCTGATGTCATTAGCAGGAGATGTGTCGAAGAATCGAAACAAAATCGAAATGACAGACAATATCAAAAAGTTGACATTAAAGGAATAGGAATTACTTACTATTCAAGTTCAAAGTTACCCTTGCTGATTTGATAAAAGCGATAAAGTTTTTTTTATTAATTCTCGGAAATAAACGATAGTAGTCTCCTAATTCTTCCTAATTAATTCCACGATTCAAAAACTGGCAGTGAGTAGTCTATAATCGATATGAAAACTGATCAATAAATTTTCCCTGAATCAACCGAATCTTTATTATCATCTTACCTGTTAATCAAATCCCCATAGAGTAAGTTTTGAAAATCAGTTCAAAAACTCATATCTGAGTATTAAAATAGTAAGTTACAGTTGCCACACGATATGTGGAACTCCAGATAAGTGGAACTTTCATTAAGTGGAAACTATTTCACAGGTCCCTCGCATTTGACTCAACAAACTCTCTTACTTTCTTCGGAAAGCAGAATCCTGAACAAGTGGAACATTCGCTAAGTATTCACATTCGATGGTCATGACGTTTGTATATTTCCTGCTTCTAATATCACGTGATTAATGTTGCTAAGCAACTCTTTATGTATGATCTTCAGTCAGCCGAATTAACTATGATACTTAATCAAATTTTTCTCAAATAAAATAATTTCGCTGAAAAGGAACTGCAATACTTTTCTCCATATTTTCTTGGCGTGTCAACTAAAATTAGTGCAAATGAGTGTACTTCGTTAGAAATATACACACTCTTTCAATAAAAATACCCTTCCTCGCAGTGACTTTGACGACTTTTCCCAAATGGGCTTACGATATGGAATATTAATCAAGTCTTGATGGACAAACATGCCCGCATCTCTTATCTTGAAGTTGCTCTCACAAGATATTACGGTCAAAACCTTGTTATTTCTCTCGGGTTCCAGCGACAAAATTGTTGCGTGACAATATTAGTGAGAGACTTTAAGCATGTTCTATATGAAGATAATTCGGCACCAACCCAGTAAACACAAAAAGGTCTCTAAGACGTCTTTAAGACGTCTTTTAACATACCCAAGAGACGTCTTTGAAACGTCTTAGACTGGTTAAAATGTGTTAACGCTTTGAGACGAGTCACAGAACGTCTTTAAGACGTCTTTAAGACGAGCTGAAAAGACGTTTTTAGGTCGTTTTTGAGACGTCTATTTCGACGTCTTAAAGACGTCTTTGAGACCTCTATTTCGACGTCTTAAAGTCGTCTTTAAGACGTATTTAAATCGTCTTTTAACATACCCAAGAGACGTCTTTGAAACGTCTTGGACTGGTTGAAATATGTAACGCTTTGAGACGAGTTACAGAACGTCTTTAAGACGTCTTTAAGACGAGCTGAAAAGACGTCTTTAAAACGTTTTTAGGTCGTCTTTGAGACGTCTATTTCGACGTCTTAAGACGTCTTTGAGACCTCTATTTCGACGTCTTAGAGTTGTCTTAAAGACGTCTTTGAGACCTCTATTTCGACGTCTTAAAGTCGTCTTTAACACGTCTTAGAGTTGTCTTAAAGACGTCTTTGAGACCTCTGTTTCGACATCTTAAAGTCGTTTTTAACACGTCTATTTCGAAACTTAAGGGACGTCTTTAAATCTTCTCCTGGCTGTAATCTTAAAACGCATGTGATTTTAAAGGTTTTTGCTTGTTAAAACATAAACAACGAAAGTATTCCTTTTTCCATAAATATTTTCTCCAATACAAAGTCTTACAAAACATATAAAGTTTTCCTTTAAAAAATGCAATACAACTCTTTATAAAATATCTACATGAAATTTCCAATACAAACTTTTAAATACACGCTTTTCATCTTCCCCTTTGCAATTTTTCTTGTGACTACGAAAACCTTTTATTAACCTTTTATTGTCGTAGCGTATCATATTGTGTTTGTTG
Source organism: Turritopsis dohrnii (assembly GCA_027922465.2). NCBI lineage: Eukaryota > Metazoa > Cnidaria > Hydrozoa > Anthoathecata > Oceaniidae > Turritopsis > Turritopsis dohrnii. Next base: position 195,912 of record BQMF02000379.1, on the reverse strand, counting down.
ATTGGTTCTTGAGATATTTATTTATAATTATCCTTTTGTTTAAATAATTTTTGATATGCGTATTGCGTTAAAAAAGTTGACTTTATTTTAACTTTTCACGTGTCGTACCGTAGCGTATCAAGATCAATCAATCTGGCCAATCAGATGTCAGATTTTAATACGATACGCTTATCAGTTTTTTCTATTGGAAAACGGGCTTTATATGATTCGGAGCATTGAATTTTTTAGAGCACTCGCGCGCTTTGTTTTTGTACTTCATTGTTCAACTTGTCTATACAAAATAATTCAATGAGTTTTCGAAATCATCGACTCAAAACAGGTGTTAAATAAATATCGACTATGTTTTCCCAAAAAAAGTTGTCTTTGCTTTTTGATAATAATTTGCTGAAAGCATTGAAAGCAGAATGAGAAATGGAACTAAAATTGAAATCAGATACCCGGGTGTGTTCCCATTAAATTATCATGAACATTAATTAACGAAAAAGGTACAACACGTAGGCCCGAATTGAACCATTTCACCAATGCATATAAAAGGACCGTGTAATCTAATATCAGCAATCGCCATTATGTCGTCAAGGACCAGTTATGACTTTAAAGAAGCGTTTTACATAGACTTAAGAAAGGCTTTATTTTGTCTCGGCAAGGACGTCTTTGAGACGTATTATGAAAAACGCTTTAATAAAGACAAGTTGAAGACGTCTTAGAAACGTGTTTTAAAAGACGTCTTATCTACGTCTCGGCAAGGACGTCTGTAACACGTATTAACAAAGACGTCTAAATAAAGACAAGTTGAGGACGTCTTAGAAACGTGTTTTAAAAGACGTTTTATAACAGACCAGCTAAAGACGTCTTCACTCGTCTCAGATACGTCCGTACCAGTTTGAGACGTCTTAAAAACGTCTTGTGTTTACTGGGAAAAAGCTCGTTTCTCAAGTCGCAGAATCATTTTAGAAGTTAACACGTTTCCCAATAAGTCGACATTCAAGTTGTCGAGTCGTTTTGGATGAACTCTCGTTTTTGAAATGAAGGCGTTTTACAAGCTCCCAGTTAGCACACAAAATCAATACAATGTTGTTTTATAGTCCTTCCATCATTGCAACCAAAAACAACACTTAACCGCCGTTACTAAAACGTTAGAATTGGTCGCAATTAGTTGCGACCTGAAAAAGAACACATTTAAAATCATTTATTTACTTACTGCCAATTCTGAAGTTCAAATTTAAAAAAGATTCTAAAAGAAACCAAAACGATGCTTCATAAACTGTTCATTCCAAGCAATGTTTAAAGCGATGTTTTAAATAGCAGGTAAATTTATATTGCATTTGCTCTTTCATTTCGTTATTTCGTTCCTTTTCCATCTTAACTGACTTGAAATTAAGTTGGTGATTTTGATATTTATCAAACACATAGCACATGTCACTACACTACGGCAGTGGTTATCGAACTCAGAATTCATACGAGTAGTCAGGGTTCAATTCATTACTTCGTCAATTTGACCATCCTAAAACGTCAATGCAACGTTGTTTTTAGCTCCTATGACCGTTGCACAAAAGTCCGTATTACGTCATTTTTGTTTCTTTTAAATCGTCTTTATGACGTAAAAAGTCGACGTTGTTTTGCTATTTCCATCGCGAACATGACGGCAAGCATGACTTTTATGTAATTATTACGAAACATTGTTTTCGTGTGAGAGCTAACACTGAGTTAGAGAAACTAGTAATGAAACTCATTCTCTGAGGCGACTAAACATCTCAAGCGGCCAATCTTCCGAAGCTCCTCAATTTCACAGCATCTAGAGACCGCAACGTCTAAAGCGCCTCAATTTGAAAAACGAGTGTTCCTATAAAGCGACCGACGACTTTAATGTCGATTTATTGTGAACCAACAGTTTAAACCGCCAAGAGCATAAGTAGAAAGCAAAAACACAAAAACGACAAAGTTTCATTGACAATTCAATTCATTACGATGTTTCCAGCGTTCAACGGCCATTATCAAGTAAAGATGTTTACAAGGTATATCTATTTTATACAAAAAAATAAGTGTCGTGTAAGTGTAAAGTCTTTTCAATAAAAGAACATACATACAAAATAATCTCAAAGGAGTATAATTAAGTTACAGAAAATTTAAAAACGCGATAGAAAAATGAATAGAAAAGCTAGTGGAGCGAATCTTACAGTCCGATTTAAAACCGGATTGTCTCGCAAAATAAAAAAAGATTATTTAAGTTCTAGTAAGTACAAACTGGCATGAGCAAGAGTGATGAAATCATCACAACTGGCCGAGTGTCCAGAACTGGACACATGTTCATAGATAGCTGTGAGAATTCCACTAGAAGTAGTTTTGCCAGCAAGTGCAGAAACACCCATGTGTTCACTCATTCTGACTTTAAAATGGCGCTTAGTTTGGCCAGTATAGGAAGCATTGCAGCGAAAACTTGCAAGCAATGCCAGAAATAACGATGAACGATCTTTAAAGTGGAAAAACTTAGACAGTCTGCACGAGGCTTTAAAGACTAAATTAACTTTGCAACAAGATAAATTATTTGAAATAATTTTGCAAAGGCTAGTTCTTATTTGGTCCGAAATGGGACCAAGATATGGAAGGACAATGAGAAGTGTTTTTTCTCCGCTGTACTAACGATGAGTAAAGGAGTGTGAAACTTCTCTAAAAATGTTTTGATGCAACGGTCAATAAACGAAAGTGGATAACCGTTCTTTTTAAAAACACTTTTAACTTTTCCAAGTTCTCCGTGAAATTTACTGTAACTTACTGTGGCATAATCGAAAACACCTATAAATTATAGTGTAAATCACACCAAATTTAAATACTATCGGTTTAAATGCTGGTGATTTTTCGAGATAACAAACCTTTATTAGATCTGTTTATAGAAAATCCACTTTAAGTGGCGCTTATACACACTATGATAGTTTCTTACCTTAGTTAAGCATCATGTTCTTTCGTGCGCTGTTTATATATTCCCGTTTTTGGTTCGTTTGCCTATGTCGCAAAAATCTGTAACTGCCATTATTCGTGAAAGATATGATCCTGATGTGGTTAAATTATTACGTAAATTCGAGAGGTTGGATTTTAGACTTGGAAAAGCTAAATTAGATTTGAAATTTGTGGAATATTGTGAAAGAAGTGAACTTACACCTTCGAAGTTGCTAACCGTAAACTCCAGAACTCACATGCTTATAAACAGTATCAGTTTCGTCTTTTACAAGAAGAACTTTCACACAAAATGTCTTTGGTTCGTCAACACTATAGTGAGTTTTTGGCTGTTCAATCTTGTTTACATTATACTCTGTGGCTTACTGATTTTACTCATGACTCTTCGTTATTTCTGGCATCAAATGACAAGAAGCTAATGGTTCACGAAAATATTCAAGATAAGAAGTTGTTCATGTTATCACGAGAACAATCCGAATCTAACGATCGTAAAAGAGTCATTTTTAATTTTTCTAGTTATGATCTTTCAGAGTGGGATAAACTTCTTCTTACTAAGGGCCTTAATTTTTCTGTACCTGCTAAAAAAACTCAATTATGGAGATTATCTCGTTAATTTTGGACTTTTTGATGGAGATATTAAAAATTTAGGAGTCCTATCATCAGAAGTTTTATGAAAACTCGTATTAAAGACACTTCCCTCACATCTTTTCGCAATTATAATAACAATGCAGTAACTAAAATTCTTTCTGATGAGGAAATTAAGGCTTTAACTGACTTTTCCAAGTATCCCACTCGAGGTGGCAGACTGAAGATCTGAAGATCTTAGGGTTCTCTTAAGAACACCTAATAACTTTGAATATCATTCAAATCATTACTCATTGGAGTTTACTTCCTATCGAAATATACACGTTACTTCAATAAAAATTCTCTACAACGCAGTGATTTTTTGACAACTTGACCTACTGGATACCAATGTCAGGATTGTCGTCCCACACCCGTACGCATTTACTTGTTGTGGCTTTACACTGCAATTACTGAGGTGCCCATCAATTGATCTCACGCATGGAGATGCTTTTAGGTCCCGATATTTCTTCAACACATGGCTTGTGGTTCGATTAATGAAAACAGCTAGTTTGGATAATCCAAATAGAAATCGCAATTTATATAACATTGTTCAGTTCTGAATGAAAAATTTAAGTAAATTACGTAAAGTTGAATAAACAACAAAGATTTTCAAAAATCATCAGACACAGGTACTTTTTTAACAACACTAATAATGGATAAATAAAATTCGAAAACCTTTTGCTTAACTAAAAATCTTTGTTGTTTGTTTAACATTGCGAAATTAACACATTACTATGGCTTTTACATTAAAGGGGAAGTTCGCCCTAATTTTTTTTCGCCTGAGATGCATTATTCCATACCAAAACTTCAAAATATAATAATCTTATTCGTTCATTTCTTTCAAAAAACGTTTTTTCGTCATGTTTTCCTGTTGAAAAAAATAAGATTTTTAATCTGTTCAGCGTGTGACGTCACTCCGTGCAGAAAGCATATGTGCAAAGAAAAAAGCTTTATCAAAAATAAAGTGTTTTTAGAAAGTTGTTTTTAAATAACGTATAGCTGAAACCTGAAACTAATAGATCTTTCGATGAAAATGATGAATGTTTGTAAAATATACCTGATAACTTTTAAACCTTTTGATTTTGAACCACAAAGAGATGTTAGACATCTTAGCAGTAGTAGCAAAGAAGAGGAAACGAAAATGATGAAGAGCAGCATGTGTTACCTATAAGAAGCGTAGGTTGGTGTCTTTGTGGAAAATTTGCAAACCTATGAATACCTACAAGGAAAGTTTGTGCTGTACAGACACAATGAAATTCAGAAGAAGGGTCGTCGGAAGTAGGGTGGCTGGGTAGGCACCACCAACAAATTTGACAAGCAACGTATTTTTTCAGATATACACACCAAGTTTGTTATTTCAGTCTAGCATGTATAAAGTATACAAAAATTAAATTCTATAGAGATTTCCCTGTTTTTTCTTGACCCATCACATTTTTCGATAACTTTAAAAAATTAAAGGCAAAGTAACATATGCTTGTTTTAGCCAATCTGGAAGGAACAAAGTTGAAACATTTTCTGGTCTCCTTAGAACAAAAACTATGTTTTGTTTTATGTTTCTATTCGATAAAAACCTCCCTTCATCTAATCTATGAAGACTAAAATTCTGTTTGTTGAGAACTTTGAGATTTGCAGCGTATAGACAATACATAGACCTGGTGGATACACAATACACTTGGTAAAGGGATACATAAAGATATTCCATCGTGTGCTTTATTGGCGACAAGGAAACCTTTCCCACATAAAAATGAGAGTTACGTATCATTCATGGAGAGAAAAAATGAAGATCAACAGCGTTTAATAGCGTCAGTTTCGTACCACTATGCCATTCCTGCTAAAATGTTGCCGATTGGGGCAAAACATTATGTACAGAGAACGATACATCTCAATCTGATCAGTGTTGGGTAAAGATATAAAACCCTGAGTCTTTTGGCAGTGTTCCACTTCATTTTTATGTTGGAAAGCCTTCTTTTACGAAATTCTGGTTATTCTCTTTGACTTGTAATTTGGGTGAAATGTGAAAGAACAATTTGTGGACCGATTAGTACAAGCTGTCGCAGAGTAACTTGGCATTTTTCGAATTAAAAAATAAAAATAAAACGATGTATTACTAGTGAGTTCTTTTGATAGTGTGAAGGTTTAATAACAAACTTTCTTCACGTAAAAGTTCTTTCTGCACGGTGTGACGTCATTTTATCATTCATAATGAACATCTGTTTCAACTGTGAAAAAACTCATTTTTCAGCATCTAAAAGATTTAATAGCTTTTGAACGAAAAGAGCATTTTCAAAAATTCAAAAAGTGGCTTTCTAACTTTTCAAATCATTATAAGTTAGAATGAAAAAATAAAAAGTGAAAAATTAGACCGAACTTCCCCTTTAAATACAATCAATTAGGTTGCATTTAAATAAATCAGTGCTTAGACGTCTCCAATATCTATTCAGCACGTGGTCATGGTACAACATTGAGTATAAAAGATGCACAAGCCCGTCAATGCACTTCACTCAGAACTATCTGAAACTATAGCAACTCATAAGTGTTCTATAAAGATACTATCACTCAATAAGCGTCATGAGAATCTGGATTGTACTTCTTTCCCTCTTGACATAAAAGAGATCATAAATGGACATGGTTTCCATCAATTAATAAAGAATCCAACTCATATAACAAAAACCTCAAAAACTTTAATAGACTGTATATTCACAAACAAGAAATCAAACATATCAAAAACAGCTGTTATACCACTGAGTTTAAGTGATCATGACGCAATCGCATGCATACGTAAAATGAACAGTATTAAACAACCGCAAAGAGAAATAACTTCCCGAAATTATAAAGACTATGATCCCGCAGCTTTTGAAAATGATCTCCGGGCATGTGATTGGAATCCACTGTACAATTTTAGCAGTGTAAATGATGCATGAAAATTTTTCAAAAATACTTTACTTACCGTCTTAAACTCTCATGCTCCTATTATTAAAAAGCGAATAAAGGGTAGGAAATGTCCTTGGTTGTCATCCGAAATCAAATCAGCCATGAACGATCGTGACAAACTTCTTAGGAAATCCCGAAAAACCAAGAAGGAAGCTGATTGGCTGTTATATAAGAACTTAAAGAACAGATGCAATAATATGATCAAATACGCAAAGAAAAGGTATCATAACGATCTACTACGTAATAATGCGAAAAACCCAGCAAAATTCTGGAAATCTATTAAGGATGTTTTTCCATCAAAGGAAAAACCAGTAAGTAACTCGTTCTTTTCGACACAAGCCGAAAGGTCAGCCAGAGCAAATTCTTTTTGTTACTTCTTCTCGAACGTAGCATCGAAAATAAAATCAGTCGCAATGCCGGTTAAAAATTTTGTATGGGGATCTCCTATCAACCCAAAGAACGAATTACAATCTGTGTTTGCTTTTTTAAAGAAGCTGAAAAGGAGAAAGGCTGCCGGTATTGACGATATACCACCGAGAGTCTTAAAGGACGCTTCCTCCGTATTATCAAAGCCCCTATCTTTTATCATCAACCTTTCATTAAGAACAAAAACAGTACCATCCCAATGGAAAATTGCAAAAGTCATCGCACTGCACAAGGGTGGAACCAAGGAAGAACTGAGTAATTACAGACCAATTTCAATTCTGCCCGTCATCTCCAAAATACTCGAACGAGCAGTTCACCATCAGCTCACATCATATCTGGAAGAGAACAGTATTCTGTCCGATAAACAATTTGGGTATCGGAAAAAGCGATCTACGGAACTCACCACGCTACTCCTGATTGATGAAATTAGTAAGGATATTGACGAAGGAAATATGGTCGGAGCTGTATTCATAGATTTGTCCAAGGCGTTTGACACGCTCAGCCATTCCGTTTTAATTTCAAAATTACAAAAGTACGGTGTCAAAGGTGCTGCTCTACAATGGTTTACAGACTATCTGTTTAATCGATCCATGATATCGGAAGTCGATGGGCAAAAGTCAGAACCACACCCACTAAATTGCGGCGTCCCACAAGGTTCAATATTGGGACCACTCTTATTTCTTTTGTACTTTAACGACTTTGAACAGTGTTTGCAACACTCCCGTGTGTACATGTTTGCTGATGACACTATAATCTTCCTATCCAGAAAGTTACAAAACGAAATCGAAAATGACCTAAATGCAGATCTCTAGCATGTATCAAAGTATTTTAAATCCAACGAGCTGGTGATTAATCTGAATCCAGGAAAGACAGAATCCATGTTGTTTGGAACCAGAAATAGATTATGCAAAAACAGTCATTCTATCGACCTAAAGTATGACTATCACGACATCTCCTCGACGAGTGAATACAAATACCTGGGGACAACCGTAGATCAATCTTTATCATTCAACAGTAACTTCGAAAGGCTGTACAAGAAAACTTCTGGAAAGCTATCATTATTATCGTCACTGAAATACTATCTTCCAGTTGAAACATTAACCATGATCTACAAAGCAATTATTCTACCTGGCATGCTGTACAACTGCATCACCAACCTCAGCCTTACACAGACCCAAGTAAACAAACTATCATCGCTTGACAACAGAGTTGCTAAAATAACTACTAAGAAGCAAACTCCTATCCTGAATGAAATGAAAAAGCATGCTGTCATGTTGGTAAAGAAATGTATGCTCGGTGAACTCTGTCCAAACGTGGAAAATTTGTTTGTCCTGCAGACACATGAGAAATGTACACGAAACAATGGCTTAAAGTTGAAGATTCCTGTGGTAAAGTTGAAAGTTGCGAAGTCATCTTTTCGTTCAACGGGGGTAACAACATACAACGAACTGCCCTTACTAATACGTCAAGATATGAACTTACATAGTTTTAAACAACGAATCACAGAATATTTTAATTGACTACAAATTTTCGAATAAAATTTTAATTTTTAATTTTCATTTTTTAAGTCTTTTGCAATTCTAGGATTCAAAACTCAATTTTTCTTTATGCCTTCGTATCGCATACCATATTTCAGATTTTTGTCTGTGTTTTTATCAGGGTTCTTACTCATGCACATTCTTTGGCTTTTAATTTGTTTTTAACTCAATCACACAAGTTTTTCTTTCCAGGTATTTATTTTTGTCTAATCATTTTTAACATTTTTAAAAAATTTTTAGCAGGACACATATTAATAGCAATGTTTTTATAACACTGAAATGTATATATCCTGGGTAAAAATTCTTAATAATAATAAATAATAATTCGTAGGAATTGCAGTTGGTAAGTTATATACATAGAAGAAGTTCTCCCACATACATAACACAACTTTCGCAATGCCATATTGTAACCACTTGCGTTGGGACTGGTTTAAAAGCTCTTCTAAATAACTCACTAACTTGTAAATATTATAAGTAGCTTTAATATTTCATCGAGTTCTTCTTAGTTCTTCCATTAAATTTGTCTCATTGCATTCTGGCAGTTGTAGTATATTTTAATAAAATAACGAGAAATTATAGGAACGAACAATGTTGACTTTTGTTTTACAAATTGTGGTATGATAGCAATTTTTATCCAGCTTTCTTACTCTCTAAAAGTCCTGATGTCCCAGTTGGTCAACAGGAAATGATTTATTAATTATGATTAGTATTGTGACTATGTTATTTAGGGAGACCGGTGGCTTATGCACATCTTGTGAATTAAAAAAACTTTACTAAATTCTGATGAAAATAAATAAACTTTTACATTTCCCATATGTGTGAAAGATTGGCAGCGACTTTCTAAGTTATTTTTTTAAGATAAAAAATATTTTCACTAGAAACTTCTGAAGAATTCCTTGATAATAATAACGATGAGAACACGGAAAATGAAAGCAATGACATGGATGATGATGAAGATAATAGTGAGGTTGAAGATGGTATGTACAATACTATTGCAGTTAGGAAGTATAATGGTTTATTAGCTGCAGTACTCATTACACACCATTTTTGTGAGAAACACCCTTATGAGGAACCTGAGGCTAAAAAGAGCTTGAAAGTTAAGGAACTGCTAAAAAATTACTCAGGTTGAAATAAAAGGGTAAGAAATTAAGAACAAATATAAATTCTCCTTTTCAAAATAAGAAACCAACATAATCTACTACAAAGAAGAACTAAAGATATTTTCAAGTATGATAAAGTGCGAAAAACAACAGGACTCCTGTATATGCTTACATGAGAAAGGAAAGCAGCTAAAATAACGAGGAACATTTTTAGAAACTATAAGTTTGAAAGTTTTGGAAAAAGTATAGGCCAAGTATAAGGTTCCTCATAAAAAAGTCATGTATGTCTAGTTAAAATCGTATTAAGCTCTAGAAAAAGACTTAGATTGGCTATTAAGGATGTTTTTCCATCAAAGGAAAAACCAGTAAGTAACTCGTTCTTTTCGACACAAGCCGAAAGGTCAGCCAGAGCAAATTCTTTTTGTTACTTCTTCTCGAACGTGGCATCGAAAATAAAATCAGTCGCAATGCCGGTTAAAAATTTTGTATGGGGATCTCCTATCAACCCAAAGAACGAATTACAATCTGTGTTTGCTTTTACCTACGTAACAACCGTCTTTGTTGAGAAGGAGTTAAAGAAGCTGAAAAGGAGAAAGGCTGCCGGTATTGACGATATACCACCGAGAGTCTTAAAGGACGTTTCCTCCGTATTATCAAAGCCCCTATCTTTTATCATCAACCTTTCATTAAGAACAAAAACAGTACCATCCCAATGGAAAATTGCAAAAGTCATCGCACTGCACAAGGGTGGAACCAAGGAAGAACTGAGTAATTACAGACCAATTTCAATCCTGCCCGTCATCTCCAAAATACTCGAACGAGCAGTTCACCATCAGCTCACATCATATCTGGAAGAGAACAGTATTCTGTCCGATAAACAATTTGGGTATCGGAAAAAGCGATCTACGGAACTCACCACGCTACTCCTGATTGATGAAATTAGTAAGGATATTGACGAAGGAAATATGGTCGGAGCTGTATTCATAGATTTGTCCAAGGCGTTTGACTTAGAATACATGAGAAAGGAAATCAGCTAAAATAACGAGGAACATTTTTAGAAACTATAAGTTTGAAAGTTTTAAAGTCATAGTCATAAAAAGTCATAAAAAAGTCATGTATGTCTAGTTAAAATCGTATTAAGCTCTAGAAAAAGATTTAGATTGGCTCACAAGTCTTCATGCCTCTTCTTCCATTTACTTATTTACTTCAACTTTTTGCATCAAACAGCAAATTGCATTTTTTTTCCCCGTGAAGACACTTACGATGAAGATCTGAGCCAAGAAACCAATGACAAAGATGAACTAAGTGGAAATGAAGGTGCATTAGCGGACAATGGCGACGGAGACTTTTTTATTTATTCATCGCACGAATATCATCCATTTGGAAATTACAAACAGTATTTACATTACCGACCTCGCAGATATTAATACAACCAACTTTACCATACCAATAGGCTTTACCCACGACTCAGAAATTGGATTGGATAGTCGAGATGCAAAATATTCGAATTATCCCATACATCCATAAATTCCTACACGCAGCACTCCTCCGTGGTGCCATCATCAAATCAACGATAATCAACTCAAGAACACCCCAGCTTAGGAACCTGGAGCTTTTATTTATAAAATGTATCATTCAAAACGAGGATTTCCACATTAAACGAAGAATCCTATGCATCTACTCATTTCAATACTCATCACTCCTCCGTGGTGTCTTCATCAATTCAACTTTCATCAAACTAATTAACATCTCATATGATGAACCTGAAAGACCTACTGCTAAAAACATACCATTCCAAACGACAAACTCCATATGAAATGAAAAAAATCTCAATGTATCTACATATTCCAACATTCACCACTCCTCCATGGTGTCCCCATCAATTCAACGATCATTTAACTTAAAAATACCCAATATGGCAAACCTGTAGACTCACTGCTAAAAACACAACATTAAAAATGAAGATTTCCATATTAAACGAAGACTTCCATGAATTCCTTCCATGTGTTCACTCCAATGCTCACCACTCCTCCATGGTGTCCTCATCAACTCAACGATCATCAAACCAAAGAATACCCCAATATGATTCACCTGAAGACCCACCACTAAGGATATGTCATTAAAAACGAGGAATTTCAGGTCACACGATGCACCTATTTTTACAACTCCTCCGTGGTGTCCTCATCTATTCAACGACCGTCAAACTTAAGAATACTTCAAATGACGGACCCAAAGTTTTGCTATTAACATTCATTCCACATTCCAGCCAGTTCAGAATTCTATTTTAAACATTCGATTATGTATCTAATTAATCATTCTCACATGCAACGAAACTCGAGTGCTACATAAACCATAAGGAAGACGCGACACTAAAGGCTTCATCAATAAGCGTCTCTCATCAATAATCCGTTCCCCCATATTATTTAGATGTCGTACAAAACATATGCAAACAGCAATGAACACACATCGCTAAAGGATGCATCCAAACGATACAACACCAACTCGAAAACTTTCCTCCATTTACGACACGAAATTTTCGATTATATTGTTCTTACGCATACGACAAAATCAGAATTAACAAACGCCATCACCAAATCAAATGGATATGCAACAACCTCACCACAAAAAACACAATCTGGTACTATCACGACATCACCAATAACACAATCACATATATCAACGGAACTATAAAAACAGGAAGCACACAAGAAGACGACGACACCATCTATATCAACTAAAAGATAATCAAACTTCTTTCCACCGTATAGGTTAATATGGATTCAGCCGACAAGAAAACTATAAAAGTACACGACACGATGCATCTCACCACAGACATTCAACTAAAATTTCAACGCATAGACATTTCAGAAACGCCCACGCCTACACTTACGCCTCTTTCGTCGCCGACACAATCGCCCACACGCACAAAAACATTCCAAAGCATGGACATCCGTTTACGCAACAAAAATACACTCACAATTATTCGCGAAAATGCACAGCCACAACAACAACACAACACGATCGTCCAGCATCCAACATCCAGCATCCAACAAAACAAACCAAGACGCACCCTATTACCAACACCACCACACACGAACGCACAGCAAACACAACGCAGAACCTTGCTCCACACATCCGCCACACCCACAACACAACAAGCACGTCGTCCACTTCTTCCCACACCCGCACCAACCGCAACAACCGCAGCACCACAACACAGACAAACACGCCGCACGCTACTCCCTACACCAACACCACCAACCGCAGCACCACAACACAGACAAACACGCCGCACACTACTTCCTACACCAACACCACCAACAACACAGCAATTTCGTCCACCTCTACATCGTCCACGTCCACCCAAACCAAGTCAAATACGACGCACACTACTCCCGACGCCACGCACACCACAACAGCCTCTACGCCACCAACAAAGACCTCCTACGCCACGCCACGATGCACCTACACAGATTATAAACAATTTTTATTTCTTCCAACTTAAATAGTTTTTTTATTTTTTTCAATGTTAATAGTTTTTGTGTCAATAGTTTTTTTCGTGTTCCTCACCGTTTACATAATTTATTGTTCTAACATATTTACCAACCACATAACTTTAGACTTGTCCTTTCCACCCCCACGGTTGCGCCCTCTTTCCTAGTTCTTCCACATCCACTTCAACTAACAATCTTTAATGATACTAATTCGTAGAGCGGAAGCCGAACAACATGCATCATCAACGAACAACGAACCAAGAAAACATCAAGATCATACCAACCACCCTAAAACGAAAATACAGTTTACCAACCGTCCATAGCCTATTTTGCAATTCCCCACACTTTAAATCCAAACAAGAGGCCAAGAGGCCTGAAGGTCAGCACTTTCGCCAAAGTTGAAAAATGTTTGACTGTGAAGCAGAATGGAGTAATCATGTTTTTGTTCAAGGAAGGTCAAAATAGGAATTCATGAGATAACTGAAGTAGTAGTGATGTAATAGTGGGAATAAGACATTCAATGTTAAAAACCAAACAGGTGTGCTCTCAAAATTGTGTCCATGTACCAGTGTCATTGTAACAAAACTTAATTCAAAAAAATGTTTATCTACAAATTAAAGATACAAATCATATCAAACTTATCAATGTTTCGTTGAGTTTTGTGTAGCTACAGTTTTATGTATGCTATATCTAAGGACGTCTATACAATGAAACAAATGGGATTATCTTTGAAGTGGATTGAATAAAATCGGATTGCGAATAAAACAGGCTTGCATTAAAATCAAAAGAAGTAACCAATTCCTGAAAAATGCTTAGAGTATACTTCTGAAGTAAATTTCATGTAGACCGTAATGATAACAAAGAGTTCAAAGTGACAAGACAAGAGTTCAAAAACAAACGTTTCACACACATTACAAAGATAACTGATATATAAAAAAAAACCATATATACAAGTGCTTGTATGAGTGGTAATGCCATTCATAATTTTTGCCCTTCTTCATTGAAAATGAAAAAAAAGCATGCAAAAACAACTGCAGATTATTTTAAAGATTAAAAAATCAAAAGAGACTGCTGGTCATGCAGAGAGAGTGTAAAAAACAATTTAAAAATACGTGACGAAATTGAAAACAAAAATGACAAGACTTTTTAAATAAGTGAAGAGCTTTTCTGCTTAAATGACTACGCATAGGTATTTTGTTCGTTAAAATGTTGAAAAAAGGGATGTAGAGTTTATAAACATATATATTTTGTTCTTTTGCTTGATAAATACTACATTACATTACACTTTACATGAGTATTTAAATGCTTTATAAACTTCAAGATGTTTTCTGTTTATTTTTGTGTGGATGACTAGATAAATTTCTCATTTTATAATTTTTATTTTAGAAAGGGTAAAGTAACATTTAAAAATCGACTATATTGATGGACACATTTGTACGAATACATAAAAAATAACACAAGTCCGATGTACTGAATGTAGGAGGTCGTTTTGGAGGCAGCAGAGCTCTCTCTATCTCCAGGTCTGACCAATATAGCACAAAACACAAAATCTAACTGAACAGTATACAAACAGGTTCAAGAATTATAGTATACGGTGATAATATTACCATCCCTTTACCTCTCTGGTGAAAAATAACCCTTCCTGTACCTTTTATTTCCAAAACGATATCTGTGTGACGGACTTAAAACCATTAAACCCATGTTTTAATTTCAAGCCGCACTCACCCTGATAAAATAGCTGTAATTATAAATTACCTGAAAAACCTAAATTAAGCCACGATTAGTAAACAGTCTCTAGTGATATCAGCCTTCAATGATGAATCCAGGCTAGAACTGTGGACAAAAATTCTGGAATAACGGACGGAAGGACAAACGCTAATGAAAGATCAGCTGCTTCGCGCTGACCAACAAGTCAACTACGCCAAACGATGCAAGCTTGCTATCCAACATTACCGCGAACACACAAACAACAACTTAATTATCAACACATCATCAACCACGCTCACATCAGCACAAAAGAAACTCTTACACAAGGGATTAGGATTCATACCCACCCCCACCTCACACAACAATAAAAACATCTTAGAAAACGACGTACATTTTTTCAAAAGACGCATCAACACACAATACTATTTTCACAACCTAAAAACGAACAATTCAGCTGAAACAAAAAAACCATCAGCCTTCAAAAAACAATCCACATGGAATCCTCCAACAAACAACAACAACGCACTGAATACATATTTCCAAAAGATTGACGCATCACTAAACGATATAACCCATACTCAACGACAGGAACGACAAAATCTCACCCAGGAAGAACAACATGCACTCAACCAACTAAGATTCAATACCGACATCACCATCAAAAAAAGCGACAAAGGCAGCAACATATGCATCATGAACACGCAGGATTATATAGGAAAAGTCCACAACGAGCATCTCAAAGACCAAAACACGTACAACCGTTTATCTTTCGATCCCACCAAACACATTACTCATGACGCTGCCACACTAGTCTCGTATCTTCATAATAAACACATCATAAACGACGAAACGAAAAACTTCCTACTACCACCATCACCTCCACGAACGCCACTGTTCTATGGACTCCCAAAAATCCACAAGAAAACTCATCCACTCCGCCCTATCGTCTCCGCATGCAATGGCCCCACGGATAACTTCTCCAGATATGTCACGCATTTCCTACAACCACTCGTGGAACTACTCCCATCACACATTCGCGACACCAAACACTTTCTCACTCTCATTGACAAATTACCACCTCTGGCCATAAACATATACTTAGTTACTGCAGATGTTAAGTCGCTATACACCAACATACCACATGACGAAGGGATACAAGCAGCCTTATTTTATCTCAAGAAACACGAAAACACCTTACCACCATACACACCAAGACCACTCACATTACACATAATTATGGAGTTCATTCTAAAACACAGCACATTCCAATTCATGCAAAACCACTACCACCAAATAAATGGGACTTCAATGGGCACACGCATGGCACCGCCTTACGCTAACTTGTTCATGGGGAAACGCGAAAACGAAATACTTGATAACGAAGCATTCAGAACACACATTCAATTTTGGAAACGTTTAATTGATGACATCTTTTTCATTTTCAACGGCAACCTCGACCAATTACAAAATCTCTTCAACCATATGAATAATCTACACCCTACAATAAAATACACATTTGAATATTCACAAGCATCAGTAAACTTTCTCGACCTCCAAGTATACATAGATAAAGGCAGAACGCTAAAAACAAAACTATACAAAAAACCCACCCACAGTTCCTGTTTCCTCCATTACAACTCTTATCACCCTGCACACATCAAAAATAGCATTATTTACTCACAAGCCTTACGATACAACATGATCACAGCCGACGACAAACACTTAGAAGAAGATCTACATCAATTCACACGCACTTTAATCGAACGGAACTACCCATTGAACATCATAAACGAACAAATATCTCGAGCACTCACGTTCACACAGTCAGAGCTAATCCACCAACAACGCAAGAAGAAAGACGCTAGCATCCTACCATTTGCAACCACTTTCAATGAAGCAGGAAAAAAGTTATCACACCACATTCAAAACCAATGGCCATCCCACGGCACAACCGTATCACAAATTTGGACTCGACCACCCATAAAGGCATTCAAAAACCCACCATCTTTAAAAGACATATTAACACACTCCGCTCAACATCAATGAACTCCACTACACAGTACATATCATTTCACTAACAAACCTTGTTACAGTTATTCAAACTCTTCTACAAACAATTGCTCCATCATTATTATTTGTAACTATCCTCATGTCGTTAATAAAAAGTATTCATTGTTATTCGTAACAATCTTCATGTCGTTTATTAAGAGTATCCCCAATCACCATTATTATCCTCATTCACCGACCTTTTTTACATTCCCACGCCACACACATAAAACACACCAATCAGCCAGCACAACTCACACACACTCATTTGCACACAAGAGCCCACACAGACACACACCCATTCCCACCCAAAAGCCCACACTAACACAAATAACCAATAAAATAACAATACACTATACATTTCCAACTCACACTTACCAACAGCCTCAACACACACGTCATCCACACAACTCACACAAAATCCACACCACTTTACACACATAACACAACAAAACTACATAACACACACACCCTCCTCCACATCTATAAGCACACACACACACCCTCCTCCACATCTATAAGCACACATACCCCTTCCACGTCCACACATACACAACAATCCATCCAACTCACATAAAATCCAAACCACTTCACACATAATACAAAAGAAAACAACATGACATACACACACCCTCCTCCACATCTGTAAGAACACATACGCCTTCCACGTCCACATACACAACAATGTTGCACACAAAAGCCCACACATACACAAACAAACAATGCACACGAAAGCCCACACATACACAAACTAGCAATGTCCAACTCACACCAACCCACAACACAGCCTGATAACACAAATCGTCCACATAACTTACACAAAATTCACACCACTTCACACAAAGTAAAACAACACAACATGACACACACACCCTTCTCTACATCTATAAGAACACATACGCATTCCACGTCTACATACACAACAATGTCCCTAAGTATACCTCTAGGCACACACTTACGCCGCACCACACAACTTGCATTCCCATTTAAACATTCACGTCAATAAAATCCAAACCAAATGCAAACCGAACCACCATTTTTAATCGAACCACCATTTCTAACACAAGGATTACGTCAATGGAATCCAAATCGAACCTCATTCGAATTTCGCACCATAGACACGGCGACACAAACAAAAAACAACAGAAAGATTTTATTTCTTGATATAAACAGACGCGTCAAGCATAGCTACCTAAACGTAAGTTTTTTAATTCCATCACTTGTTTCCCCGTCCTCCCAAGTCACCCATAGTAGCTATATACAAGAACCCTTGCCAAAAGTATGAGTAGTTCGTAGAGCTGATAGACCGTGGTACCATAGGTCACCAGAAACGAACTGACATTGTGCAAATGTAGGTGTCAGCTCCTGATGAAGGACCTACAATTCTGCCTTTGTCTTGGCAGACTCATACACGCGCTTTTTTCGACACATCCTTGTACATACTATGAAAGACTTCTCTCATTTTATTGCACATTTCTTTTATTGCACATTATTATAATTTCTAATTTGACAATATAGTTTCTAATTTACTAATAAACGACACATCTACCTTGTACGTCACACTGAAACAAATCACCATTGACAAGGACACAAGAACAAGACAATGCACCCCACTATACACTTATATTGCACCACACTCCCTGCACCAACACAACACCACGACTCTCCACGCTTCCTATCTGTGAGACTAATTTTCACTTCACACCCTGTAATTTATACACAGTTCACCTAATTCACACTTTCTCTCTAAGTCAGTCACTGCTTATGCTGCAACACCACTCTCGAAAAATAATAACAGAAATTACAAACAGTATTTACATTACCGACCTCGCAGATATTAATACAACCAACTTTACCACACCAAGAGGCTTTACCCATGACTCAGAAATTGGATTGGATAGACGAGATGCAAAATTTTTCTATGAATTCTCTCCCAAGAAAAACATTTATTAAGCAAAACTTTCTTTATCATCTTACCTGTTAAACAAATCCGCATACCAAACGATTTGAAAAACAATTCTAAAACTTTCATTTCAGTATTAGAACTGAACACTGGTGTTTCGATGAAGTTAATAACTAAGAACAGAAATCAGTCACTGCAGCCGCTCCATATGTGGAACCTCACTTACGTGGAAAGTGGGATCATTTTCTGCGGTCCCTTGGATTTGCCTTATAAAACTCTCTCACTTTCTTCAGATACGTTAATCCCTAGATAAGTGGAACATTCACTAAGTAGAACCATTTTTCTGGTCCCTTGAGCTTAATTACACAATCATAACAGGAACTTTCGCTCGATTTTTTAAATGTTTCAAATTTTAAACGGAAACCTATTTGTAGAAGCGGATAGACCTTTTCATGAATTACGTCACTACAAACAACGTCTCGTTTCTAAGTTTATGTTTGCTAAACACAAAGATTTCGCGAATTTTTCAATTCAGTAAAGTTTCTGTTCGTGAAAGTTTCTTCACCTACAGTACGTTCACCGTTCACCGCAAAAGAACTGATTTAAAATAAGAGTCCATTCACGATTTTGATTTTTTTTCTACAGAGACTTAAAAGTTGTAAAGCTTTGTCGTATGTGACAATAGAACAGTAACTCTCATCAATTCTATTCGTTATGTCTTACTTTACTCCTTCTGGAACCTTTTTCACCCATATTTTTAAAGCTTCTCAATTTCGTTCCCAGAACGAAAAACTTCGGATAAGTGGAGCATGCGCTGAATGTAGCCATTTTTTTCGGTCACTTCAAGATTCCACTTATAGATTGACAAATGTACTCAGGAAGAGAGTTTTTGTACCAACTTCGGTCCCAGAGCTTTTATTTCCATTGAGGTTGCATCGCTGGTGTTATATAGCTTCTAATTGCAAAAAAACTTAGACCTGAATAAGAACTATTTGGAAAGAAATTTATCTTTGAGTAGATCTCGAATATCTTGTCTAAATGATTTTTAAATTCGGATTTTTATGTAATGATATCATATATTATTTTGATAATATTCGTTGTGCAAATCAAGGTCAAAGTATTTATAGGGTTTTTTTAAAAGCAACACGTTTATAAGCAACACTTAGTTTCGTCAAAAAGTTAAGCAACAGTGCTGCAAGGATCTTATATAAATTAGCAACATGAAATTTTGAAATGATGCAACAATAGCACACAAGACCACAAGGTCATAGTCACTGAGAGAATTCGCATTGAAAAATGACTTAGATATCTTTGTTGTGTCGGTTGTTCAAAACACATCGATTAATGTTTTACTTATGTTGGTAGTTCATGTAACTTTTTTTATGATGTGTTTTGAACCATAAGCAGAAAAGACATCTTTTAAAGATACATGATCGTTTACTTCCAAATAGTTGACTTTAGGACACCCGTGGTGGAGTAAAGTATTTAAAATACCCGTGTTTCTCCTCCTACTACTACTACTCCTCCAAGTTATGAACGACTTCGTGCAGCGTTTACATGACATCGTTGCCGAATTCGCAAATTCGGCCAAATTCGGACTTCCAGTTGTCCAATTTTCAAGAAATTTTGCACAGAGCACATTTGAAAGGTGCTGATTTCGCATTTGAAAATGATTTTGCCAGGTTTGACTAAAATTGGGCAATTTAGGCCAAATTTGGACCGAATTTCGAAAGTTCTTCAATTTCCATGAAATTTTGCACGGATCACATTTGAAAGGTGCTGATTTCGAATTTCACAATGATTTTGCCAGATTTGTCTAAAATTTGGCAATTTAGGCCAAATTTGGACCAAATTTCGAAAGTTCTTCAATTTTCATGAAATTTTGCACAGATCACACTTGAAAGGTGCTGATTTCGAATTTGACAATGATTTTGCCAGGTTTGACTAAAATTTGGCAATTCGGAAATGTTGTATTTTTGAGACTAGATATGTATCGTTGTGTTATGTCCTGAAGTCTTCAAGCCAAGCGGCTTCTTGTTGCAATTAAGATTGCCAGTAATTATACATTCCTTTTGCTCGTTTGTAGTAGTTGTTAAAATGTCATCAAGTTTTGTATCAAAATATTGGTCAGGATATTTTGAGTTTTCATGGGATTACATATAAAATTGTTTTCGTATTTCGAATAAAAATTTCGATCCAGATACACTCGACTCCTTCAGTTTCGACATCATAACGACGTTGATAGTTGATATCCTCACGAATATACAGAATTATACCTCCGTGGAGACCGTTTTTGCGATCCTTGTGTTTTGTAACATACCCCGGAATTGAAAGCGTAGAGTTGTTAATCAAGGAGTTCAAATGTGTTTCGGTGATAAAAAAAATTGCAACTTGTTTTCTTGAATCGGATAATAAACCTTTTGGTCCATCTAATTTATCAAGTATCCCGTAGACATTTTGTTGAACAATTTTCATTCCTCTTTGACCAAGAAATGATACAAAAAACCTGGACTAGAAGAAAGGTCGCAGAAAATTAAGTTTGCGATTTTGATATAAATCAAATACATTGGGACATGTCACTACACTACGGCAGTGGTTATCACTCTCAAAATTCATAAGAGCAGTTAGGGTTTAATTCATTACCTTCGTCAATTTGACCATGCTAAATCGTCAATGCAACGTTGTTTTAGCTCCTTTGACCGTTGCGCAACGTCATTTTTGTTTTTGTTATTAATCGTCGTTTTGACGTAAAAATTCGACGTTGTTTTGCTATTTCCATCGCGAATATGACGGCAAGCATGACTTATGTAATTATGGCGCAAACCTTTATTTTCGCGTAAGAGCCAACACTGACTTAGTGAAACTGGTAATTAACCTCATTGTCTGAACTGACTAAACATTTTAAACGACCAATGTTCCAATGTTTTGCAGCATCTGGCGACCGGAACTTCTAAAACGCCTCAATTCGAAAAACGAGTGTTCATCTAAAACGCTCGACGACTTTAGTATCAACTTATTGTGAACCAATTTAACTTCTAAAACTATTAATGACGCCTTGAGCCAGCATCTAAAGCGACTTGACGACTCGATTAACGAGATTTTGGCGACGAATTAACTTCACACTTCTATACAATTTCTACGATGATCTACATGAATTAAAGTTGAAATTCCATTGACATTGCCGGCAGATATGTGTCAAAAAATCGTCTAGTGAGGAGTGGTGCTCGTTAAACTGACTTTTCCAAGTTTCCCACGCGAGGTGTTCTGTTAAAAACTTCTACTAAATTTGAACATCGTTAAAAGCCATTGGAGTTAACTTTCTATCGAAATATACACCCTATTTCAATAAAAAATGATAATTCATCGCAGTGATTTTTTGACGGTTTGGCCCACTAGATGACAATGTCTGGATCATTATCTCACGCACGTGCGCCATTATTTGTTGTGGCTGCACTCTGCAATTAACGAGGTTCCTATTAATAGACGGAGGTGCCTTTA
This sequence comes from Turritopsis dohrnii, assembly GCA_027922465.2. Taxonomy (NCBI): domain Eukaryota; kingdom Metazoa; phylum Cnidaria; class Hydrozoa; order Anthoathecata; family Oceaniidae; genus Turritopsis; species Turritopsis dohrnii. The sequence goes on along the minus strand of BQMF02000379.1, from coordinate 173,696 downwards.
ATGGCTCCAAAATTTCTTCATTACATGGCTTGTGGTTTCATTAATCAATCCAGGTGGTTTGCATAATGGCAGTATATTATATAACATAGTTTAGCACTGAATGAAAAGTTAAAGTAAATTACGTACAGTCGAGAAAATAACAGAAATTTTTAGTTAAGCAAAAGCTTTTCTAAAAATTAACACATTACTATGGTTGTTACATTAAATACAGTCAATTAGGTTGTGTTGAAATAAATCAATGCCGAAATTGCTAAGACGCTCCAATGTTTATTCAGAACATGGTTGTGTTATAGCATTGAGTATAAAAAGATGCACAAGCTCCTCAATGCACTTCACTCAAAACTTTCTGAAATTACAGAAGCTCACAAGTGCCTCATAAAGATACTATCACTCAATAAGCGTCATGAAAATCTGGATCATTCTTCTGTACCTGTTCCTAGAGATTGCAGTTGGTAAGTTATAACAATCTTCTTTTTCTGTAATGTTTCTGTATTTTCTAAATATCCGAATGAAAAGCATTCTGATAAGAGATGAAGTAACCTATGTTAGACCCTAATTATTCTATCTAAGTATTGTCAATTGGTCGCATTTACAATAAGTTATCTCCCACATACATAATACAACTGTCACATTGCCATATTGTAACAACTTGCTTTGGGATTGGCTTAAGAGTACTTCTAAATAACTGTTATTATAAGTATTACAAATAGCTTTATTATTATAACGAGTTCTTCTTAGTCCTTGCATTAATTTTATCTCATTGCATTTTAGTAGTTGTAGTATATTTTAATAAAATAACGACAAATGATAGGAACGAACAATATTGACTTTTGCACTTCAAATTATATGGTAGCTATCTTTAGCCGCCTTTCTTACTCTCCAAATGCCGTAGTGTCCAAGTCCGTCAAAAGGAAATGATTCATTAAGTATAATTACAATTGGAACCATGTTATTTAGGAAGGCCGGTTGCAGATGATGAAACTGACGTGGAAACTGAAGGTGTGTTGGTATAATTCTTCATGGAAGCACAAAAAAGTAGAAGAAGCTTCGGATGCTCTATTGTAACAATGATTGCTCTGCGTTGTATAATGTGCAAAAAGTTTGCAACTGTATATAGTTACCTTTATCTGCCATAAATACTATAATTTGAGCCTCAATTCGCATTACTAAAGATAGTTAAAGTAAAGAACGTGTAAGCATGCATAATTATACTAGAAACATCAAAAATTTTCAAACCTGGGTCCCGATCATGAACCTTTTAACTAAAATTTTTGAACTGAAGTTACCAATGGAATAACCAATTGAGAAACCAATCTTGTTTATCTCACATAGAAAGGCTTCTAAAAGAGAAAATAAGTTGAAAGATATATAAATTGTTCAACCCAAATATCACACAAGTTTCAAGGTTATGGACGTGTGCAGTGAAATTATAAAATTTGTCAAGTATTTTGTTTTCCATTAACAACAATTTTATAAGAAGCTCTAGTAAATTTTTTGAAAAAATCAAGCAAAAGTGATTTTTTTAGTCTTCCTTTCAGCAAAAATACTACAACAATCTTAGATAAATCAGCAACATGAAATTTTGAAATAATGGAACACTTGTATAGCTACAGCTGATTTCTTAAAATTGTTACAAGCCACCAAACACATGACGTCACTATGACGTCACCACGACGTCTTAATCTTGTTAAGAAATCATACGACTTCTTTATGACTTTTTCATGATGTTATTTAAAGTCATTTAATATGACGTCACCAATGTGACGAAAAGACGACCAAACTATGACTTAATGGTCGTACTTACGACATAAAAACGTAAAATTGGTTTACAAATACAGTCGCGTATCCTATGGAACTGTAAGAACCGGATAAAAAGTTCGAAATAAAGTGTCTCGAAGAAAGTGCCTTAAATAGTTAGTAGCATGTTTTCTATAACAGTAAAAATGTAACTTTTTCTGAAAACAGTTGTTTTACCTTTTCGGTATGTTTATACACAAATTACAAAAAATATGGATTATAAAATACACGTTTTTTTTATTAGAACACCTTAATATTGGCTGAGCCTGGATGTGCTTATTTTTTCAGTAAATTTGAGCCTCAGATGTTCTTATTGACGTTCTTAATACGAAATCAAATATCTGAAGAAAAAAATTGCGCCTTTATAATAGATTCGATATTTTAACACACGTATCGGAAAATACAAGGTGCTTTTCAGCGACGAAGATGAGGACTTCGTCGGAGTAGAAGAGTTTGATGGTGTAGAAGTGGTGTTGCTGTAGGAACTTTAAAACCTTTTGTATGCATTTTTCCGATTACTTTGAAAACGTAAAAATATTTCATCTTTTAAATGATTTATGTCTCAATTCCATGTACTAATTTTTTAGCTTCGAGGCTGGGCATGTTCTTACGATGTTCTTAATTTTTTGCCGAATTTCAGCCTAAATGTTCTTATAAACTGGGTTCTAATAAAAAACAAAACGTGTAATAACAATGTAATGTATTTCACCAAACAAGTAAAAGTCTGTTTCACATGCGAAACGTTGGTTGCACTTTATTTCCTTTATAATTGCTTTGTTTTTTCATCTTTGCTAAGGTCTATTGATTCGGTCCGTGCGCGCATTTTTTATGACCTCTGACGTTGCATATCGCTTCTTCGTTTTTTGTCCTATAGGGATCACTATTAGTGCAAGATGAATTTTGATTCTAACAGCCGTATGTTTTATGATAGTGCGTGTGTAAGCTGTGAATTTCTGCCAGTGGCTTAAAAGCTTCTGTGAACAAAGCGATAGTTGATGTTTTAAAACATGCCCCTGAACGGTTGAAGAAGAAATAAACTGAAAGAAACAGTTTTCTGGTATTGTATTTTTTAAGTTTATATATTGAAGAGTTTTATTTATTTAAAAGACTTTTAAGCTGAAAATATGCATTTATTTATCCCCATCACTTCGGTAAGGTCAAAATCTGTGCGTTCTATCATGGTTAAGCACGCACGTTTTCAATCGTTATAGAAATGTCAGGACGTGGTCGTATGACGTCTCAGTGACGTCGCAGTGACGTCGCAGAAGACTTTCAGTAAATCACCTAGCCCAGCCGGCAAAAGAACGTCCTCGAAACGTTATATAAACGTCATCACATAACGTTATAATGACGTTCTCATGTGAAACAAGCGACAACGTCATTTTCTGACGTCCACAGGACGTCCTGAGGACGTTGTCACTTGAACGTTCCTTGAACGTTTTAATAACGTTCTTATAACTAAATTCCGAATGCTTCTAGGAGACTATGCGTTGAATTTACTCCAACCGGTTAGTTCAAATTAGAAAAGTCCAGAGAGGTGGGAAGAAAATAAACCGGTGTAGGAAAACACGTTTCTTGACAAAAAAATATAGCTCTTATACATTCTTTATCAGGATAGAAAATTAGATTATAAAAATAAAACTTCTTTCACAAACATTAGTAAAAATATTTACACTGTAAATAAAAGTCAAAATCTTTTCGATAAAGATTTGATACATAATACGCGACCCTAGAATAAAAGGGTTCTATCGTGAAAAACGCGATTTTGAGATATTTTGATTTGAAATCTTTAAGTTCATTATAACGACTCTAGTAAAGTGTAGCGCTTACAACGAAGCTTTTTACAAAGGTTCTATGCAAGCAATTATAATAGATATCCCCGTTGTCATTTCGATGAGAATTCTTATCCCAACTGATTGAAAAAGTTCCATCGGGGCACTGAGACAGGGGTGGTTAGGGGAAATCAGCTGATTTAATTATAAATCACTACTGCTGAACAAAGGATATGTCAATGAAATAAAGCAAAGAATATGAATGAAATTTAATGTTGTTGTTGAAATGAATCCATGGAAATTATATATTTATGAAATTTATAGAATGAAAATTATTTGATAAATTCTTATTTTTTACTTTTGAAAAAACTCCTGAACTCCTGAATATGAATAAATGAATTAAATTTTTTTACAATTGATTTCCTAAATTTTTATCTACCTCCATGCTTTTATCAAACTATATAGAGAAGTATTCCAATTAAAAAAATACAATTACATGGAATAACACAGGGATATAGAGGAATTAATTTTCAAATAAACGCTATCACTTAGCTAAGTTATTTTGATATTGGGGTATATTTTGTCGCCAACTATTTTCATAGAAGTCATATTTATTAGTTAGTCTTCTCCCTGAAATAATTTTCGAACTAAAAAATGCTCTAAACGCAAACAATGTAGGAACACATGGTGAAATAGAAACAAACCACGTAGGTTAAAATAGAGTAAGTGAAAGTTAACAAAACAAGATACTAAAATCAAAAACTATTAATTAAAAATACCTATGGTCTTGTAATATTCCTGGTCAACAATCGGCATAAGATGAAGCATGGACTTAATATCACTTATTTTTGCTTCAGGTAAAGATTTTACCAATTTTTGTTTTCGCGAAAAAAGAATGATTGCCTCCGATTGGTCGGGAGTGTTTTCGATTGCTTTGATAGCTGGTACATTTCTTGAAGGCAAACGTGGTTTTTTGCGAATATATTCTTTCTTGTAAATTTCGTCAGAGTGCGATAACTTGTATTTGATTGTGTACAGATCATCGCTTTGGAATAATAGTTGACATAACTTGGAGTACGGAATCTTTGAGAATTGTAACATTTTTGATGTGCTATGGAAATCTTTGAAGTCGTCTTTCTTTAGCTGAATGACTTTGAAGGGGTGCTTCCGATTCACCTTTAAGAGAACTCTCAAAAATGAAACTGGTGAATAAAACTCAGCAACACGCATGGCAATTTCTATTTGTTGATGCATATTGTCAACTTCTTGCACGCAAGAGTGACCAGTAATAGAATATTTCATTTTAATTGATTTTATTGACGGATTTCGATAGAGAAATTCCAAAATTGCCTGTGAAATGTGAGAATTTCTATTTTGGGGTACGCAACTGTCAGACCAGCAGATCAAATTTTCGACATTCGGATGATCTTCAACGACTTTACAAAGGATTTTTGTGAATGCACTAGCGATGTCATTCCCAGCACGTCCTGAAACACATTCTGTCCACAAGGCGCAATAACCTTGTTTGGAAGAGGTCATCGCAGTCAAGTTATAGAGAGTCAATTTTCTTTTATAAAAGAATGAGCCGACTTCAGCTTTAGGGAGAGTGATGACGTTTTCTAAAACGGGATACTATAATTAGAAAATTCGTGAAAACCCAAACTTTGACAATCCATCTTTCAAAAATTAATTCTATCAAATTATTTTAACTTACAGTTCAGATTCGTCTGTACTCATTTCCATTAACTTTGAGGCAGCTTCGACTGCAGAAAATCGTTTTGTTTCTTTACCCATCATAAAAATCTTTGAAGTTTTCTCAACAAGTGAACAGAAATTTTATTGTGTGCTGCATTTTCAGTTTTGTGTTTTGAAACTTCGTCTCAACTCAAATCTCAAAATAGAAAACTAAAAATTCGAAACTATGCAAGGTCTTCATTCCATGGATCGATAGAACCTTTTTATATTAATAAATAATTGGCCAAGCGCAACTGCCGAATTCAACATTTTCGAATTAAAAAGGTTCTATGTCATTTTTATACCATAGATCCTTTTTATTCTAACGGGAAAAAAATTCTTGTAATAGAACCTTTTTATATTGGAGGATTCAAGCGATGGCCTTTAGAATAATAACTTTTCTACGATAAAAAATGAAAATTTATGCGGAAAATTTTTAAATTATGCAAAAAAAAAAAATTCGTAAATTTTACGATGGAACCCTTTTATTCTAGGGTCGCGAATAGCAGAACCATAGCATGCAATGGAAAACTTAAAGTATAACTTCGTATAACATAACTATAAACAACTTACAATAAAATATTAGGTATTACAGATGAAACGTCGTTCATAAATGTTAGTATAAATTAGTTAACAATGATAAATAACAGTGTTACCACAGCACGCTTTAATAATGGCTACATGACGCAAACAGCAAATCGTCAGTTATATTAAGTCTCTAAATCTTTTAAACGTGCTTAAGCCATGATGCAAAGCAAGAATTTGGTCCTTATGGAAGGCATAATAGGAATAAATTAATGCATACTCAGTTGAAACATCTTCTGGATATATACCACTGGTAAAAATGTCCGTAAAGAAATACTTGTATATAAATAACAACTAAAAATCAACTGATCCTATATGTTAAGCCATGTTAAGAAAAATTATGATCGATTTCGTGATCAAAGCAGAAGAAGAACAGACCTAAATTTAATAAGACCAAATCCATCATTTCTCTAGTATGCCCTCGATAAGTAGAAACTTCTTTAGTTGAAACTTTCATTAAGTGAAACAGATTTTTACAGTCCCTTGGATGTACTTAATTCAATCAGCAAAGTGGAACTTTCCTCTGAAAAGAATGTTTGAATTCTCTGCGGTTGTTTGAATGTTTATGACAAAACATTTGATTTCTATAAAGATGAAAACATAAAAACCATATCACTAGTCACATTTTTAAAATGAAAGTGCTACAGGCATCCAAATGAAGATCACCTACTGTAAGTGTTGCAGATTAAATGTGATAAATACAATGCTTTGAAAAAATTGATAGTGCGGTCAAAAATGTGTAGCTGTACAAAGAAATATGGTAATTTGTGAAGCATTATTTTTTGTTATTCTTTTTCCATTATTATTCATAATTAATTCATTTTCACGAAAATCAGTTAAGTAGAACATTGGATAAGTGAGGTTTGCCTTATTGAGTGCATACTGTATAACAGAGTGTCACATGTTGAGCTCAAATTAGATCTTAGTCGAAAATGGAAAGCCTCATAATAATGAAATTCATGTATAAGAGTGTGGAAAAATACAACACAAGAAAACTGTTTCTTTTAGTTTGTTTGCTCTTCTCTAATTTTTCAGGAGCATGTTTCAAAACATTGATATGCGCTTTGTTTACTCATGTCTGCAGAGTTCTGAGTAGCCAGTAAATCGTCTAAAAGAGAGAAAAAGCAATAAAAATATAACATGATAACAAAAATGTCTTATTCAAAACAGAGTCACATTACTTTCAGTAGTATCCATGACACAGGTTTAAAATCTTAAGAAAGTATATACTCCTACAAGTAAAAATTGTGATGGATAAAATTGTATGTGAAATAAAGTTAAATAAATACATACCTACACACAATAACATGATATATGGCTACAAGTTTTCATTTTTCTTTATGTCACCAAGGCTATACTCAAACAGCAATGCAATCGTCATTAGTTAGCCTTAAAAATGAAGTGCAGAAACATTGCATAAACATTTTTATGTCTCCTTCAATCAACGAAAAAATTAGTCTAGAATATTGTTATACAACACGACCCTATTAACCAAGATTCTGTAGCAATGGGATACATTATAAGTAAAAGTATTTTCTTATATTATCCCTCCCTTGTCTTCGATGAAAAAAGCAAGAAACCACTTGAATTTGTGGGGCCGTCTGTTCTTTGGTGTCACATCCTTGATATTAGGTCAACTAGCCTACTCTTACGATAGGCGTATTCAGGGTCAATAAGAAAGTGTCCAACATTGTGATATTTCTTTTCAGTCTTATGTATCGACTAGGTTACTTGCACGTTTTTCTGTTCTAATTTAAATGACTAAGCTCTCCTCCACAAATTTTCACTGAGCTCCAGCTACGCCTCCGCTTCCAGACTAAAATTTAGTGATTCTTAATGACAAAAAGAACATACTTACCATAACGATTATATATATTTGTATTTGTTCTCTCTCACATTTTTACAACCTTTTCTTGACACCATAGAAAGCTGAAAAATAACATTACAACTTAACATTGCTTTTTAAAGATAATTTTTTTTGAAAGCTTGTGCAAACTACACTTGAAATTAACTTTTATTGAACATAGTCATGACATCAGTAAGATAAAAATTAAAAAAAATCCAAAATAAAAAATACACTAAAATTAACTTACCAAGCTTTGATAAGCATCTAGTACCAGAATCATCATGCGTGCTGTGTAACCTGAAACACTCATGAAGGCTTCTTCAAATTTTCATATCATCAATACTCAAATTATAATCACCATCATTCTCCCCTTTGGAACAGTATATATATTTTCAACATCTTCTTCGTGTTCAGAAATACTAGCTTCCTTATGTCAACAAGAACCTTTCGATTTCTAATCGCCTGTTGCGTCATCTACTATGTCAAAAATTTGTGAAAGCCATTATATTATACATTTCGAGAAAAGTCTTGTTATCTGGCTGCATGCTGAATCGAAGCCTTCTAAACAAAACTTGTCGATCGAATAACCACCATCTTTTTTTTACCACATGGTCAGACCAGAGTAAACCGTGTGAACATGTAATAACAAACTTGTTATTTCAGGGGAGAAATAAATAAAAAGCATGTCGCATATTCTGTATAAACTGCAAAGAAAAATAAAAATCTTCTCACAGCTTTTTATTATGACATTTTACGATTAAATTTAAATTCCGTCACTTTCAATATATAATAGTTATTTAATATTTTTGCCATCATGTATGTGAATCATTTAAATAAAAAACAACAAGTTTTTAATAACAAAGCAAAAGCTTTCCGGTATGTTAACAGCACTGATATTTTTTCTACCTCCATGGTATAACATACCGAAAAGCTTTTGCTTTGCTTTTGAGCCATGTGGTAAGCCACTCACAATCGATACAAACCAGGCGCGAGAAGGAGAGGATGCGCAAAACATGCACACTGGAAATAAAAATAAGATGATGCAGGGAATAAAATTGAGGAGAATGAGGGAAATAAATTTGTCAGATCAAGTTTTTTAGCGAAAGCCATGTTCGGAAATTTGTGTTTGGCAGACGAAAATTCAGAACGACACTACCATTATTTCACATTCTAAACTGATCTTAGGCTTATGTGGTGTAAGCACGACCTTTTAGTTCATGGTTTGGCCGTGATTCCGTCACCTTGCTGACGTCATGTCAAATGACTTTAAATGACGTCATGAAAAAGTCATAAAGAAGTCATATGACTTTTTAACCAAATTCAGACATCGCAATAACGTCATAACGACGTCATGTGTTTGGTGAGATTAATAAACAAATAAACCTTTTCCCACCAAATCATTTCGCGTACGTCGAAATCTTCGTGTGTACGTCGAAATCATTGTGTGTACATCGAAATCATTGTGCGTTTGTCGAAATCTTTGTGCGTATGTCGAAATCTTTGTGCGTACGTCGAAATCTTTGTGCGTATGTCGAAATCTCTGTGCATACGTCGAAATCATTGTGCGTACATCGAAATCATTGTGCGTACATCGAAATAATATATATATTGAATATATTGGATCGCTATTTTCTAATAATATCTTGGAATAAATTTGGTTATATCCAGAACGTATTTGGAACAACTTATGTTTCTCCATAAATTGTCAACCTTTTTAAAACGTTGATAAAACGTTCCATGTACGTCCAAAAAGAACGTGGAGAATAAAACGTCAATGTGACGTTGTAATAACGTCATAAAGTAACGTAACCAAATTAGAACTAATTTGAAACGTCCTAATTACGTCCTGTGCCGGCTGGGAGGTTATAAAGAGGTTACTTGATGACGTCCGTGCGACGTCACGGATCTGACGTCGCATTTTGTTGCAAATATAACGTTATCGTGACCTTTTCATAACGTCTTATAAGGTCATCGTCCGACTTGATTATGGCGTCGGACGTCATGGTGTTTGGTGGGACTTGGTTATTGGACTAGGTTGTATTACTAGATTGTGCACTCTATAAAATGATGATTTGAATGGCCTAGACTTAATACTTGATACTTTAATTAAACAACTAAAACGTACAAACAGGTTTTCAAGACGGGACATATGTAAATTATCGATTAATGCTTAGCAACAAATTAAGCACCATTACTAAAAAATGGTCATTTTAAGGCTACATCAGTACTAATGTTTAACCTTGAACTCTTGAATAAAAACAAAAACAAAAAAACGTTTTTTTGTCTTCACATCAGATTGATATTCCGTCTGACAAAATTGTGTGGAAATATTAAACTTCATTACAACATAGGTTATTTAGTTTTTGAATTGTTGTTAACTACTGAAAGCAGGTTTTCGTTTAACCACAAATTGCAAAAAAGTGACTCAAATGACAAGAAATGCACATCTACTGAATAGAAAAACTTAATTAAATTCTGATGAAAATCAATTTTTATTTCTAGAAAAACTTAGCTTCTACATTTTCCATACGTGTCAGGGATTTCCATCGATTTTCTTATTTATTCTTACGCTAAAGCTAAAGCTTCGGGGACACGGGCAACATTTTTCATGCGATTGCAACAAAAATCTGTTTTGTTGCAATCGCAAGACATTTGTTGCTCGAGTCCCCATAGTATGTTTGTTTGTTGCTGCAAGAAATTTCACCCATAAAAATGTTGCAGCAACAACAAAAAAAATATCAAATCAGTTTGATATTTTTCTTTGTTGCTGCAACAAATTTTCCATGTTGCAAATGCGTTTTGTAAAATGTTGCTAGTGTCCCCACATTTGCAACATGCTTTTATACAAAAATTTAGTTTTCATCCAATGATATTCGTCTATTTTTGCTGACATGTCAAAACAAGTTTGCTTCGGTAATCATAACAACATGGCTTCCGACGAGAGCACGCAGTAATTTGTTGCAAGAAATTCAATATAGGCGATACTACGTGCGACTGCAACAAAAAACATTTTGTTGCAATCGCATGAAAAATGTTGCCCGTATCCCCAAACCTTTAATATTTCAATAGGAACTTTTGATGAATTATTTGATGATGACAACGATGAGAACACGGAAGATGAAAACAATGACATGGATGATGATGAAACTAATAGTGAAGTGGAAAATGGTATGTACAATCCTATTGCAGTAACGAAATGTAATCGTTTATTAGCTACAATACTTATTACACACTTTTTTGTAAGGAACAGCCTGATGAGGTGCCTGACACCGAAAAAAAAGCTTGATAATTAAAGAACTGCTAAGATATTACTCAGGCTGAAATAAAAGGACAAGAAATTAAAAACCAATATAAATTCTTTTCTTAAAAAATAACAAGAAGGTATGGATTACTAAAAACAAAGAATATAGACATTTTTACGTATGATAAAGAGTGAAAAACAAGAGGATTCAAATATACATGTTGGCATGAAAAGGGAAAGCTGCCAGAAAAACAAGAACTCGTTTAGGAACTATGAGTTTGAAACTGTTGGAAAAATAATGAACAGCCGGCTTAGAGCCAAAGTATAATGTTTCTAACAAAAAAACGTCTAGATGTCTATATAAAATGGTATTTAGCTCTAGAGAAAGTCCTACATTGGCTCAAAAGTCTTGATACCTATTTTTACATTTACTTACCTTCAACTGTTTGCATTAAACAGAAAATTGCATTTTTTCTTCTTTTTTTTCGTTTAGACACATTCGATGAAGATCTGAACAAAATAACCGATGACAACGATGAACTAAGTGAAGATGATGGTGCAGCAGCGGACAATGGCGACAGAAACATTTTAATTTATACATCCCACCAATATCATCCACTTGGTAACTACAAACAGTTTCCACATTACCGACCTCAGACATATCTACATTATCGACATCACAGACATCAATATAAACAACTTCACAAGAACCATAGGCCTTCCTTGCGATTCGGGAATTGGCACGGAGCAAATGGATAGTTGAAATGCAAAAATTGTCTATAAATTCTCTCTTACGGAAAATATGTATTAAACGAAACTTTAATTATCATCTTACTTGTTAACCAAATCCCCATACAGAATGGTTGGGAAACACAGTTCAAAAACTCCTATTTGGGTATTAAAACTGAACACTGGTGTTTAGGTGAAATTAATAACTAAAAACAAAAACACTTAAAGTGAAGACACTGTCACAAACAGGAGCTTTTAACCGAATTTCAGCCTATTTGGCGGAAGTTTATGTTCACGAAAACCTCTGACGAGACTCATTTGCGAAAGTTATGTGCACTAAAAAATTCATTTTCTTTCAATTTGAAAAAGTTTATGTTTATTTTCATGGCTTTACTGAAAAAGATGTTTTAACTAACCTACAATTGACCACTTTTATTTTTCTTATAAATATGATTGTACCTTTTAAAGATTTTTAAAAATTGGCTCTTCCAAAAATCTTGAAATTTATTGATTCGAGAAAGATTATTTTTATTAGTTTTATGATTATCTTTTATTTGCAAATGTTTATGTTCGCGAATTTTACCTTTCGGGAAAGTTTTTGTTCGCGAAAGTTTCTTCACTTAAAGTAGTTCATTGTTCGTGAATGTATAACCAGGTTAGTCGAAAAAGAACTGACAAGAAACTTAAACAAGAGTCCATTCACGATTTTGTTTTCTACAAAGACTAAAAACTGGCAAAGTTTCGTTCTAAGTGACTATATAAAAGTAACTCTCATCGATTGAACTCGCTATGCATTATTCTATCCCTTCTGAACCTTTTGCACCCGCACTATAGAGCTTCTTAACTTCGTACCCAGAACTAAAAACTTTTGTTGTTTAATCAACATTACATACTCAACAAATTACCATGGTTTTCACATTAAACACATACAATTAGATTGTGCTGAAATGTAGGAGGTGCTTAGACGTTTTGAATATTTATTGAAAATATTTAAGTGAAAATGATGGGCAAGCTCTCCAATGCACTTCACACAGAACTTTCTGAAATAACAGCAGCTCACAATTATATCATTCAATAAATGTCATGAGAATCAGGATACTTCTTCTTTACCTCTTGCGGAATTGCGGTTGGTAAGTTATAAAGATCTTCCTTTTCTGTAATTTTTCTGTATTCTATGCACTTTTGAATGAATAGCATTCTGGTAAGAGATGAAGCAAATCCTAATGTCAAATCCTATCCTAATGTCAAATCCTAACTAGTCTCTTGAAGTATTGCCAATTTACCAATCTTAAAATATACTCCCACGCACATAATACAACCGTCACATTGTCATGTTGTAACCACTTGCTTTGCAATTGGTTTAAGAGCTCTTCTAACTAAATATTTATAAATATTGTAAATATTACAACTAGCTTTATTATTTAATCGAGTTCTTCTTAGTCCTTCCATTAATTTTATCTCATTGCATTCTAGTAGTTGTAGTTTATGTTAATAAAATAACGAAAATTTATAGGAACGAACAATATTAGCTTTTGTTCTGCATATTGTCATATGGTAGCATCTTTATACGCCTTTCTTACTCTCTCTTACTCCTTTCTTAATCTCTAAAAGTCCTAGTGTCCAAGTGCGTCAACAGGGAATTATTTGTTATTTATGATTAGTATTGTGATCACGATGTTTAGGGAGGCCTGTGGCTGATGATGAAACTGACGTAGAAACTGAAGGTATGTTGGCATATTTTTTCATGGAAGCACAAAATGTAGAAGAAGCTGCAGATGCTATATTGTAACAATAATGTACAAGAAGTGTGCAACAGTATATAGTTGCTATCGTCTGCCATGATTACTTTAATTCTAGCCTCATTTTGTGTTATTAAAGATAGTTAAAGTAAAGTAACAGCATTTATAGTTTGTTTCATAATGTTGGAAACGGAAATTTCAAAACTGTATTTCCAAATGAATATGCGGAATTTCAAAATAATTTTTACATCATTAGAAAGCCGTTTTCAAGGTCATACAGCTAGTTTATTGTTGTGAAAAATGAAAAATTGGTTTTTGAAAAAGTAAGGGAAATGTCTTGGAAAAAATGTAATTAAACGTTTAATGGTCGAAACAACCTTATCAGGAACCTGAGGCTGAAAAGAGCTTGAAAATTAAGGAACTGCTATAAAAATTACTCAGGCTGATATAGAAGGATAAGAAATTAAGAACCAATATAAATTTTCGTTTTCAAAGTAAGAAACAAATATAATTTACTGAGCCATTCTAAAGGCCCTGTTAGACGGTAAACTATTCGCTAAACTATTCCTAAAATAGAAACAGAAAATTATTCTAATAATTTAGTTTATGTTCAAATACACTGATAAACTAATCAATAAACTAATACGATAAGTTATGGGTTATAAGTGTAAGGTTCATTCATTCATCATGGAAGAAGCAGTTGAAGAAGTTTTAGTTTGTTCAAATATTGCTTCTTCATGTATGGTGTATAGCGAATCTTTTGAATTCCAGAAAACGAAACAGAAAATGTTAAGTGAAAGATTATTTTAGAGAATGTGACCATGGAGCATTTGACTTTTCAAGAATTGAGATTAAACGATCTATATCTTCACCTTTTTTTAAAGCTTCAATAATTTTACCGTTAGCGTCGACACGCGCATTTTTCTTCATGTACAATTGTTACTTTCCTAAGTGAATTTGTCCTAAACCCGTTGCATTAACCTTGTGCAACACGTGTTCGATGATTTAAATGTCGGTATTCTTTGAACTTTGCTAAACTATTCGGAATAAAATCAAAATGATTTGATTTTATTCGAAGCTAAACAAGAGCCAGATGGCGCAAAACGGTAGCAGCAAAAGTACTTGCCACAAGAATACTTTTAAATTTGAAATTTTACTTAAAGTTCTTAAACGTTCTGTAAACGTTATTTCTTGAGATATCTTACTGGTGGAAAACAGGCACAAACGATATTATAATGTTTAAAATTACTAACTCGTGTAAAAAGGGTCTAATCGCAACACACCAGCAATTAATTTATTAGCAGACAAAAGAATTATACATGCATGAGCTGTTTATAACGTACGTTTTTTTATAAGAGCTTATGTAGAAAAAAAAACGCGTTTCTTCGAAAAAAAAATGTATGTTTTGAATTATAATTTTTTGAAACCGAAAATGAATTCAAACAGATAACTGCCTTTTTTTAACTCGATTTTTGAAAACCTTGATGTTCAAAGACAGAACAGATAGCTAACAAACGTAGAAAGTAATAAGAAAGTCTGATCTGTGCTTTACTGACACGAAAAACAAATCTATTTTCAAGTGCCAAAGTTCAGTACCATAAAAGTAACTAAAAGTCCCAGTTTTATGTAGACCTATTTGATTAATATCCATTCCTTCATCAATTAAGTGATAAAATATCAAAGAAAACGTATTTTAAATGTATTTGATTGAAAACCTTCGAAAATTCAAAAGGCTGCGTTCGTTCATTAGAATGTATATTGAGTTTTTAGTGGGGACTCGCATACTCTAAATCGTAGGCTAAAAACTGCCGTTTCGGCCGGAGTAGTAGTAGTAGTAGTAGGAGTAGTAGTAGGAGTCCAAGGGTGTTTTAATACGGTATTCGCTTACGCTGCTACCGTAATTAAACTATTTTTTTGCTTCTTTTGATAATTTTTGAATAGTTTACGATACAATACACGATAAATTATTTCGTAAACTATTCTATTTTAAGTAACTTTATGGAATAGTTTAGCGATTAATTTATCGTCTAACAGGGCCTTAAGAAAAGTGCGAACTTGAGTGTCACAAGCTTATAAATTTTAAAAAAATTACTTTTTGTCACAAAAAACACATCAAAGTATTGGTAGACACTTCGCTGGTAAACAGTTTTAAAGTACGTTTCAAATGAACTTGCACAGTTTTTGTAAATGCTTTGCAAATTTAAAGGTTTTGAAATATTTCAAAAATTCTTTTTGCGCTGTGTCAAGCTTAGAAAGCACTTTTTCATGATATAAAAAATTTGGAAGAATATCAAAAATGGAAAAAGAAAAACGAAGATGAAAAAAACAAGCTTTTTATAGAAAAGAACAGTTTGTGAGACAAACTTCAATCTTTGAACGTTCAAAAGGCGAAATAATTTTTAAAAAAAGTAAAATAGATCGCAAGATGTAATCCTTTAAAGTCACTTAGGTCGCATGTTTCTCGTGCTTTCATTCTTTTAAGGATTTGATGAAAACTATATATATATATACATATTATTATTAGATCAATCGAAATTACATTAGATATTGACCGGTCGAAACCTAACTGGCCGACCTACTACAAATCTGTTCCTAATAGAGTCGTGAGAGGGCGCTACAGTGCAATACTTCCGGTGTGGTACAATCATTTATGATGACTGTGTTGTAAAGTGTTATTTGTTGACCTTGTTTCGTTCCTTTGTTGTTGTTGAAGAGCAATCTTTTTGTAATGCTGATGTCTGGTTTACGAATGGTGTGTGCAACGTAGTTTCGTTGTTGTCTTTGTATGTGTTGAATGATACTTTCTGCTTTGCATTTCTGTAGGAGTTCTGGATGATCCTTCTTTTCTGCGATATACGCCTCTCACCATTTTCCTGTTCATTGTATTTTACGTTGCGTTGATGTGGTTTACTTGTCGTTTTGACAGTCATATGTTAAGCGACTACGTACAAGGACATTAAGCAGTTGCACACGAGTACTCAGCATGATTTTCCAATTTAAAAGGTTCTTTCCAAGTTCGTAGAATTTGTTTAGTGCGGAATCAATGCGAAGTTCGATTTCGGTATTCCCAGTCAATGGTTCGTCAAAATTTATTTGGCAACCAAGATATTTGAAAACTGATACATTATCTATTGAGATATCATTTATGGAAAGAATTGAAAATGGATAGTTCGAATTCAGGTATTGATGATTAAGAATTATTGATTGTGAATGATTTCTGGGGGTGATAAATTTTGCAACTGCAAAAGTAATTAACATTTAATTTAATTGGGAATACGTTTGATATACAGTGTGTCCTGAAAAAAACGGAATCCTAGATTTAAAAAGCTGTAACTTTTGAAGTTTTTACTCGTTACATGCGATTTTTATATCACTTAAAAGATCTTTTTCTTAACTTTTCAGAAAAGATACATATATTTTGTGAAGTTTAATATTTAGAAAGTTATTCGGGTTTAAATGTTTCGATACGGTCATTAACTTCTTAACGATCAATAAACTCAACACTTAACGATCAATTATCCTTTTGTTTTCAGTAAAATGTTGTCTTGAGTATTGCTGTGTTAAAGTCTGCACGAAAATTTTTGAAAACTCACAAATATTTTAATGATTGTGTGAAATGTGCTTAAACGTAAAATTAATTCTTCAATGAAAACTTATTCCCCGTGCTCTCTGAAAACCTTTATAACCAGAATAGAATATCGATAACTCACTCATCATGCAGCTTACAGTGGAACAGAGAGTGTTTGTTGTGAAAAAATATCATGAAAGTAGAAGTTTTGTGACTGTACGAGCAGCTTTTCAACAGCAATTTCCTGGCGTTAATCCACCTTCGAATAGCACGATTTTTAGAAATGTAGAAAAATATAACACTGAAGGCACTAGCAAAAATTTGAATAAAGAAAGGAGTGGTAGGAGGAGATCAGCGAGAAGCCAACAAAACATCCAAATAGTGAGACAGTTATTAGCTCAGCAGCCCAATGGCTTTTCCTGCCGACGCAACCCAACTGGCCTATCCAAAACAGCATTTAACGAAATTACCAGAAAAGATTTACGTTGGCATCCTTACAAGATACATGTTGTGCAAGAGCTGCAAAATGGTGACATGGCTAGAAGGTTGCGTTTCTGTAGATGGTTTTCTCACAATGCCCACAATCCACGTTTTTTGGCCAACATTGTTATTGTAGACGAGGCTGCTTTTCACATGTGTGGCAGAGTAAACACGCAGAACGTTCTTTGTTATGCTCCCAAAGGCCAGCCTCCTCGTGATTTTAAGTTCGAGAAAAGTTCTTCCCGTCAAAAGCTGAATGTTTGGATTGGCCTATGTGGTAATGGAGAGATTATGGGACCCTTCTTTTTCAATAGAAATGTTAACGTACGAGCTTATTAAGAAATGTTGGAACAGTTTGTGTTTCCTGGAATAGCAAGAGCGTTTGGATTGTACGCCGGTCCTATTTTTCAAAACATCTGGTGGTTTCAGGACGGAGCCCCAGCCCATAGCTCACTCGAAATCCGTCGACTTCTAAGAACAAAGTTTCAAAACCGTGTGGTTGCTCTCCACCATCCCGTTGAATGGCCGCCCAGATCTCCCGATCTGACTCCTTTGGACTTTTTTCTTTGTGGTTATCTCAAGCAGAAAGTTTTTCGTACCCCTCCTGCTAATTTGGTGGAATTACGAAGGAGGATAGTTGATGAAGTAAACGTACTAAGACAAAATCCTGCCATTATCAGGAGTTCTTTTAATGCCATGATGGGGCGAACTAACCATTGTATGCAAAGAAATGGCTCACATGTCAAATGTACCTAGCTTGAATTTTTTTTTGTTATTTTTTGTGATAAAGTTTTAGCAAGGATTTCACGAAAAAATATTTTTGTCATGTAAATGTAGCGTTACATTTTAGCATAGTCACAAGAAAGAAACGTATTGACGATTCGATCGTGTTTTGTATTGAACGGGTCATTAATCTGCATTCACGTATTTTCTAATTAATCTTTAACGTTTTAATTACATGATCTCATGCTAACAGTCCTTATTATAGCCCAAATATTTTTAATTTGAAAATAAAAATTACATATGGAAAGACGAGAAAATCTTCTTTCTTTTGGTGTAAAAATCGCATAATTTAACCCAAAATATCAAAAGATATGACTGATAAAAGTGAAGATTCCGTTTTTTTCAGGACACACTGTATTGAATATGTGAGCATTTAACTTTGTATGTTATTGCATTCTTTGTCTCAATTCGGTGTACTGTAAAAGTATCCTTTTGGGGTTAATGTAAAAATTTATGACTTATGCACGGGAAGTTTAATTGTGTAATTATTCTGTTGAATAGAGCCTTTTAGTGGAAAGATCATTGCTTACCTCCGGAAAAATAATGAAGTTATAACAGAGTGAATATATTAAAATATGCGACCTAACTGAGTACGTTCTTTTAAAATGTACTTTAAGTAAGTTTAACAATTCTGACCGCTGAAAAAATGCAAAAAGTAGTTCTGACCTACTCCTAGTTGCTCCGACTAACATTTTTCTATATATTAATAGCGGATTCTCTGTTTGTTTGTCTGTTTGTCTCTCACGCAAAATGGTAGGTGAGCTGTGAGAGAAATTATTTCTTATTTTTGTGCAACAACAGTGAGAAGCTATTGTATTGAGACCTTAATCGAATGCGACATTTAGGGAAAATTATCTCGGTAACCAATTGGAATAACTGACGTTTTTTGGGGTGATACACGATACAGGCGATGGGGTGACGAAAAATTTGGGTCTAACTTTTTAGGAGGTTGGGTCTGTGAAGTCATCAAAATTTTTGATCAACAACATCTCTGTAACGGTTGGTCGTAACGGAACGATCCCATACATTTTTTAATCAGTTTTTCGAGTTCTATAACATGGGCACAGTTATCATTGCCAATTCTTCATTCTATTTTTTGTGAACTAGACGCATGCTGAACATGGGCGGCGAGCGACACCGCCTTGGTAACTAGTATAAAAGTAAATCTCACAAATTGAACTTGCAGTCGGAACCTTTTGCACCCGTATTTTAAGAACTTCTAAATTTCTTTCCCAGAGTTTCATTTCTTGACGAAATAAACGTTGTAATAGTGAGGTTGAAGATGGTATGTACAATGCTATTGCAGTTAGGAAGTACATTCCTATATTAGCTACAGTACGCATTACAAACTTTTTTTTTTAAGGAACACCCTTATGAGAAACCTGAGGCTGAAAAAGAGCTTAAAAATTAAGGAACTGCTTTAAAAAATTTCTCAGGCTAAAATAAAAGGTTACGAAATTAAAAACCAATATAAATTTTCTTTTTTAAATTAAGAAACAAATATAATCTATTACAAACAAGAACTAAAGACATTTTTACGTATGATAAAATACGCAAAATAGCAGCATTCAAGTATGTATGTTCAGAAACTATGACTTTTTATTATAAAATATATTTCCATTCTTTATGAATCATCATCAGCAAAAATCTAAAAACAATATAAAGCAGATTAAAAATGTATCTTAAAAAGTTATGTACATATATTCGCATCAACTGCTTAATCAAAAATGAACCCGTAAGGCTAAAGTTTACATTTATCTACAAAAATTAAAAAAAATAAAATTGAAAAATCATAGCGCATTTACAATTTAATTGTCAAAGTGTGCCTACGTTATTCGTCTTTCCTATGAAGACATGGTCTATTACCCTTAATAGCTAACGCTTTACGAATCAATAATTGCGTTATTGTTTTTAATCTTGTGATAATAGACACATTCTAGATTGTCAATTCCAATTGGCGAAATCAACTGCCACGGGTTTTGAGCTGCTGTGCTCTTTGATGCGAGTGATGAGATGACGCCTTGTTTGGCCGACATAGCAAGCTTCGCAACTCAAACATTGAATGTGATAAATCACTCAACTTTTTAAAGGCTTGTCAACTTCTGCTTTAAGAGATGCTAGGACCGATTTCAGTTTGTGGATAGTGAAAATAATTTTGCTCGGAGCGTTCATACATTGTAGAAATTCTTTAAACTTGTAAGACACTCTTCCGCTGTACTGTACAAAAACTATCTTTTCCTTTTTCTCCTTTACCGGATCTTCATCTTCATCAGCAATCACAATGGTTTCAGGCCAAAGAAGCTTATCGATAGTTGACTTTCCAATGGGATAGTAGAAATGTAAAGGATACTGGTTCGCTTCCAACAACTGTTTTACCTTTTCCAAACTGACATGAGAGTTTTCCATGAGCTGCAAGCACAATATATCCTGTGAATGAAGCCTGATACTACAGATTGTTTGTGTTTCAGCGGCGCAAGCGCGTGAAAATTCATCGTCAGACCGGTATCATTGTATGTTATTGCATACCATATTCCAACCGTTTATCATTAGGTTTAATTTTCATGTCGAGGAAAGTGAGTGACTGGTTGTTTTCTCTCTCTATTGTGAATTGTAATAACGAATAAAAGTTGTTTATCTCATTTAGTTTTATTTTGATGACGCGAAGATTGATGTTCCTGATGATATCATCCATGTAACGGGCGTATAAAGCAGCATTATCCTGGATCAATTGATCAAACTTACTCATCCATTTATTGGCGACCATAGGTGCAGGTGGACTTCCCATGGTCAGTACATCGGTTTGTCGATAGTACCCGTCATGAGTCAGCATCAACACGTCACAACTACACATCTCCGACATACTTTTAAGCGTGTCTCTGTCCACAGGTGGGGTAGGGTATCTTCCAAAGAGCAACGGGTTAGTACAATCATCAACCACCTTCTTAACCGAACATTGGTGTACAACATCGAAACTGTTTTATTTTATTTTTTTTTAATTTTTGTAGATAGGTGTAAATTTTAGCCTTACGGGTTCATTTTTAATGGAGTAGTTGATGTAAATATGTGCATATAATTTTTTAAGATCGATTTTTAATCTGCTTTATATTGTTTTTAGATTTTAGCTGATGATGATTCATAAAGATGCCAAATATATTCTATAATAAAATTGCATTGTTGGTTACTTTACACGAATTGAAAATTCCAGGATGTTTTGCCACAAAAATGTCAGCCTAATACGCGAAAGTTCATGTTCACGAAAACTTCTGACGGGGCTCATTCGCAAAAGTTTATTCACGCTAAAAAAATAAAGTTTATGTTTACTTTCATTTTTCGCAATTTCTCGCAATTTAGAAAAATTCATTCTTCCAAAAATCTTAAAATTTATTGATTTGCAAAAGTTTATGTTTCCAAAAATTTTAAATAAGGATCATTCGCAAATGTTTATGATCGCTAAATACAAAAATTTCGTGAAATTTTCCAATTCGGTAAAGTTTCTGTTTGCAAAAGCTTCTTCACCTAAAGTACGTTCATCTATTGTGAATGTATGTCCAGGTTTGTCGGTAAAGAACTGTCAAAGCAATTAAAATAAGTGTCCATTCTCGATTGTTTTCTACAAAGACTAAAAACTTGCAAAGTTTCGTTTTAAGTGACTATATGAAAGTAACTCTCATCAATTCAAATCGCTATGTCTTACTTTGCCCCTTCTGAAACTTTCCCCCATGTCTTTAAAGCTTCTAAATTTCGTTCCCAGAACGAAAAACTTGGGTTGAGTGGAACCTTCGCTGAATGTAAACATTTCTTTCGGTAATTTGAAGATTCCACATATGGATTAGCAAATATATTCAGGAAGAAAGAAGTTTCTATACCAACTTCGGTCCCAGAGCTTTCATTTCCATTGAGGTTGCATCCCTGGTGTTATATATCTTCTAATTTCAAAAATAATTTGAACAAGAACTATTTGGAAAGTAGATTAATTTCCGCGCGCTATGCCTAAGAAATTGTTTGGTTTACACATTCTATCTATTTATCTATATCTGGCACAGTTTTTCGCCATTTTCGGAAAGTCCAATCGGATTTCGGATTGTTTGTTAATTTAGTGTAGTTAATGACAGACCCAAAACTCTATCCCAATCTTATACAAAATAGGCCATTTCCAACCGTTTTGTGGAAGTTTTGTAGAAGTAACTTCGTACAACGTTTTAAGAAGAATTTAAAGACTACTTTCCTGTTTATAATCCAAGTATTACCATGAGAACATTTCTTAGAGACGAAATATTGGTGTTCTTGGGAAATATGCTCGCAGAAGAAGAAAGCTTCATAATAAACAGAACTGTACTAAAAACGTAATGTAATGTAATGTAGTATCGAGATTACTGGTGAATACATCTTACCAATAAATGCATGAAACGTACTCATTTCATTTGAAAGAATAGACCTTTCCCGAATTTCAGTTTAAACACTGAACTGTGGCCGAGTTTTTATACGATTCATTGTTTCAATGATTTCATGACTTTATAACTTAATAATAATAGTCTCTATTATTCCTAGTTCCCATTCCAATAATTAGAGACAGTTTGAATATTCAAAGTGAGGTTAGACACGACAACTCGACCACAACACATCGTTTAAACAGAAATTCGGGAAAGGTCTGTTGTTGCACTAAAATTTGAGCATACTGAAAAAAGTAAACAACTACAACTGTCATAACACAAATCAAATCACTTTATTAATACATTGACTCAAACTGTGCCTACATACTGATATAAACTGAAAGTATAAACATCATGTGCAAGATGTTGCTGAACAATTATTTCCAATAAACTGTTTTCTTCGCTCCGAAATGTTATAGCGAATTAAAAAGGTGATGAGATTAAGTTGAGTAAAGTAAATTAAACAGACAGGATTCTTTTGAGGAATTCTAGTGTGTATCAAACTATTAGTCATTGTGCAATGCTCGGTCAAGTGAACAGATAAGAGCTACATTCCTTTTGGAAAAGATGACATTGTTTAAACTATCAAGGTTTTTTTCACTACGAACCACTTGATGGAAGCATTAGGATTTAGTTTGGGATAAAGTCACAAACTTTTGATGATGATGAAAACAGTGAGATTTTGGTTGGCTAATGTTTATGTAGACGTATTCAAAACACATTGATAGAAAATTTATCTAAGCAATATATATAATATATATTCGTAAAAATGTAATCGCAAAAACCAATGAAAATTTTTGTGTAATATGTTTTTGATATGAATCCATATTTAAGACAATACATCACTGGGTGTACAAAACCTCTTGAAAAGAACAAAGCTTAACGGGATGGTAATAAACAGACCCTAACAAAGTTTTGTTGTGCCATTTGTCTTTATGTACACATTCGTGTATTTTATAAACTTCATCAAAAGTTTCAAGTGGTGAAAATGCAGGTTTTGTTGAAACAGATACATATATTGAATTTGTTGATCTAAGTTATATAATTTTTATCTTCTTGTAATCCTGTTAATTGCTGTTGATTAAAATCTTTGAATTCCCAAGTTTCTCCTCTCGTCCTGCTACTATTCAATGTTTTTAACAATTCCATATACAGTGTGTTTCGTAATGTTGGAAATGGAAATATTAAAGCTGTTTTTTTAAATGAATATACCGAATTTCAAAATAATTTTTACACCGTTGGAAAGCCATTTTGAAGTTCTTCCGGATAGCATGTTTTTTGTGAAAATGAAAAAGTGGTTTATGAAAAAATAAGGAAAATGTCTTGGAAAAATGTAATTAAATTTTTAATGGTCGATTAACAGGTAGTTTAATTACATCGTGCTTATTGTTTCTGTATACAATGTTTACTTAAACATGTTACCACATTCACATTTTTGGCAAAGCTCGGTCCAAATTTGCAAGATTTGCACAAAGAACAACGTGCTGATATTGAATGTGACAGTCACTTTCAGATTTGATCATAAACAGGCTAAGAAGTCTTCAACTTTTATAGAAGTTGTCAAACTTTGTAAAATCATTTGTTTGTAATAGACGTAATAATAGTGTTGAGGTCAATACAATTGTGAAGGCCATCAATCTATACAGCTTCTTGGTGTTTTGGTTCACTTCTACCAAATATCATTTTAGTCAATAAGTAATATTTTGGTAATTGTGATAGACCTATTCTCATAAATAAGCATTTTCAACAAGAAAAAGAATGAATAAAGTCATTTAAATATCTTGAAAATTAGCCTGAAGCAATTTTCTCAAGAGCTGTGCGGAAAATGTTCAAGCCTAATGACTTCTAGTTTATCTTTGAGGAGATTTTCAAATATTCTGTTTAAATCATTTTTAAATTCCGATTTTGATGTAATGGTACAAAAAGCAACTGAGAGAGAGCGAAGAGTTGTTGCGTACGATGGACTAGAACTTGGCTAACAGTCGACGTATGATCGACGAACTGAACGAACGGATCGAAGACAACGCTGCGATGATGACGTTAAACGGAAAAACAACCGGTTTAAATTGAAAATCGATTTAAAATTGAAAATAGCAGAAAGCGAAATACTACGACGGATATCAAAGAGCTTATACATCGTAAACGTACGGAGTACGAGGAGGAGTTGAAACGCGAAAACCAATTCGATTCGCAACTGCGTGAGGTGAGAGAACAATATCCCGGCGAAACGCTGGACATGTGCAATCAAAACGCTATGTCATCAAAAAGACCTCGAAGATGAAATCAATCACTTGCTTAGACAACCTTGGTTATGACAGACAAATAAGGTGGTATACAATTGACAGACAACAGCAAAAATAACGCAAATCTTCTTCAACGAAAAGTAGCAAAACACATACGAGAAGAGGACGCGTTGGCGAACAACGGCAGAAAGTATACGGTTTCTGTACGGCAACCCGAACGGGTGGAGGAGGAACGCAACAACGCGGAATATCTGAACAGCACAAACGGTAACAACTACTGCCAGACGTTTAACGAACGCGTAGAACAACAGGCTCGAATCAGAGCTGTAAGTAAAAACAAAAAAAAATTAAGTAGCGGGGGAGATGATGTTGATCCGTTGTTCGTGGAAAACGAAATACAGTAGAATCCCGATAACTGGAACCCCCACAGGACGGAGAAAATAGTTCAATAGTTAATAATCAAGCAAATCGTACTGCTAAAGTAAGTGGAAAAAGATTTAAACAATGGTGATGGTGAGGGTTTACAAGTACCTTGCATATTGAAATTCACCGGGGAAAAGAACTTTATATCCATTTTAAAAGAACAGTTAAATATGTTAAATTGAAAGAAAAGTACAGTAGTAATTGAAAAAAAAATCGATTTCCATTTTTCCACCCAAGTTCGAGTTATCGGGGGACTATTGCTCCAAGAGACATGAATTCGACTAATCCAATGTTCCAGCTATCGGGGGTTCGAGTTATCCGGGATATTTTATGAGAAAGTATTAGTGAAGGCTCAAGATGAATTCGAAATTGGTTCGAGTTATTGAAAGTTCGAGTTATCGGGGGTTTGAGTTATCGGGATTCTACTGTAGTGAGAAACATATTTTTAAAAGAGAAAAACCAATGCCCAACGACTTCACAAACGGGTCGAACGGCTAAGAGAGTTTTCAGAAGACGTGGAGCAAAAAACAGTACACTGTACAAGAGAAATTCGAGGACTAAACGAAAAACTTAGACGGTAATAGTGCTAGTAATTCCGTCAGAAAGGAAGTTGACAACAGCGGTGAACTACTCGAACTAATAAACGCTACGCACACTTTGACGGACCGTTTTTTGTTCTTTCTTTGTTGAAAACTGCTGTTCAATTACCCCCGGATAAAAACTTTTAGAACCCCGATGCCAAAGTGGGTGCTCAGCCTATCTCGTTATAAAAAACTGAACTTGCTCTAAAAGAAAACGTAAGGAATTGAACAGCACGTTTACAAGACTTTGTAAATGCAGCATGGTGGGTCTGAAAAAATATTTACAATTGACTAATATTTTACTCAGCTAAACATACGCAAACTCTTTATCCTGATGCACCCTCGCATCACATGTTACACTATCCTGATGCACCCTTGCATCGAAATACATTATTCTGATGTCATTATAAAACAAGAGGCCCATAGGCCTTAAGGTCAGCGCAAAATATATGCTCAAAAATCAAAAGATTATAATCACTTACTTACAAAACGAAAGAATTGCCTTTTAAAACCTGGTACGCCCGTTTTTGGTTGGTAGGCATAAAAATCGAAAATGTAAATCTATTCACCCAAAACAAAAATACATTAAAACCATATGCGGTGGAAAGGACCACGTTACGTTAGCACTATTGAATAGGTAAGTCATCGAATGACAACTGGAGAAGCCTGACCACACATATAAAGTTGTTTCCTCTAATTTAATATTTGGATCTATATCCTGTGCAGACCATAAAGACAATTTCCTAAGTGCCGAATAACAAGTGCCATAACATATCACATGCGCATTGTTTTCTAACGGAAGTACCAAAGTCAAATTCATATAAAAACATAGAAGTAAAGAGTAATCATCGGTAAACGTTTTGAAAGAAAACCAGGTCGCCCGCGCGTTTCTATAACGATCAATTAAAACCTTATTAGTCGGGTAGTATTTACAGAAATCAAATGGACAAGAACAACTACAGCAATTACGGATACTTTAATCGATTTTATTTCAGCTTCAATTTTTACTTTCCAGCTTAACGTTCTTACAAGCATACGAGTTTGGCTAATCGCGCAGGTGAACTTTTCTTTCTTCCAACTTAAGTGGACATCAACCATTAAGTTAAATGAAAATCCAATACCGAGCAGTTGCTGATTACTAAAAATATAAGTGTTAAAAGTTATGTATAACTGCACAATGCACCACTTAATTCTAGGCCCATTTAACAAAATTCAGACCTAACAGAAACTTGCAAACAGATATACAAATACTATTTTACTAAGGAAATAGCTGAATTTATCTATTTCAGGGTGGGTGGGGTGAATCACTTTTCAATTAACCAACCCTAAAAATGTAAAAGTTATGTAGAGGCAAAAATGTAAAATCCAGGTCATGACAATTCATGGGAAAATTTTTCATTTTCTATGGTTAAAAAAAATCTGAAAAAATTTGTATTAAATTTTGTATTACTGATGGAGTATGCAGACAGACAGACAAAAAGCAAATGTGCTATTAATATAGACTAGAGGCAAAGACGGTGTCGCTGGACTCCCATTCATGAATGCAGAATTAGCAAACAAATTGACTGGGATCAAATAAGAGAACAAGTTTAGAAAGGATCCAAAAATAAAAACGCCAGATTTTGCTGCTCTTTATAAAGAAAACCTGTGTAGGCTTCATCAGAGTAGAGTATTGACATGACTAGGAGACTTGTCATGAGTTGCAGCTGCCAGTTTTAAAGTACTAGCCAGTACTGTCAATTTTCCTAATTCAGAACACAAATCAAATTCAACTGTCTGTAAATGAAAAAGCTACACCTGTCAATCAAACTATAGTTTCTGCTATAGTTTATGAGTATGATATATATATATATTCATCATCAGAATCTTTTTGCATTCAGCAAAATTAGGAAGATTCACGGTACACCATCACTACACTGCCTGAATGAGTTGTTCAAATTTATTGCCTTTTATTCTGTCAATCGTCCTAACTTTGGACAGCCTTGCTAACTTTAGACACTGTAATAAACAGACCTGTCTGGTAAGCAAAATGTACATAACCAAGTCACAACACTAAAATAATAGATGAAGCAGATAAAAGATGTTGAAACGTAATAAGTGTGAAGAATTACTGGTTATATTAATAATGCAAAGAACTTTTTTATGATATTATTTTTTTACAAAAATTCCATATCCCCTAGCGTATCTTTGAAACAAATAACTTTGCCAGAATTCAATCATCTTGCACGATAATGTGTCACAAACACAAAATGGCACTTTATAGGATTCTAGTTTTGCTTCCGTTTTTCACAAAATATCACCTCATTCCCAGGACTTTTACTGATTGAGGATTCACAGAAACAAATGGAACACACAAATGCTAGAGAAAGAACATACCTTATTACACGAAATTAAACCGCGTTAAATACCTAATTAAGACGGTCAAATTTCAGCCGCACATTAATTAAGCCGCAATGTACATAAGTTGTGAAAAAATTTGTGTATTAATTAAGACGCACTTAAAGAAAAATTAGTTGATAAACAAAAACGGATAAATTCATTTTTTGCAAAGAAAGGATTCTCTTACTCATGAAAAATTACACGTATTGACCAAGTAAAGAATGTTCACCCACATGTGATGGCTTTCGATGGTTTGGATGATACTAGCTGATCGAAATTCAGAAATGATTATCTTGTACTTTTGTATCAAAGAAACTAAAAATCTTTTTAACTATCTCAAAATGGATAGGTTTCAATGTTGTCAGTCGTGGTTATGAGTGTTAATCAAGCCGCAATTATTGTAATCTATATATTAATAGCCGATTCTCCGTCTGTCTGTCTGTTTGTTTGTTTGTTTGTTTGTAAGTCACGCAAAATGGTAGATTGAGTTGTGAGCAAAATTATTTCCTTTTTTGTGTGCGACGTGAGTTCGAAGCAAATACATTGCAACCCCAATCGAACGTGACTTTTTTTGGCTGATGAACTAATAGGAATAACGTTTCGTTTTTATTATTTTGTTAGTTTTATATTCCACGTTGACTTGGCTTTGAAAACAATACATCAACTAAATACAAAGAAACTAACTGATAAAACATTTTGAACAAAAAGCAGCCGTGGGAGAACGTGGCAGCATCTCGGTTTGCCAGTGTATCCTAACGTATCCTTGCCTGACTGTCTGAGACGGGTGAACTTTTTTTTCGAGTAATGAAAATGTTTAAAAACCTATAGGTAAAAAAAAAATATCATAAAACAAAATATTTTTTTTTGCTTTTGTCATAATAGTTGTCTTTAATCGATTTCTTTTAATCTATTTTATTTTATATCAGATCGAACGTTTTTTTTATTCACTTGATTCATTTAGCACGTGCCTTTTCTTCTCTCCTCCCGTGTGATCTTTTTAAGAAGAGAATCCATTTTCCCCTTACGTTTGATAGCACCCATGTTAGAGCGCGTAACTTTTTTTAAACAAAACTTAATAAAAAGTTGAAGTTTTCTCTCTATACGTTTTGAGTGTATTGTTACACTGATAAAAGATTGGTTTTACCAGAGGTTGTGACTTCGAATCTGCTTCTGGTTGTACGAGCCGTTTATAAGGAAATTTGACGTTTATTGATACAGTGATACAGAGCAGGTGGACATGGGCGGCGAGCGACGCCGCCTTGGCGGCTAGTCTGTGCTAAAAATTAAGCCGCATTTAATGAAAACTATTTCTATGCTGTGCAGCTTAATTAAGTATATACTAGCCGCCAAGGCGGCGTCGCTCGCCGCCCATGTGACCTGCTCTGTGTCACCCCGGAGACCCCAATAAACCTCATATTTCCTTAAAAACGGCTCGTACAACTTGTGTTCAGCCAGAGGCAGATTCGAAATCAAATATCAAATATCAGTTTAAACAAATGGTTCCAAAAAAACCAAATTTCATGATGTGCTATTTATTTACTTTTTAAAACCAATCGTTTTTCACTTTAACAATTACACTCAAAACGTAGAGAGAAAAAACTTCAACTTATTATTAGCTTTTGTTTTAAAAAAGTTACGCGCTCTAACATGGGTGCTATCAAACAGGGCGAAAATGGTTTCTATTATTAAAAAGTTCACAAGGGAGGAGAGAGAATGGCGCGTGCTAAATGAATAAGCTGAATAAAAGAAACGTTCGATCAGATAAATTATTAAAAGAAAATCACAACCTCTGGAAAAACCAATCTTTTATCAGTGTAACAATACACTCAAAACGTATAGAGAGAAAACTTCAACTTTTTATTAGCTTTTGTTTTAAAAAAGTTACGCGCTCTAACATGGGTGCTATCAAACGTAAGGGGGAAATGGTTTCTATTCTTAAAAAGATCACACGGGAGGAGAGAAAAAAAGGCACGTGCTAAATGAATAAAGTGAATTAAAAAAACGTTCGATCTGAAGCGCATAACAATTAAAAAAAGAAATTAAATTATTAAAAGAAAAGCAAAAAAATATTTTGATTCTTTTTTTTACCTATTGGTTTTTAAACATTTTGATTGCTCGAAAAAAAGTTTACCCCTCTCAGACAGTCAAGCAAGGATACGTTAGGATACATTGGCAAACATGCTCCCACATTCTGTCCAAACTGTTTAATCAGTTAGTTTCTTTGCATTTAGTTGATGTATTGTTTTCAAAGCCAAAGTAGTCAACGTAGTCCTTGGAATATAAAACTAACAATAATAAAAACAAAACGTTATTACTATTAGTTCATCAGCCAAAAAAAGTCACGTTCGATTGGGGTTGCAATGTATTTGCTTCGAACTCACG
The DNA here is from genome assembly GCA_027922465.2 of Turritopsis dohrnii. NCBI lineage: Eukaryota > Metazoa > Cnidaria > Hydrozoa > Anthoathecata > Oceaniidae > Turritopsis > Turritopsis dohrnii. The sequence continues at coordinate 142,984 of BQMF02000379.1, read as the reverse complement.
TCGCACACAAAAAAAGAAATAATTTCGCTCACAACTTAATCTACCATTTTGCGTGACTTACAAACAAACAAACAAACAAACAAACAGACAGAGAATCGGCTATTAATACATAGATTGTATATACGTGGTATAATTTTGTGTAATAAGGTATATATTTGTTGATCTGCGGAAAATTGAAAAGTGAAAAGGGACCTTGTTAAAAGTCTTCTAAAAATCCAAACAGACACTTTAACTGTCAGATAATATACTGGGAAAGACGAAGTAAGAAAATGTGAGCAGAATGTGGAAAGCAATGTCATACACATCACGATAAATATGTGCAAAGTCTGTGTGAATTCCATGGATCTGATGTTTAGATAGGAGCCTTAATAAATCACGTACGTAATCACATTGCAAAGCTCAGATAAGTTTTGGATTTAGTTTAATTGACAGTTGCAGCATTGATTATTATTGGTGTGGTTTGTATATTGCGGATATGTTTTTTGTGTCCGAAGTTAGGAAGGATGTCCGAAGTTAGGGCGATCAACGGTATACATATATAGTCAGTGCAGGTATCTGCAAAAGTAAAAATATAAAAAATTCAAGCTTTATTATACGAAATTTTTCACAGTATGCATATATCTCTCAAATGAGCTTCAACAAGGCAGAGAAAAGTAACCCAAAAGTAGATCGGTCTGCTAGATGCGAAGGGAATTTGTCGGTTGTCTGCATAGGGATGGATATTTTGATGGTGAACTGTAGTAGAATATTTTCACCATTATATTCTCTAAGTATATACAGAGCTCCCTGCACAAGAGGATATATTTCCGTCATCTCAAATCCTTTTTTCTTGTTCACCAAAATTTCACTATAAAACTGCAAAATGGAAGTGGAAGTGAAATAATTCAGAATAATTCTCAGCACACCTAGTCTTCCCTAAAGGTATAATGTGAGCTAAGAAAAAAATTTCAATCATTGACATATACAAATAATTTATGCAACGTGCCTGACTTTTTCTTCCTCCTCAATAAATTTCTCTCCTATCCAATTGGGGATCATAGTTGTAAACGTCTTGATTCAATATACTTCAATGTAATTGTAATGTAAATAAAACTAATTCGGCTAATTTTACCCTGCAGTAATGTATCGCTCCCAAGATGGCTTAAACGATTAATTCATTTATTCATTTAAGTGAAATGAACCCTCTTTGCATTGCAAAATAATAATAGTTAGTTACACACTGGCGATATATCTACTAAAAATAAATGTTGTGCTTTGAACTTTCTTATTTTGAACCGAAAAACTGAAAATTAGCAATAACGGGCGCTTAATCAGGGCGTGAAGAACTGCGATCTTACTAACTGACTGACGGACTGACAGACACGGGGAAATGAAAGATCAGCTACCTTTGGCGCTGACCAATAATTTTAAAATACGTTTTCTAACACAATAGGAATTAAACACTAGTTATGATTGGAAAACCTCAAGACGCAAATTATACGACTTTTTGATCTTCTAGTCACGAAAGTATCTAAACGACGTGTGAATTTGACTTGAGAAATCCGCCCTTTTATAAACTATGCCACGTCATCCTTAATTCACTTACACCGGTACCGAAATTTATTTCGAAATCGTAAATAAACCCATTTATTTTCTAATCTGTGAACCGAAAATAACTTCGTTTATTTACTTTTTCTAATTACTTGGAAAGGAGCAAAGAATACTATATCAACTCGAGACAGGTTTTATATTATACTTCGATAGTAGATGTCGTACCAGAACGTGTGAATTAAGAGCATGAGTGAAGAGAGAAATCAAATCAAACAATTCATAAAATTTTGTTGAAATAAGATTATGTATACTTATAAATCCAGTGATTCCGTAACAAACAACCTTTTGTTTAAATCTTCGGTAATATATCTATTCTTAACGCTTTCCGATTTCCAACGACCGTGTTTCATGGTCAGCCTATCGTTTACCCCGAAATTTGCAGCGGCAGATGCCTCACCGGAACGCAAGCTGTGCAGACCATACTTTTCTGGAGATAAACCGGTTTCTTTTAATACCGTTTTGATGTGCCCTAAATGCATCTCTGTATAAATTCTAAAATCAGATCTGTAATAGTAGTGCTACAATAGGAACTAGAAAATTATCGTTTCCGAGAATGGAACCTTTAAAAGCCCCTAGAATTAAAAGACCTTTAGAGGATTGAAAGCTTCTATAGTCCCTAACAAATTCCTTAAACATGCAATTCTTGTCAATGAGGAGCGGCCAAAAATTTTGAAGAAGGCCAGTAAGGAACAACTAAAACTGCTGTTGAACTGCCTGAACTTGCTAAAAAATGTTTAATAGATTTCGAAATTAAATACACTGGAGGCACTAACAGATTTGTTTCTCCAGACCAGTCGAAAGAAAATGCATCCACTTGATAGGTATTTGGACACCAGTATTTAGAGGAAAACGTTTGACATTTTGTATTGATGTTATCAGCAAAAATATCAAATGTAAATGGCCCCCAAAGTGAATGTAACATTTAAAAAAATGATTCGGTTAATTGCCAATCGTCATAGTCTATTGATTTATTTATGCATACTATCTGCCCGTGCGTTTAGTTCTCAGGACACTCATGTGACTTTTTAACGAAATATTCTTAGCTTTACAAAAATTGTAAATGTCATTAGCCAATAGTTGTAGTTTTGCATTATTACTACCTCCTTTGACAATGGCGGCAGCTGCCATGCTATCTGTGTGTATGAGAACATGTTCTCCTTCGCAGGTACTCGATAGAGAAGAATTTGCATGTGAAATATCTAAAAATTCCCTGAAAGTTGACGATTCTGTTTGTTCTTTAGGATCGAGGTTTCTGTAACAAATGTTATTGTTCAAAGGGCTACAGGTATACCTGTAGAACTTGCATCAGGAAAAAAAATTTTTTTAATTGTGGAACAGAATATTTCAGAACATTTCTGTAATTAAGAGTGAGTATATGTTTCTTCCAAAAGAGTAGCTCAACTATAACATCGTGATAGTAAGATGTATTGAATTTTTTATCCCAAGACAATCTAGACTCAATGACTTTATACAAAGCACGAGTTTTTAATCTGACAATGTTATGAAGCACAAATTTTGTTGAAATTATGTTGCCCGTGATACAAGCTAGTTGTCTGGCCGAATCATAAGAAGAAGAAAATATATTATTGATATTTGATAAAATGGATTGGATTCTTCGTTCTGAAATTTTGTAAGTCTTTTTATCGCAATCTAGAATAACACCTAACCATTCTAAGCGAGAAGTAGGTGGCCAGATAGATTTGTCTTCATTTACAATAAAACCTGCAGATTTCAGAGAATTTTTCAAAAACTTCGAATTACTCATAGCTTCGTCAAAACAATATGCTACACTGAAACCATCGTCGATAAAACAAGCAACTCGTATGGCAAATGAACGCCAATATTTTACTAACACCCTCACTATCTTGTTAAAAATAAAAGGTGCTGAAGTCAAACCGAAAGGTAGAACAGTAAAAATAAAATACCTTTTAATACCATCTTTGAAAATCCATGAGAATCCTAAATACTGTTGATGATCTTCGTGTATATCAACATGGTAACCACCTTTCGGGTCGAATTTCAAACATAAAAGCCGTTTGAGAAAATTCTACATACTCTTCGAAGCTTTTCCAATCATCAAACTTGATTTTTTTCCTTCCAGATAAAACTGTTTAAATAGCTTAAGTCTAGCACTAGTCTTTTCTTTTCGTTTTTGTTGGCTACTGATAAAGGGTTGGTCAGAAAAGGTTTGTTGACAGATCTTATAAATTTGTTTTATAACAGATTCAATATTTGGGAATCTACATAATCGGGATCATACAAAGCTGAATTGTTACTTTTGATTTCTAAAGATGGAGGTTTATATCTGAAAGGAATTTTATATCCGCTTTTAAGGGTTTCTAGTATAAAAAAGATTGGCTTGTAACTCTTTTCTCCCAATAATTCAAATGACTTTTTAAGACTTCCCTTAATATTAAATTTTACTGTTTTTAGATAAAAAAGTTTGGTACCTTCATTGGATGGTGTTTCTTGCTGGGCAGGAATGCTTCTAGTTGGTACTGAGACTTCTCTTGGATCCTGCGTCTGCTAAAGATCTGGCTTCGTCAATATTATTAGACAATGACACGAGAAAGTCGCATTATATTTTATTCGACTTGCATTTAAAAGAAATTTGACTCCTTTCTTTTCCCTGTGATACGATCTGTTTTTGAAGAGCAATCTTATCCTGCAGCCTCATAGAATTCATTTGTTCGTTTTTTGTATTCCTGCGTAAGCAAGGAATACTTTGAAACCGTTCGTGTTTTTTTTGTTTTTTGGATTTCTGCGTAAGCAAGAAATACTTTACGATCGTCCGTGTTTTTCTTCGTTTTTTTTCATCTTACTGTCCAAACCTACGCATTTTTGTTTCTTCAATTTCATTGGTTCATAAAAAAGCCGTCTTAATTGTCATTGGTGCATAATGCCCGATTTCTACGAAAGGGTGCTAATTTAGCCACCTCCACTTAAATAGCGATAGTTTATTGGCTGATTTTCGCCATGCCATGTGATCGTCCACAAAACGTTTTAAAAATGGCAGCGAAAGAACGTGTGTAGTTTGCTAAAAGTTTCTTTGATGGAAATATGGCTTTAAAAGAAGTTAATACAGCTTATAATTTTATATAAAGAATTGCATTACTGTTGGGAACTTATCATGTTCACAAAATTAAATTACAGTGTGGTTATTCTGTTTTTTGAAAGAAGTTTTCTTGAAGTTTAAAATATGAAAACAGTGCCAATACATGGTGTGTGGAAGAAAAGGTATTTCTTGTTTTATTTTTGCTCCAAGCCTTTTTAAATATGAAAGACCTTCGTGTATTTTGTATGTGTATGCATGTTTGCAGTCAATTTTTAGAAGCTTTTGGATTTTTAAAGCTCAGCTTAGCTTCCTTTCAGCTCCTCCCCAACATCACCAACATATTATGCACTTTATACAGCTATTTATACTATATTTAGTAGCAATTTTTGGATGTATTCTGGCTATATCAGCTTATCTCTTTTCTCCCTACGTATGTTGTATTTTTTTTAACTTTTAGATTAGATATGAGCTTTAATTTCTAAGTAATTATTATTGTGATATTTATATTTTTCATTCTGAGGAGATCAATATAGAAACTTTATATATTAGTTTGTGCTGCCCAAAGGATATGTTGGTTACCGCCAGTATACACAATCTTTTTATAGGATTCGTTATATTTAATGTGGTTAAATTAAAGTTTCGTATTGTGTCGATGCACTTTTTTGGAGTACGTGGGTGGCAAATATCCAGTAACAATCATTCAGCTTATTCGTACAAGAAAAACAGATCTTCATAAATGATCTCCGCGATAGCATAAAGAAAAGCCCCTTTTTTATGTTATGGTAGGCTGACTTTCCTGACGAACATTGTCAGCCGCATTAATATTTTTGTTTATTTAATGCTGATGCTTCTCGAGCTGAATGATGTGACTGTCTTAGTTTTGCAGGACTAGTGTGCTAGTGTTGCATTTTTGTGGCATTTTCAGCAGCAAAGCTTGCAGAAATCCTTCTGCCCGGTAGGGCATCTTGTTTTTTTTTTTTTACTGTCCAAACCTAGACCAATTTTTGTCGATGGGAAATAGCCACTCAAATCATTAATGTTCCCAACTTACATTCTTTTTATGATTTAACAGTCTAAACTCACACTATATCCATTGTATACAAGTACTTTGCTTGAAAAGACTCTAAAAGTGTAAAATATCAGCTCTAGTGAAAGGAATAATTAACATATGGCTAAATCGCAGATGCCAAGGTAGAAATGTTTTTCACGTGAGTCTTATGCAACGTTCTTACGTTTTCCGTAGTTGTTTTAAAAATGGAAGCGAAGAAGCACCCGTAGATCTGAGAAAATTTCTTTGTTGAATATATGGATATAGAAGAGGTTATACGGCTGTCAAACTTAAAAGAATCAAGAACATTTATGATCCAAACTGATAATCTACGTGAAACTAATACTCTTAGTAGTTATTCGTGATAAATAAGCAGTTTTTGATGCTTCAAATCAGATATGAACGACTACAAAAACGGTATGCTTACATCGATTTAAAAAAATGCGTAAGGTTTCTATTAGTCTTTTTCTAAATATAGTACAATTTTCTATTTCATGTTCCTAGGTAAGCTATCCTGTTTTTATAAAGCTCTGGAATCTTGAAGCACAGCTCATCTTCCTCATCAGCTTATACCCATTTTATTAATCAATAGATGACCACTTTTTTAATTGACTAGTCGAATTTAAAATATTGTATGATTCTAAAATTTGTATACTATCAAGCTGACGATAAAAAGGAAACACAGATAATTTTATTATTTCGCAAGGCCAAGTAAAAGTTTTTATTATGAAGTTCAGGTACAAACAACATAAAGATTTTCATACTGTATAGTTTTAAAAGGAGTATTTTGAAACGTCCACGGAAGAGTGTTCTCTAATGGATTTTTAAACTGACGGTGTTCCTTTTTAAGCTTGATCTCCGGCAAAGTCTCTTAACTTTTATGATGCTCTCGGGAATGTAATTAAATGAATTCGAAGTTATTACTTCTTAAGCACAGACTTTTCTTGACGCGACAAACTTTTTATTACTTAATTACTTCTTGAAGATTCTTTAGGGAATACAACTTTGAATTAAAATCTTTTTTAAAAAATCTCTAAATTGATGCAAGACTGAAGTTTTATATGAGACAACAAAGTTTTTGTTATCGTTGCTAAAAGGTAAAATGTAAAATACCGCAACATCATTCTGCATTATGCATATCTTTTTAAAGCGTGAACTAACATTCATTTCTTTCTGAAAAGCCTCCAGAAAGTCTTCCAGTCATCTGCAGGAATACTTCTGCCCCGTAGGGCATCTTGTTTTGTTTTTTTTCTTAAAAAAGGCTTTCATGTTTTCTTGAAACTCAATAAAGTAATTAATGGGATATACCTGCTGTACAGTACAGTCTCCGGCTTTGCTCTTCTTTGGACTCGACGGTTTTGAAATGACGATTGGATCATTCGATGTTGTGATGATCGGTATCGGAGTTTCAGTTGATATATTCTTTATCTTTTGATCTGCAGATGTTATTGTTGAAGATGAATAACTTCTCACGAAATGGAAGTGGTCTTCTTCATTGGCAGGTTCAGGGCGTTCCCTTCCCAAAATATTTCGTAATCGGTGCATAGTGGAATATTCCAACTTCTAGTCACGAAAGTATCTAAACGACGTGTGAATTTTGACTTGAGAAATCCGCCCTTTTATAAACTATGCCACGTCATGCTTAATTCACTTACACCGGTACCGAAATTTATTTCGAAATCGTAAATAAACCCATTTACCAACTATTGAAACTACTGCATTCGAAAAAGGAGAACAATTGACGGTAACGACGTAGTCGTGATTAGAGAACTCAAAAGTAGTATGGACGGTGTGACGAAATTGAAAAATCAGGACGGTGAATTCTTTTTGAAACTGGTAGCGAAGGAGAACGTGCATTGTTGGACTTTAAACACGCGCTCAAAAGTAGAGACGCTAACAGCACCTTGTTCCTGGAACACAAATTGAACTTGAAAAAACTGAAAAGATCAAAATACACAACAGACAAACAGCTGTTGAACGATTTATTAACAGCAAACGACCAAAAAGAATAACAAACAACAATAAGGTAGATTTTATTAACAATGGAGCTTTAAATGTAAATAATTACAAGGAGGTGTTTACGACTACGACTATTCGACATTGTACTCGCTGAATGCACCGTTGCAACGTATATACGTCGACTTGGCGGACATTAGGTACTTTAAAATTCCGAGTGTTGGGTACGCGCTCGTGTGCGTCGACCTGTTCTCCTCGTAGCTACGTATTCGGCTACAAGTTGAAACAAAAGTCCAGCTTGAGAGGAAGATGGGAGCATTCTATCAGGACTTGGAAAGGTATAGAAATAATCAAACGATTAGCATACAGGCGGACATGGAATTCACGCATAGCAACAGCATAAAATTGCTGAATAAAAAATACGACGTCGATATGTATTCGAAGTCTAAGAACGGTGGATACGCGTTCATCACACAACAGAAAATACAAGTGTTCAAAGAGATGTTGACCAAGTACAAGATGCGTGGAAAAGGCAGTGCAAAGGCAATAGACGCGATACTGACAAGTATGAACGAAAAACCATCTGGAAAATACGATTTTTCACCGAAAGATATACTACTCACGTCGGTGAACGACGACGATCACAGAATTGTATACAACATGAGCAGAGTGGAGAAATCACAGAAACTACATCAATGCAACGCGAGACATTTCGAAAAGAAGAACTGACATGCGCGAAATCAACGGTGGAAATTCAGCGTAGACGATCGAGTGTTATTAGTGATACATAGAATTAAGAAGTCTAGCGTTGGTGACGAGACATTCGTGAAGTTTACAACGCAAAACGTACGGTTGTTCGAGGAAAACACGGTATACGTTGTAACTAAAAAACGACAAATGACAGATTTTCAACGTGACATCGATCAGAGACTGTACTACTAGAGACTGTGGATCGAAAACATTGAAACGGGTGTAAGTAAGAAGGGCAGATTCGGGAGAAGAGACCTGTACAAAAACAAATATTTAAAAAAAGTGGGAGTTGGAACAACAACGATACGATACTGCTTTTTTCTTTCGGGATCTATAGAGAAGACGGTAGCGTAAATACGGTCATTCAAAACACGGACATTACCCATAACAACGTATTCAATAAAATGACAATCTGGAAAACAGACATGAACAGTGTCATGCAACTTAGTGCTGGATAGTTTCAGATAAATAAACAAATAAATAAATCACTGTTCACGTTCGTCACGAATCACACCACTGACACCGCCATCATTCCAAATTACGCTATTCACTTACACAAAGCTAACGGCAACGAGATTTTTATCACCTCAGAATTACTATTGACTAATTCGTTGAATACGTGTTCGGAAAAAAACACAATCGTACGGAAAAACAAATGCAGTACACATCCGTTAATTCGAATACCGCTTAATTCGAACATTCTTTATTTCGAACAAATTCTTCAGTCCCTTGAGTTTGGTCTAATAAAGTCTTATATTTTGTGCCGTTTAATTCGAACTCCGTTAATTCGAACATTTCGTTAATTCGAACAGTTTTTTCGGTCCCTAGGCTAAAAAACACTCGTTAATTCAAACTTTTGCGCACTATTAATCTACAATTGTAGTGAAAATGAAGACATTTTTCTTATGGTAGTAAAATTTCTTTCATTTTTTCAATAAATTGTGCATTCCCAGTAAAATGAAGATGGTATTTGGAGTCCTTCTTTATCACCAAGATTAACTATTCTTCAGCTACTTCTACTTTGCAGCTACTTCTACTTCTACCTTGGGTACAATAAAATCAGTAGCTCTGCTTCTATCCCAAAAAACCATGGCTTTGCAGAGTGTTGTAAAACGTTATATTCTGAAATCATTTGATTCTGGAAACGCTCGATTTTTAAGACATTCTAATGTTTCTTTCTTTCTTTCTTTCTTTCTTTCTTTCTTGTTTGCTGTCGACGTGCAAGATAGATGTTAGAAATTCTATCCGAATTCTTATTTTTCCCAATTATCCGATAATTCGAACATTCGTTAATTCGAACAAATTTTTCGGTCCCTTGGGTGTTCGAATTAACGGATGTGTACTTTAGTTGAATTCAGGTATGGTACAGATGCAACAACAGAAAACCAGGTGTTAAGAAGAAAAATAATTAAGACATCGGTAAACAAAAATTCACCCACACGTGAAGTGCTATCAGAAATCAAAACTGGCGATCCTCGGCAATCGAAATACAAAGACGGATACCTTCCTTTAACCGCAGTGGTGGGAAAGAGTAGATTGGATATCGACTACAAGAATTCAACTGACAACTGGGCTACAAAAAATGCATGTATGATGTTCATAGGTGAAAGTGTTCACAAAAACACAGCGTTAGACCACGAATTTCTTATTAAATTTCTTATTAAAAACTTCGCTGCAAACAACAAGTTTTTTGAATTACCGAATTTCAAATACGATTCGAACATTAAAATAGACTAGCCGCCCATGTTCAGCATGTGTTTGTGTCATCACCAAAGAGTTCACAAAAAAGATATTTATTCAGAAACAGTTTGAGAAAAAGACCAATAGATGACGTGGCCCATGGCTTAACTAAAAAAAAAAACATAAACACGTTCTCAAGCCTGATTATATGAAATACGCGTGATTATTAAACCGACTCCAGGGTAAAAACCTCTGGTTATCCCAAGTGAAACGAAATTGACTAAGTCTATTCTTCCAGAAGAAACCGTATAGATAAGCATTGTTCATAGAGACGACGGAAATTTAAACATTTAAAAATAGAGGTTGGGTGATGTCATGAGTGATAAACTTGTGAACATGCAACCATGAATTTCTGACTGTCTAATATCTCAATAAACATAGACCAATCTCTCAAGTGCAACGAAATGTCAACTTTCTTCACATTAGCTGATATGTATCTTCTATTCTACAACACTATGCTAACTCTAAACATATACAAAAGAAGTTGTGGTCATAACATGAACTCATGAAAAACTGAAATACTTTCAGTTTGTTAGCAAAGGTGCAAGTGAGGAGGGAAATTTCTTACCCATGGTTAATGAAGAAATCATTTATGTAAGTATATGGTGTCACAACGTAAAATCAATAACTTGGAGAGTTTAAAGTTGTGACCCAAGAAAAAAACGCGTTAGTGAACTGCATGTATCCAAATTACAATGGACTATCATGTTAAAAAAGGTAAAGCATTATAAGGAATTCGTGCTGATGTCAATGAATCAATGTCATCAGCATTGCACAACTTAAATTCGTTGCCAAGATGCAACAACATGTGCACATGAGGTAGACCCCTTTTTGAAATCCTATAATATTCACCTGTGCTACAGATACACTAAGGACAGAATCTTTTATAATATCGTTTTTAAGAGCTTCCAACTTCAATTTGAATAATTGTGTTACCTGATTCGGCCTATCTGATGTGGTTTGACCAGGCAAAAGATTTTGAATAATTTCAGGCCATTTAGCATTTCATGTAAAAGTTAAAAATAAATCTGGTTTACCTTTTTTGAATTCATCTGTTTCGAATATATGCTCTTTGGTGTTGTTGTGCATCAAATGCACGTTGAGCAGCAGCTTACTTAGGTTGCACATTAGTCCGTCGTTCTCTTTAATTTTGTGCATCCCTCTCCCTTCTCAATTGAGAATGAATTTCACTTAAATTTGCACGGTGTCTCCTTTGTCGTTCAGCGTTCAAGACTTTGTTTAGGGCCATTAGGAAAAGGTTGTTGTTGTCTCTCATTATGTTGCCGTGCATCAACAATGTCTCTATCAAATTGTGATCTGGGCAAAACAGACCTTTGAAGGATTGCATAATCATGATCAGAATTCATAACGCGTTGAGAAAAAACTCAAAAGAACAATATACAGGGTCAGGGAATGTATATCTAATTTTTATCACCACAAAAATAAAAACACACGCCATGTGTTTTTTGTCAGGTTACCTAGCTATAGACAACATTAACAAAAAAGCAAACAAAATTTTCGTTTTTTGCTTGTTTTTTGATGGTTTTTCTCAACTTTCTTTTCGCGCGAATAAGAACCAAAAGGGTTGAAAGCAAACCTGATCATTTTCGTTTCGTTTGTATGACAATGAACGGGGGTTGCAAATGCTTAAAAGTTTGTTCATTCTAGGTAATTCTGAGGTAAGCATTGTAAGAATATGAATTCAAAATTACCGATAGTTTTACATATTTATATTTCAGTTAAAAGTATGACAATTTCTTTCAGCCATTAGGCATTACACCTAATTTTTATGAACAGGTGGCCTATTGTTGTATTGTTATGACGTCATTAAGAACATTGGGTATGCAATTATTGAATTTATTTGTGATATTGGTGAAGGTACTTCAGTGGATGGAATACATAGATTTACAAGAATTGAACTCAACCTGTGCGTAGACATGAACAAAATATTCGAATACGCGTGTACCTTACCTGGAATACATAGAGTTGTCGATGGCAACGATTTGCCTCACGTACGACAAACAGTTGGAGTCAACGTTGATAAACTACTATTACAAGATAAACAAATTTTACGGCAAACCTAACGAAGAATTAAACATGTGTCAGAATTTCGAAGAACTCACTGGCATGGCATACCAATTTGACATTTTAGTCATCAAAGTGGAGGACAGACAGTCGAAACGACACCGTTCCGCGTACGACACGTACGGAAGCGAGGTGTCTACTCTGAACATAAAAGCCAAAGACGTTCAAGAAAATTTTCCGTTCGCTGTACGACACCGGGAGTACGCATGCGAGAACACATAACGACGCAAAGTGTCAACTATTTGTTGACGACTTCAACATCAAAAGGGAATTCCTACCGAAATCTGTTTACAGTGACGACGACGACGATACAGACGATGGAGAAACAACGGATGAAGAAGAAAAAGTAATAAAAATAAACGGCAAAAATCCACGACCACAACAATAAAACAATAAATTTATTATTACATTATTACACTCTTTTTTCATTCTTTATTCGCATTCTTTATTGTTCTTTTGTCACGTTACTTAGCAATCGAGCTAGTACAACAGGACGCAGCTGGTAGCTTTTAATTATCAGCCTGCGACTTGCAATAAACTGATTGTAACACAGAGCAAGTGTTTACATTATGGAACAAAATAACGATTTGTCGGTATGTCGATATCGTGTATTTAAGTAAAACATAATGAAAACAATAAGATTCATTGTTTGTTATGTAAATAAAAAAATTAAATCTAGGGGAACAATATGAGCATTGTTTAATTTTTGTAAATACAATAAGTTCATTATTTTTTGCATAAAGGAAAAGAACAATTGAAGAGTGGTTTTAGGTGAAAACACACAGAACTCCCCTGAGTCCGTGTATCATCATTATTTGTGAGGTCGGTAATGTAGATATCAGTGAGGTCGTTAATGTGGGAACTGTTCGTTGTTTCTAAACGAATGATGTTGGTGGAATGGATGAATTAAAAAGTTTCTAGGGTCATTGCCCGCTTCTGCACCATCATCTTCACTTAATTCATCGTTGTTATCAGTTTCCTCGTTCAGTTCTTCATCGAATGTGTCTAAAAGAAAGAAAATCAATTTTCTATTTTCTGTTTCATGCAAAAAGTTGAAGATAACTAAATGGAAGAAGAGGCATCAAGTCTTGTGAGCCAATGTAGTACTTTTTCTGTACTGTTCGTTGCTTCCAGACGAATGATGTTGGTGGAATGGATGAATTAAAAAGTTTCTAGGGTCATTGTCCGCTTTTGCACCATCATCTTCACTTAATTCATCGTTGTCATCAGTTTCTTCGTTCAGTTCTTCATCGAATGTGTCTAAAGGAAAAAAATGCAATTTTCTGTTTCATGAAAAAAGTTGAAGATAAGTAAATGGAAGAAGAGGGATCAAGTCTTGTGAGCTAATGTAGTACTTTTTCTGTACTGTTCGTTGCTTCCAGACGAATGATGTTGGTGGAATGGATGAATTAAAAAGTTTCTAGGGTCATTGTCTGCTACGGCACCATCATCTTCACTTAATTCATCGTTGTCATCAGTTTCTTCGTTCAGTTCTCCATCGAATGTGTCTAAAGGCGAAAAATCAATTTTCTGTTTTCTGTTTCATGCAAAAAGTTGAAAATAAGTAAATGGAAGAAGATGCATCAGGTCTTGTGAGCCAATGTAGTACTTTTTCTGTACTGCTCGTTGCTTCCAGACGAATGATGTTGGTGGAATGGATGAATTAAAAAGTTTCTAGGGTCATTGTCCGCTTCTGCACCATCATCTTCACTTAATTCATCGTTGTCATCAGTTTCTTCGTTCAGTCCTTCATCTAATGTATCTAAAGGGAAAAATTCAATTTCCACGCAAAATGTTGAAAATAAGTAAATGGAAGAAGGGGCATCAAGTTTTGTGAGCCAATGTAGTGCTAAGCACGATTTTATCTAACACTCATGTTTTTATAACGAAGCTTATACATGGCTTTGAGCCTGCTGTTCCTTATTTTTTAAGTTTCAGCCTCATAATTCTTGAACTAGCTCCTTGTTTCTTAGCTGCTTTCCGTCCTTGTGTAAACACGTATATTGAAATCCTGCTGCTTTGCACACTTTGTCATACGTAAAATGTCTTTAGTTTTTGTTTGTTGTAGTTTATATTTGTTTCTTAATTTGAAAAAGAGATTTTTTATTGTGTTTTAATTTCTTATCCTTCTATTTCAGCCTGACCAGTTCCTTCGCAGTTTTTTTTTCAGCCGCGGGCTCTTATAAGAGCGTTCCTTACGTTAAAGTGTTTAATGAGTATTGTAGCTAATAAACGATTATACTTCCTAACTGCAAGTATATTGTACATACCATCTCCAACCTCGCTATTAGCTTCAACATCATCCTTATCATTGCTTTCATCTTCCGTCATCTGATCGTTACCATTATCAAGAAATTCATCAGAAGTTTCTAGTAGAAATATATTTTATTTTAAATATATTTACTTAAAAAATAACTCAGAAAATGGCTGGGAATCCATCACACGCATGGAAAATGTAAACTTTGTCTAGAATTATAAATTCATTTTCATCTGAATTTCATAAATGTTTTCTATTCAATAGATGTGTATTTGAGTTTGCAATTTGTGGTTAAATGAAAACCTGGTTTCAGTAGTTAACAACAATTCTAAAACTAAATAACCTATGTTGTAATGAAGTTTAATATTTTCACACAATTTTGTCAGACGGAATATCAATCATCTGTTAAGACAAGTACATGTTTTTTTTTTGTATTTTTTATATAAGCAATCAAGGTTAAATATTGGTAATGACTTAGCCTAAAAATGACCATTTTTTAGTAATGTTGCTTAATTTGTTGCTAACCATTAATTGATAATTTGCATATGTCCAGTCTTTTGTAACCTTTTTGTACGTTTTAGTTGTTTAATCAAAGTATCAAGTATAAAGTCTAGAAAATTCAAATCATTTTACGGAGCCCACAACCTAGGACTGCAACCTAGTGTAATACCCTAGTGTAACAATTATAAGAAATGTGCTGTAGCTATGCAAGTGTTGCATCATTTCAAAAATTTCATGCTTAAGATTCTTGTAACATTTTTGCTTCACTTTTTGGGAAAATTTACTTTTGTAGGTTATAACATTTTGGCTTATGAAAAACAAAAAATGCGTAAAATTTTATATTTTTACACCACACGTTCATAACCTCGCCGAACTTGTGTTGTATTTACGTTGAACAATTTAGAGATCTTTCAACTTATTTTGTCTTGTAGATGGTGCCTTTCCATGTGAGAAAAACTGGAATGGTTTTTCCTTCAGAAACTTCAGTTCAACGATTTTAAATGAAAGGTTCTTGATCAGAACCTAAGGTTGAAAATTTGTTGATGTTTCTATGTAGCTCTGTAGAATTCTTCAAATTATGCATGCTCTACTTTACTTTAAATATTATTAATAACACGAAATGAGGCTAAAGTTATAGTAATTATGGCAGATAATAGCAAATATACTGTTGCACATTATAGAATGCGGCGCGATCATTGTTGCAATAAAACGTCTGCATTTTTTTCTACTTTTTTATGCTTCCATGAATAAATATACCAACATACCTTCAGCTTTCACGTCAGTCTCGTCATCAGCCACCGGCCTCCCTAAATAACATGGTCACAATACTAATCATAATTAATAAATCATTTCCTGTTGACGAATTTGGACACTAGGACATTTGGAGAGCAAGTAAGACGGCTAAAGATTGATACCATACGACAATTTGTAGAACAAAAGTCAATATTGTCAGTTTCTATAATTTCTCATTATTTTATTAAAATATAATACAACTGCCACAACGCAATCGGACAAAACAATTGGAAGGACTAAGACGGACTCGATGAAATAATAAAGCTATTTGTAATATTTATAAGTTAGTTAGTTATTTAGAAGAGCTCTTAAACCAATCCCAAAGTAAGTGGTTACAACATGGCAATGTGACAGTTGTATTATGTATGTGGGAGATAACTTATTGTAAGTGAAGCCGATTGACATTACTTAGAGAGACTATATAAGACCTAACATAGGTTGCTTCATCTCTTACCAGAATAGTATTCATTTAGAATTTTATAGAATACAGAAATATGACAGAAAAAGAAGATCCTTATAACTTACCAACTGCAATTCCTACGAAGAGGCAAAGAAGAATAATCCAGATTCTCATGACGCTTATTGAGTGATAGTATCTTTACTTGTGAGCTGCTATAGTTTCAGATAGTTCTGAGTGAAGTGCATTGAGGGGCTTGTGCATCTTTTATACTCAATGTTATACCATGACCACGTGCTGAATAGATATTGGAGACGTCTAAGCACTGATTTATTTAAATACAGCCTAATTGACTGTATTTAATGTAAAAGCTGTAGTAATGTGTTAATATCGTAATGTTGAACAAACAACAAAGGTTTATAGTTAAACAAAAGGTTTTCGAATTTTATTTATCCATCTTCAGTATTGTGAAAAAAGTACCTGTGTCTGATGACTTTTCAACAGCTCTGAATAGATATAATTAACATCCGAAAGGCTTTTGCTTAACTAAAAATCTTGGTTGTTTATTCAACTTTACGTAATTGACTTTAATCTTTCATTACAAACTAAACTATGTTATATAAACTACGATTTATCTGCAATTATCCAAACTAGCTCAATTCAATAATCAAACCACAAGCCATGTGTTGAAGAAATTTCGGAGCCATTAAAAGGACTTTCATGCGTGAGATAAATTAATACGAACCTCATCTATTGCAGTGTGAAGCGACACAAAGTAGTGGCCTAGGTGTATGGGATGATGATCCTGACATTGGTATTCAGTGTATTAAGGCTTAAATTAATTTCAGGTGCTTTATGATTAGTCCCATGTACGTCAACTAATCATTATAACATGAATATTTTAAAATGATTATGCTCATGCTTGTTTTCCATCACTGCGATATCTGAAAAAACAAATTTGAAAAATATTTTTGTATATTTTTTTACAACGTTAAGTACATTTGCTGCTTCCGTGTTTTGCCATCAGGCTCTTGGTAGTCAACGGTTCTAGTATGCTAAGTATTAAAATCGATGATTTGTTTTTGTTTTTTTACTCCGAAATTTCAATGCACATGGGCTACATAGAATATCATGTAGCTCCCATACGGCACAAACGATTTTCCGTGGTATATGACTAAACTTGGAATTACGTATTTTTCTGCAAGTGTAGCGCCAAAATAATAAAAATGGCAGGGAAGTTTCAATGTTTTACGTGTATCTATAACATTTCATAATGTCGTTTAAAGAAAAACAAAGTATATTTTTGAATTGGAATCAAGTTTCATACTGCTTCTAGTTTTCCAAGTGGAACTAAAGTCTGTCTCAATATAATTGGCAGTGAAAACAACTTACCTCATAACCTTTGATAGCCACTTCCGATTCCAAAACTTTTTATTTGCATGTTTTAGATAATCAAAAGGACTATATTTGAATATATTTTTGGTTGAAAAATTCGCGATTTTTAACGGTTAAATTTGCGATTTAAAAAATAAAGCTTTTTTTCTACTGAAGCTATAACTTTCATTTTTGGACCAGTGGTAGCCCTGCCTTAGCCAAAAAAAAGTCCGAGTCGTGCTTGATTGTGGTGCAGAATTTCGAGGATATTTCCTGAACAAAGTGTTACTCAGCTGTCCTGACCTGACAAACAAACTCGTAGGAGTTCTGTGCAGATTTCAATCATTTTTCTACCACGTGTTTGTCCCAGAAAACCACCGCTCGTTTCTAAGATTCCTTTGATCAACATGACGCGACATGACCACTTTCAGATGATGAAATGACCGTCCATGTGTTTGGGGGAACCTCCTTGCCCCGCTGCTGTAACTATTCACTGAAAAAAACGGCAATCGACAACAAGCAAATGTACAAAGTAGATGCATGCAAGGCCATCAACGACAGCTTCTTTATGACGACATGTTGGAAGTGAAAGATGAAGAATCTGAAGCCAAATGAATCGCCAAGGAAGTCAAAGCTTTGTGCTACGAAGAAAAATTCAACCACACAATGTTTGTAAGCAACATTGCAGTTTTAAAAGCGAAGGACGTCGACTTGCTGAAAGACCAAGCTGATCGTGCCCTGGGAGTGTTGTGAGACCTTTCATCGGACATTTTCAAATTCGTCATCAGCTCAGCTGACAAACTCCTCACACGACGAGGCATTTTCTCGACACGATCCACTTGGGCTGATTTCACCATTCTTGCTCCAGGGACGTCTTATCCTGCAGCAATTGTTCGCACTACGTCAAGGCTGGAACACCTAACTTCCGCAGGAGATCGCCAAGGAATTGATCCGATGGTACAAGCAGCTCCAATCAATTCAAAAGATATCCATAAAACCGATGCTTTAAGCCTAAAGGATTCACTCCTTTTGAGAAAACACTCCAACACTTTTTGGATGCATCGTAAAAAAGAAACGGAGAAGCAACATATATCTGACAAGTCAACAATGATGGTCAAGTGCTTTGTGCATTGGTGCTTGGCAAATTTGTCCATCCAAGTTTGTAACGATGCCCAGATTGGAGTTAACAGCAGCTAGATTGTCAACTACGATGTCGATCGTATTGAAGCACGAACTGAGACTCCAAGACGTTGACAAAACATTCTGGACTGACATCAAATTCGTCCTGAGCTACCTCCAGAATACCACAAAGAGGTTCAAAACCTTTGTTGCCAATCGAATCGGAAAGATTAAAGAATCATCAAATGTTGCTGACTGGTACCATTTCAGTTCGTCTGAAAACCCCACTGACATCGGATCCAGAGGAATCGAGGTATCGAACAAAACAAATGCTGACTTATGGTTCAATGGTCCTGATTTCCTTTAGAAGCATGAAGCAACATGGAAGCAAGAATATTAGCCACACCTCATCCAAGCAGATGACCCTGAAGTGAAGAAGGTCAACATTGTTGTCAAATCTTCCACTCCACAAGATCACATCTTCGAATAATTGCTCAATCGTAAATCAAACTGGAGAAAGCTATGCCGAATCGTAGCACAGGCGAAACGCTTTGTGAGCAAGTTGAAGGGTCAAAAACACATTACTGAAAGACACCTCACAGTGGACGAATTACAAGCTGCTTGAGGGGAGATCATCCAATTCGTGCAACAAAATTCTTTCTACTATAAGTTGTCATCGTTAAAGAAAGGGGAACCAATTTGAAGCAACATTGCCAATCTCAACCCGTTTATTGATGAGAATGGATTCTTACGAGTGGGTGGCCGATTACGGAGATCAGAGATGGATGAAAACCGCAAGCTCCCAATTCTTCTGCCAAAGAAACACAAGCTATCAGTGATAATCATACGTTCGTGCCACGAATTGTCGAGTCACAGAGGACGTGACCACATGACTTCTTTGGTCCCTTTGTCGTTAAGGAGAGACGAAAGGAGTTTAAACTTCATATCACAAGTTTATTAAATTATCATAAAAACATCGACATCGACATTTTGGGTGTCACGGAAACACACATATCAGATGAACCGGACGAGCTCTTCGACGTTCCGGGGTACACATCTTTTAGTAAAAGTCGTGGTTCTGGTAAAGGTTGTGGAATCCGAATGTTTATTGCTGATAATATTAGTTACGAGCGAAGAAATGATTTAGAGAGTGACAGAATCGAGTGTATCTGGGCGGAAGTGCTATGAAAATCGGCTAAAAACTCTCTAATCTGTTGCTTATATCGACCCCCGTCTGAATCACGATATCTTCCAAAAGATTTTAACGATCACTTGAAAGATATGATGTCATTAGCAACTGAGGATTATAAAGAGATAATCGCGGTGGGAGACGTTAATGTCAATTACTTACTGAAAAATGATACTAAGGAATTTAAAGATGTTTTATCACTGCTCGGGTTTTACCAATTGATAAAATCGGTGACCCGCACATGTGAAACGACCGTAACGCTAAAGAAAACATCAGATGTACAATTGTAAGTCCGATTCCCTTCAGTGACCACGATTTAATTGGCTGTGTGCGTAAATTAAATCATCTTACGTTTAAGCCAAAAGAAATTCGTTGCCGTAATTTTAGTCGTTACTATCATGAAGCAATGAATGAAGAGCTTATGAAAGCTGATTGGCAGCATGTTTATACAGTGTGTCTCAAAATGTTAGCTTCAGTAACTTTATTCTCAATTTTCTAAAAAATGAATAATGGTATAATAATGAAATATATACCATTAGAAAGCTGAGTTTCTTGGCTTTCTATTGATGTGGTACCCATTAACTGGTTTTTTATATTTAGCTTATAATCCAAGAAAAAAACAAGTGTTTTAATCTAAAAATTCTTAACGATCAATTAACACTCCGTTTAATGAGCAAAATATTCATTGTTGTTCATAATTATGGTATTGATTTTTTACAAACCGCTTGAGAATTCTCAAAAATTGTTACCAAAAATAAAAAAAATGTTAACATAACATTGAAAGGTAGTTATTTTTTTAAACGTTTTTATTGTAATGATAATTTTTCACTTGTGTTATAACTTTTGTTGTTTAATATTTTTATTGTTAACTGAGTTTTAATTGATCGTTAAGAATTTTTAGATTAAAACACTTGTTTTTTTCTTGGATTATAAGCTAAATATAAAAATCAGTTAATGGGTACCACATCAATAGAAAGCCAAGAAACTCAGCTTTCTAATGGTATATATTTCATTATTATACCATTATTCATTTTTTAGAAAATTGAGAATAAAGTTACTGAAGCTAACATTTTGAGACACACTGTAGTTCAAAAAACGTAAATATCGCATGGAATTCGTTTAATCAAATAGACTTTTCTGAAATTTCTGTTTAAACGATGCATTGTGGCCGAATTGTCGCGTCTAACCTCGTTTATAATATTCAAACTATTTCTAATTATCGGAATGGGAATTAAAAATAATAGAGACTATTGCTAAGTTATAAAGTAATGAAATGAACTCAGTCTCAGTTCAGAGTTTAAATTGAAATTAAATTGTCTCTAAGATTTTTAACCATCATGCTCTGTTCATAACGAAACGTGTGAAATCAAAACCTGCACTGTGGCTTACACCAGTAATCAAAGCAGCAATGAATGATAGGGATAAATGGTTGCGTAAATCTCGCAAAAGTAAAGCAGCATTTGATAGAAAGATGTATCAGGACAAACGAAATTATGTCAATATTTTACTTCGTGAAGCGAAAAGTGAATATTCGAAGCAGTTACTGATAGTTACTGATGGAATGATCCAGATAGTTTTTGGAGAACACTGAATATATCTAACGAAGCCATCCGTTAAAACAAACTCTCAACTATTTAATGTGGATGGAGAAAAATTTGTATATGGTAACCAAATTGCAAATGGTTTTAAAAAACTATGTTAGTACCGTTGTCAATTCAATCAAATCGAGAGCGTTGATTTTAACAGACTTTGTATGGAGAAAACCACCGGATATGATTTATAAAACATACAAAACATTTCATCTGATTAAAGTAACACCAGATGAAGTATGTGGATATCTTAAAGAGCTGAGAAGGAAGAAGACTACAGGGAATGGCGATCTTCTCGCGCCTCTTTTGAAGGATTCCATACATTCAATCAAAGATCCACTATGCTTCATCATTAACCTTTCCATCACAAGTGGAACATTTCCAACCGCCTGGAAAACTGCTCTTATAATACCAATTTACAAATCTGGTTCAAAATCATTTCCATCTTGCCAATTCTTTCAAAGGTTATTGAAAAAGCTGTTCACAAACAGTTATATAACTCTTTAGAAGAAAATAAGTTAGTCTGCCCCCAGGAGTTTGGATTTCGAAAAGGAATGTCAACAGAACGAGCTTTCACACTTTTTATAGATGATGTAAGATCTCGTGTTGATAAAGGTGAAATGATGGTTGGTTCATGTTTTATTGATGTAACTAAAGCGTTCAACACCATTAGTCATTCACAGCTTTTAGCAAAGCTTCCAAAGTATGGTATTTACGATCGTGAATTAGATTGGTTTACTGACTACCTTTTCACCGTAGAACTAGTGTTCAATTTGGTCAGAGCAAATCTGAAAGCTACGGTATATGTTCAGGGGTATCACAGGGGTCAATACTTAGCCCATCATTGTTTCTGTTAATATTCAATGACTAACTAGATGTTATCAAGAACTCGAAAATTATTAAATACGCTGACGATACCGTCCTTTACGTCAGTGCAAAAAATGCTAAAGATATCTCAAAATATATGAATGACGATCTACATTCTGTTTCGACTTGGTTTGACAATAACGAATTGATAATAAATCTAAAAAAAAGGAAAAACTGAAGGGTTACTGTTCGGAACTACTCAAAAGGTAAAACGTCAACATGCAGATTTCGATATTTCAGTGAGCCACACGAAAGTATGTATAACCAAGGAATACAAATACTTGGAAGTTATTGTTGATGGGTCACTAAATTATCAATACGAGAACTGTTACAAGAAGGCCTCTTCAAGAATTAACCTACTCGCCAAACTTCGATGCGAAGTTAGGACCACGAATCCGTGGTTGTAGTCCACAAATTTCTTTTGTTTGTAGCAATACTTTCTGATATTACTTGTAGAGCCATATTTACATTTTTTAAAAGGTATATTAGCATTAGTGTGACTTAGGCCTAAGAGATAGCAAAAAGTAAGAGTTTAAGTTTATTAAAGTTTTATGAAGATTTTCAACTGCGCAATAAATC
The DNA here is from genome assembly GCA_027922465.2 of Turritopsis dohrnii. Classification (NCBI taxonomy): domain Eukaryota; kingdom Metazoa; phylum Cnidaria; class Hydrozoa; order Anthoathecata; family Oceaniidae; genus Turritopsis; species Turritopsis dohrnii. Next base: position 120,096 of record BQMF02000379.1, on the reverse strand, counting down.
TATTTGGCGTGCATATTCCAAGTTAGTTAAGCCACGGTAACACTATGCCACAAGGTTACACGACTCATTAAAACAATTCATTGTATTGTAAAACTTAAATATTTACACTTAAATATGTGATTTTCAGCACAATCTTTCTTCACTGCATACAGACACTTTGATCACCATTTGCATTTGAAATATTGTGTATCTTGCCATACATGAAACCCAGCGGGCACACGACATCTTTGAGACGTCTCATTTTAATCGTAAAATGGACGTTTGGTTTTGAGATGGTTTTGCGAGGTCGTAGGGACGTCTGAAAATAAGACGTTGCAATTGGGATCCTTTTACGATCAATTAGGGACCTGATAAAACTTTTCAAATTTCATTCTGCAGTCATTAAACGGTACAAATCGAGTAATACCAAAGCGGGGTTTACACTATCAGATTCTGTCTGACAGATTCTGTCGATTCGACAGAATCTGATAGTGTAAACAGAAAATCGAAAGTTTTTTTTGTCGAAAGATTCACCTTTCGACAGAATCTGAAAAGTTGAATTTTTTCAACTTTTCAGATTCTGTCGAAAGTAAATCAGCCAATGAAACTACAGTTTCGGCTCATTAAATATTAATGATGTGAAGTTTCTAGGAATTTACAAGCACGCACGTTTTATAAAAGACGTGTTGAGTTTTATAACAATAGCAATAGGTGCAGCAACACGTTTTTTCTTGAAAGGCGCCATTCCACAAATAAATATTTTCGACATAAAAATGCAAATGTAAACGCAAAAATCTGTCATGAATAATTAATGAGAAAAATCGTTCGACAGAATCTGTCAGACAGAATCTGATAGTGTAAACCCCGCTTAACATGCTTATATACAGTGTGTCTCAAAATGTTAGCTTCAGTAACTTTATTCTCAATTTTCTAAAAAATGAATAATGTTATAATAATGAAATATATACCATTAGAAAGCTGAGTTTCTTGGCTTTCTATTGATGTGGTACCCATTAACTGGTTTTTTATATTTAGCTTATAATCCAAGAAAAAAACAAGTGTTTTAATCTAAAAATTCTTAACGATCAATTAAAACTCAGTTAACAATAAAAATATTAAACAACAAAAGTTATAACACAAGTGAAAAATTATCATTACAATAAAAACGTTTAAAAAAATAACTACCTTTCAATGTTATGTTATGATTTTACGACGTTTTTGGGACGTCTTTATACAGATTAAAAAACGATTTTCAAAACAATTATTAATTTAGGATCATTTTGCGACGTCTTAGAGACGTCTGAAAATGGGACGTCCCAATCTGATGAAAATTTTCAAATTTCATTCGGCAGTCATTAAACAGTAAACTTTGAGTAACAACGACATACTCCATATGGAATTTACATTCGTATCAATTCCTATATTGTCGTGTGAGGGGTGCTTTTGCGACGTTTTTGGAATGTCTCTATAGAGATTAAATTACGACCTTCGAAAGAATTATAAATTTTCAAAAGAGATTAGTCAACAAAGATTCATCGAATATGTTTTACTACAGTTGCATGATTTAAAGAATTTAAAATAGACCAATCACAATTACGTAAGACAAAGAGAAATTCCCGGGTTATAAAATTCACGTGTGATATAGAAAGTTTCAAAAGCAAAGACTTTCTTGTAAGAAAAGGTTAATACTGTTAATAATGATACATGTAACATAAGTTTCGATAAAAGACGTTTAAATAAAACTTAGAAGAATTAATTAAACATGGCGTTTTGTCAAAGGTAAACTGGCAAAGTGTAAACGGAAAAACACCTTGAAATGATACGATCCTGTTCGATGAAATTAACGGTGAGTTTCTGTTTTGTGAATCCATTGGGCGGGTATATTTATACATATTTATACATTCTTGTTGAACTTAGTTTCAGCATTCCAGCATCAGAAAAAAACTGTAGATGACATAAAAAACTTCCGTTGATGCTGAAAAATCTTCTGATCGATAATGAGGTTGGCGAAATTTCAAAAAGGCTAGCTGAAGGGAGTTTTAAGTGTGGAAATACATGTGATTCAAAATTTTATAACTTGATGACAAATTAGCTAGTATATGTTGAACTGTAAATTGTTGCGTTGTAAACTTTTAAAAAGAATTAGAAAGGAAACATCTATTGAATTTGTATGTTTTGTTGTTTTGATGATCCCAACATAGATGGCCTATGATCCCAGAAAAAGGAGGTTGTTAATCGGACGTCTCTACGATGTCGTTACGGCCAGAAATTGAGGTTGTGGCGATATCCTGTCGTCGAGACGTCTCAGTGGACATGTGATTGGGACGTCTTCTGAGGATCTCACTTCGCGACCATTGAGCGACGTCTTTGGGATGTCATGGAAAGACGTCTCTACGACGACTTTACAACGGCGAAGATATAGATTTCACAATCCTGCGACGTCGTTACGATGTTACTGGGATGTCATCGAGACGTCTCAGTGAAGATGTGATTGGGACGTCTTTTGAGATTCCCACTTCGCGACCATTTCACGACGCCTCAAGGACGTCTTAGAAATACGTCTCAACGACGACTTTACAAAGATGAACGAGTAAATTTCATACTCCTGCGACGTCGTTACGATGTCGTTGGTATGTCAATGAGACGTCTCAGCTAAGATGTGATTGGGACGTCTTTTGAGATTCCCACTTCGCAACCATTTCGCGACGTCTTGGTGAGACGTCTCTACGACGTCTTTGTGCCAGCTGGGAAAGTCTGATTTCGTCAAAATATTTAAAGTACGCCACTCAAATCAACCAAAACCACTTTTACTAAAATCCTTAAATTACAAAATGTTTTGGCGAAAAATGTATAGCTTACTGTGAGTACAAATTGGAAAGCTGGAACGCCGGGGCATTTTCAGCTACAGTTACTGCTAGTTTTATTATGTATGTATGTGTTATCTCTAATAAACTATTGTATTCAGCTTCTATTCTTAGGTGTGTTCGGTGTTCACCGTACCTAGCTGGAAGTTAACAGTGGTCTTCTAACTGCCCCCATTTTCGGAAAGCATTTGTCCGTGAATCAGGTCATTCCGATAAAAATCGGGGAATCGGAATTCTTGTAAGGTTGAGCCGTACATATAAAACATTGCTGCGTCCGCCCCTGTAGTAGTAATTGTGATGAAAGAGACAAATAAATTCCCCAATGTCATTTTCAAAAAGTTAGATATTAGAAACGTTACAGAAAATAAAAAATTCTGGACGACTGTAAAAACCACTGTTTACAGACAAAATTGTCAATCACAATAAAATCACTTTAATTGAAAATGACTCTATTGTATCAGACGAGATGCTTGTGACTGAGTCTCTAAATTCATTTTTTTTTTCAGACATTATTAAAAATCTAGAAATTCCAACTTATATAGACAACACAACCAATTTGAGGAACATAAGCGATCCAATATTAAGTGCAGTGGAAAAAAACAAAAATCATCCGCAGGGGCGGATCTAGAATTTTTTTCTACCAGGTCCAAATGTTCAAAATAAAATAGTGAATGCTTAAACCTCGGAAAATCATGATCAGTTCATACAGATGAACTCCAAAATGGGGTACACTGTTAGACATTGTAAATCTAATTCTCATTCTTCTATTATCAAGTACAATTTGTTTCAATGTACAGTTTATGAATACACCATAACTAGTCTTTTACAGCCAGAATTAAGTTGATAGTTTGTAATAAGAATTAAAAAAATAAAATATCCAAGGAACCTTGCGAAACATTTATGATGTGTAAATATGATGCATATCCAATATGTATCTTAAGGCTAGGGTAATGGTAAAATGGAGAATCGATCTTCTGAACTTATATATAGCATTAAGGTTAGTAACTCAAATAAAGTCTATGCTCCAAAACCGCTTTCACAGATACCTCCATTGAATGCTTACTTATTTACCTGAGTTACTCTTAACAAAAATTAGTAATTGGATTTCTGCGAAAGCAAGGAATACATTAAAACCGGCTTTGGTTTTGTTTGTTTTTTTCTGCTGTCCAAACCTAGCGGTTTTTTGAAATTTCGTGCGTGCGTTTACATGCATTCATCACCTCCATGCCGAAAGCCATTTTTTCGTAGCACGAGGTCTCTTCCACGAGAAATTTCTGGCGACTGGTTGTAATTGCGGTAAGAAAGAAATCGAAAACTCTCTTCTCTAACATCGGTATTTGAAACTTCTATCCTTTGGTAGGCTTTCCTTACTGCTTATTTATCCACCATTTGCTTTATTTAGGCTTATTATATCCGGGGGCATCAGAGTAAAAGTGAGGCTGTGTCTGTGTGAGATTTGCCAGGAAGCCCCTAGCTGATCCTAGCTTCCTAGCTTATTCCAGCTTATCCTAGCTAATCCTAGCTGACCAAGCAAAGCATTGAGGCAAACTTGAGAAATACCAAAAAATCATCAAAGTCGTTCATATATCATAGTTAAACTTTTTAAAAGCTATATTTTTAAATGCTTGGTAGCACTAGCTTAGTTAGTTTAAAACATAGTATTTCTGATGAATTTTTCGCTTTTACTTTGTTTCTTAATTTTTTTTTTCAAAAAAGTATGTGTTTTTTTTTTCTTTTTGTAGGCCTTTCAGGTCATTTTTTATTTGTGTGGGTTACTTTTTAAAATCATTTTCATCGTATTCTACAGACTTTCAGCTTTCTAACGAGGGGTCAACCAAGTTTCTAGCCTTTCTAGAACTGGAGATATTTCAATTTTAGTATGCCTAATTTAGGGTAATTTTGGACATAAATTTGAATGGAAATTGCTGCGATTTTTGGCACAAAGACGGGGGTCATGTCACATAAAATGTGCAATAACACAATAGTTTTGACGCAGAATTATTTAATATAAGATTTTTAAAGTGTATTTCAGTATTTACTAAATCCATGTTATATAATGCCACGCCCATTTTGCCTCAACGATTTTGATGATTGGGACCTAGGACCGGGACCCGGACCCGGACCAAAACCTAAAAAACTACAAAGTACTACAAAGAAGATGCTGGATAAGAAAGGTTGAAAGATATAAGTCCAATAAAAATTGTTAAATAGACATTACCAAGCCACGCCCATTAGGAATAGGTACCTTATATACCAAGACCCTGCAACCTGGACCTCGCAACCCTGACCAAGACTGGAAAATGCACATCAGGAGAGGCTTGTTTGGAAAAGAATCTTATTTGAACGATGTTACTCCACTAAAATTGTCAAATAGACATTCATGAGCCACACCCATTAGAATTATATACCTTGTAGAGCAAGACCCCGTAACCTGGACACAATTCTGAGTGTTAATTTGCTATCTTGTTATTTTAATATCTTTCTTCTTATTATATACAGTGCTAACTAGTAACATACATGCCACACCCCATGGACTTTCATATGAACTGTTTATGACCACCAAGACGAAGGCTTCGATCTATGTCTCCATTATTTTGATTGTGGCGCTTTACAACTAGACTCAGGCCGTAGTACCACTGAAGTGATATTTGTGTGATAAAACAAAGTTCTATGTCACTGTTAAAGATTTCAAAACAGTTGTCTAATAGCCCTACCCACAGGAAATACATACAATGCAAAGGCCCCAATACCAGGACACATGATGAAACCTGGGTTCTAACACCAAAATATTTAATTGTCCATAACTTATTGGTTATCAAGAACACAATAATGAACAGTTAGAATTATCTTTTTGTCAAACAATGCAAAACTACAGGAACAATAACATTATTATAACTATAAGTCAGTGACCACTGATAGCAAGAAATGAAATTAAAAATGCTTGAGTTTGGATTATTTTCTTTCAAAAATAAAAATGTCTCAAAGATGGAAATTAGAAAAATAAAAATAGTATATATATATATATAATAAAGAAATATTCAGCTTCTTCTTTTACTGACTAATATCAAATTCTACAGGGATTGAAGATGTGAGTTTAAACGTTTTGACCGGTTCTTCTAGTGATGTTTTAGAGGGAGATAGCTAAAAAAAGACACGGAAAAAACAGAAAAAACTTTTTCATATAAAATAACACACGGCAATTGCTATTACCTTAAGGGGATTTATTTTTGCATGGACTAATTTTTGCGAGCCACGCGGTTTTAGAGCGTTTTGCGTGGATTTATTTTTGCGAGACAGAGCATCTTAAGGAAAATGTTTAGATTTATTTTGCGAATGTGAACAAAGTGCAATGCGAAAATCACCATTTCCATGCCTGCCATATTGCAGAGTCAATGGGTGCTTGATATAAGTACAAGGAAATAGTTAATATACGAAAGGTACACAGAGCCAAAAAATGAGCAAATAAAATTATAAAATTTTGCGAGGATTTTTTTTTGTGAATCGTTCATGTCTTGTCATTTTTGTGGTCAAAACTTGCAAAAGTCACAAAAATTAATCCACACAATAAAAATTCCCTTAATGTAGGCACAGTTTGTAAAGGTAGAATTTGCAATATACTGACACTAAAGGAACAAAAGTATTTGTCCAGAAAAATGGAAACCAAAATAATCATTCACGGTATAATATATAATATCCCCCTTCTCAAAATCTGAATGGGAAAAAAACAAATTTTGTCGAACTCATTGTCATACTTTATTCAAAATTAGGTGCATCTTGAATATTTATTGACTTCGTCAACTGTAAAAGAATGTTTCTATGACATCACTTCATTCATTTCTTTGTTCTCTTACACAAATGACTATTCTAACAAAAAGTTTTGGGCTTAAAAACTTGAATTCAAGGAAATTCTTAAGCAAGTCATTTTCCTGCTTGTCAGTTTATTTTTTGTATATATATACAAGATCATTTTTCTGTTGGAAAACTGAAGAAAGAGCAAGTCTTTTCTGATCAAGGCTGCTGCACTGCTGATGTTTACAACTTTGAAATTCTCAAGTGACTCTTGCTAAGCCAGATTTACATGTTTACCTGCAGCAGATGTGATCTGACTGAAAGATTTTGGACTACATTTGGACATAATCTAACAAGCTATAATCTATAGATTTTTTTTTTTTTTTTGGCATTTTCAAGAATAATTTTAAGAAAAGGGATATTTGAAATGTGTGCACCTATTTCAAAATAAAGCAGCATCAAGTAAACTCGACTTACCACTTTCCAAAACCTTTTTCAGTCTTTAATCATCTTCAACATGTGTGCTGCAGTGCATTTTCAAAAGCTGGAAGAGGTCTGCCAGCAAAGACGGGGGTTTACAAAAACATGTAATGTAATTATTGGAGTAATGGCCAAATTTTATTTAACAATACTTAAATAACTTGAAAGACGATTTTTTGTCCTTCCATAGTTGAGGTGAGCCATTACTAAACAGTTCACAAATAACATATTTGGCAATCAAAACAAATTTGTATCGTGAATAACTTTTGTTGTCATGACTTTCCGACCATGGCTCACTTGAATCCTAAATGTATAGGTACCTAACAAGCGCTAGGAACTGGAACTGCTGCTTTAACTGCTGTCAAAGGGCCCATAATTAGATTTTAAATTAGGCACTTTTAAAATAATTTTTCCGAAAATGTGACTTCGCACGCTACGCATCTCTCAGGCGGAGCTAGCTAGACACGGATTTTGTCACGTGACTGAACATCCTACTTTTTGCTCTTACTTACATATTTTTTTTTTGTTTTTTTGTTTTAAACTGTCATATAAAATGTGTATCCATGGTTACGATTCGCACCTTTGCGTATTTCTTTTCTTTGTATGTAAAAGCTTCTGTTGTTTTTAGTTAAGTCCTATTTACACTTTTTAAAAGTTAAATTGCTATCATCCCTGGAAATGAACAAAAGTAGACAAACTTTCTAGCGGGATTAACTATTATAGTTCTATTTTTGATCTATAGTATATATCAGTTATGCTTTCATAGATTCCTAGGGAGTGTGTGATCAAAAATGTGATGTTGTATTGTAGAAGTCATTCAATCTTGAAATTTCAAGAATGTCACTAGTCTTTCATTTTTAATATTTCAGCTGGTTTCGCAGAAATCCTTATGCCTGCAAGGGCATCTTGTTATAATGGTTATGATTAATTATGAAAGTTATCCGTGAACAAAAAAATTTAACCTTCCAGAACAAACAATACACAAGGGAGACAAAAAGGTACATCCAAGGATAGAGAATATTATTAAAAACAAAGAAAACAAATAAAACCATGCATATTAAAAATATCTGTTTTGGGAAAATTATATAATTTTTTGGTTTGATAGCATAACAGTATGTCAGTTGAAGAAATAATAATAACCATATTTGGTTTGAAATATGAAAAAGAATAACTTCAAATTTTTCAGCAGAACTACTACAAAAACTGGAACATGAAGTAAGTTTTTAATGTAATGAATGTTACCAGAAGCTTAAACGTTTTTTCTAACTGAGATCAAAAATTAATCTGATGATGACCTCTGGAAATATAATGAAATGGAATAAAATACCTTTTCGATCTCAGAAAAAATATTTAAACTTTACCGTAGCATTTTATTTTTGTATGCCTGAAACGATATGTTTACATGTTTCATTGTCTACCTGAATTTTGAATTTTATCCCATTACATAAATTTTTAGGGATACAAACACATAGAACAAATAGAATTAAACAGAACAGGTTGTAATGTTTCCCCCTAGTCTTAAGCTGCGTTTCCACTTCAGAAAAAATCAGTCGAAAAAGAAAATTTCTACTAGAAACACACGTACGTCACGGGTTGCTATGGTAATTTTGTTTCGACTCGAAAACTTTAGCATGATCGAACAAGTTGAAAATTTTCAACTTTTTCTGTGTTTTTTGCTCGAAAAATCATAGAGAGCCATTAAAGTTGCTCAAAATAAGCTGACTTGCGCATTTTTTAAAGATCGACATCAAAACAAGATGGCGACGGGTAGAGATGAGTACGGTGTATCTTAAAGTAACGCACAAATCGCTTTTGAGCTGAAATACACTCCCGTCTTAAAGATGATTTTGTTATCTTTTGTGCTACATACTGCAACAACTTTTCACAGTTAGAAGGCGACATTCGAAATAATTTGAAAAACTATTCATGGTCAAATTAGGCCTTTCAGGTCATTTTTTATTTGTGTGGGTTACTTTTTAAAATTATTTTCATCCTTTTCTACAGACTTTCAGCTTTCCAATGAGGGGTCAACCAAGTTTCTAGCCTTTCTAGAACTGGAGATATTTCAATTTTTGTATGCCTAATTTAGGGTATTTTTGGACATAAATTTGAATGGAAATTGCTGCGATTTTTGGCACAAAGACGAGGGTCATGTCACATAAAATGTGCAATAACACAATAGTTTTGACGCAGAATTATTTAATATAAGATTTTTAAAAAGTATTTCAGTATTTACTAAATCCATGTTATATAATGCCACGCCCATTTTGCCTCAACGATTTTAATGATTGGGACCTAGGACCGGGACCCGGACCCGGACCAAAACCTAAAAACTACAAAGTACTACAAAGAAGATGCTGGATAAGAAAGGTTGAAAGGTATAAGTCCAATAAAAATTGTTAAATAGACATTACCAAGCCACGCCCATTAGAAATATGTACCTTATATACCAAGACCCTGCAACCTGGACCCCGTAACCCTGACCAAGACTGGAAAATGCACATTAGGAGAGGCTTGTTTGGAAAAGAATCTTATTTGTACGATGTTACTCCACTAAAATTGTCAAATAAACATTGATGACCCACGCCCCATGGACTTTCATATGACCTGTTTATGACCTGTCCCTATCACCAAGACCAAGGCTTCGATCCATGTCTCCATCATTTTGATTGTGGCGCTTTACAACTAGACTCAGGCCGTAGTACCACTGAAGTGATATTTGTGTGATAAAACAAAGTTCTATGTCACTGTTAAAGATTGCAAAACAGATGTCTAATAGCCCTACCCACATGAAATACAAGGCAAAGGCCCCAATACCAGGACACATGATGAAACCTGGGTTCTAACACCAAAATTGTTAATTGTCCATAACTTATTGGTTATCAAGAACAAAATAATGAACAGTTAGAATTATCTTTTTGTCAAACAATGCAAAACTACAAGAACAATAACATTATTATAACTATAAGTCAGTGACCACTGATAGCAAGAAATGAAATTTAAAATGCTTGAGTTTGGATTATTTTCTTTCAAAAATAAAAATGTCTAAAAGATGGAAATTGGAAAAATAAAAATAGTACATATATATATAATAAAGAAATATTCAGCTTCTTCTGTCACTGACTAATATCAAATTCTACAGGGATTGAAGATGTGAGTTTAAATGTTTTGACTGGTTCTTCTAGTGATGTTTTAGAGAGAAATAGCTAAAAAAAGACATAGAAAAAACAGAAAAAAGAAGAAAAAAGCTTTTCATATAAAATAACACACGGCAATTGCTATTTTCCTTAAGGGGATTTATTTTTGCGTGGACTAATTTTTGCGAGCCACGGTTTTAGAGCGTTTTGCATGGATTTATTTTTGCGAGACAGAGCTTCTCAAGGAAAATGTTTGGATTTATTTTTGCGAATGTGAACAAAGTGCAATGCGAGTATTTTATAATATATAGCTTGGTAGTAGCAGCAGCGAAAATCACCATTTCCATGCTTGCCACATTGCAGAGTCAATGGGTGCTTGTATAAGTACAAGGAAATAGTTAATATACGAAAGGTACACAGAGCCAAAAAATGAGCAAATAAAATCATAAAATTTTGCGAGGATTTTTTTTTGTGAATCGTTCATGGCTTGACATTTTTTGTGGTCAAAATTCGCAAAAGTCACAAAAATTAATCCACACAAAAAAAATCCCCTTAAGGTAGGCACAGTTTGTAAAGGTAGAATTTGCAGTATTACTGACACTAAAGGAACAAAAGTATTTCTCCAGAAAAATGGAAACCAAAATAATCATTCACGGTATAATATATCCCCCTTCTCAAAATCTGAATGGGAAAAACACAAATTTCGTCAAACTCATTGTCATACTTTATTCAAAATTAGGTGCATCTTGAATATTTATTGACTTCGTCAACTGTAAAAGAATGTTTCTATGACATCACTTCATTCATTTCTTTGTTCTCTTACACAAATGACTTTTCCAACAAAAAGCTTTGGGCTTAAAAACTTGAATTCAAGGAAATTCTTAAGCAAGTCATTTTCCTGCTTGTCAGTTTATTTTTTGTATATATATACAAGATCATTTTTCTGTTGGAAAACTGAAGAAAGAGCAAGTCTTTTCTGATCAAGGCTGCTGCACTGCTGATGTTTACAACTTTGAAATTCTCAAGTGACTCATGCTAAGCCAGATTTACATGTTTACCTGCAGCAGATGTGATCTGACTGAAAGATTTTGGACTACATTTGGAGATAATCTAACTATAATCTATAGATTTTTTTTTTTTTTGGCATTTTCAAGAATGATTTTAAGAAAAGGGATATTTGAAATGTGTGCACCTATTTCAAAATAAAGCAGCATCAAGTAAACTCGACTTACCACTTTCCAAAACCTTTTTCAGTCTTTAATCATCTTCAACATGTGTGCTGCCGTGCATTTTCAGAAGCTGGAAGAGGTCTGCCAGCAAAGACGGGGGTTTACAAAAACATGTAATGTAATTATTGGAGTAATGGCCAAATTTTATTTAACAATACTTAAATAACTTGAAAGACGATTTTTAAAATTGAAGCTTTCCGAAGAGAAAAGAAGTAGTGGAAATAAGAAAGAGAAAATTTCGGGCGAAAAAATACTTTTTCTGATCGAAATTTTCTTTTTCGACTGACTTAAAGTGAAATACCATGAAGAGTATATATAGCAGTCTAATTTTCCCAGTTGATGTAGTTTAAGTTCTGGGAGTAAAAAGACTCTCCCATAGACATCTGCAGGAAAAAGCAGAAGAGAGACCCACAGTCAGGTACAACACCCTGTATTATTTCAGTTAATAATAGAAGAAAGTCTCCAATCTAACATTAAACCAACCTAATATGAATACAACATGCATAATAAACAGCTTTTTACATGCAACAACTTTACATTTATACATTCATGAAAAGGATAGTTATTATCATTAACAGATAAAGAACAGTCAAGAACAGTTTGAAAACTTTTAAAAGAATCTTACCTTGTTGATGTTGTTGCTTTTCAGAAAAAAGTTTACTCGAAACAGGATATGTAACACGTAGTGTGATGAATTAAGAAGTAACTCTACGCACAATAAAATTCTCACATCATCAAAAACGTTGTCACCAACAAGAGCATCTGAAAAGTCAATTTACATCCTGTTGGTTCTGAGCTGAAATAATAAACAACCAGCCATCTTTAATTTTAGAAATGTAAAGAAACCACAAATTCCTTATCAAAACAGATTAAAAATCAATTATATCATACACAAAATCAAATTATTCTATTCAAACTAAACAAATCCTTTACCTTAGCCATCAACCTCTGCTCAAGTGGTAAAAATTTCGATGCACATTGTACATCAAAAACAGACCTTGTTTAAACTGGCAAAGTTCGCCAGATTTCCACAATCCTACATATTCAAAACATTGTGACTCATCCGTGCCGACAAATTTGTTATCAAATCTTCGTAAACCGCTAATATATACATATATATATATAACAATCATTGCTATTAAACGCAGCTTTCACCTTTTCAAACCTACTTCGATTAAGAATTCACTGCACGAGGGCGATAACCTTGACCTATTTGTAAAAACTATAGTCTGGAAGACAAAGCACCAATTGGTCCAAAAACACACGGTCAAAAGTCACTTATCCAAAACTACAAGTGAAATTTTAACCGAGGCTTGATAGGTCAATTGTTTAGCAATCTATTGTTCTCAAGATTTTAAACCAATGGAATGCGTTAAAATGCAGTGGCTTCGAAAACTCAAAGTGGGCAACATGATCCTTAGCCTACTCGCTTATGTACAATTTCCAAAGTTTAATTCAGCCGGAAAAATCGTTTATTGATCTGAGACTATCGAAAAATGAGTGATCAAAAAGTATGGACTGTGTTTCATGACGTATCACTTCTCAAGGCTAATTCCCGTGAAGATTTGATCGGCACGGCGCGTGCAACACAGCTAAGAACTAAATTGCGCACGTTTAAAATTTTTGATTTGATTTGATTTTACCAGGTCGGTCGACCAATCTGACCACCCTTGGATCCGCCCCTGATCCGAGCATTTTAGCTATTAAAATGAGACATCATGCACATTTAAATTCATTTTCCTTCTCGCAAGTGACTATGCTTGAAATTTTCAAGGAAATTTCAAACTTAGATAAAAAAATATTCACAGAATACAGATATACCCACAAAAATCATAAAAGAAAATTATGATATATTTTTATTTTTATATATTATTATTTTATATATATTTTCCTTCATGACAGCATCAATGAAACATCTGATACATCCATTTTTCCATCCACTTTAAAAATGGCTGACATAACACCAGTATTCAAAAAAGGAGATCGGGCTGAAAAATCAAATTACCGTCCAGTAAGTATTATTATACCAAATTTATCTAAAATTTATGAAAGGTTTATGCAATCACAAATTCTATTGTTTTTGACAAAATCTTTTCCAAATTTCAATGTGGCTTTAAAAAAAAGCACAGCACTCAACACACCCTTTTACATATGATTGATAAATGGCGAAAATGCCTTGATGACGGAAACGTTTTTGACACGCTTTTGACTGATCTCTCGAAAGCATTTGATTGTCTTTCCCATGATCTCATAATTGCAAAATTAGCAGCATACGGATTTGACATGGCATCCCTTAAACTTGCCCAGAGTTATCTATCAAATAGGAAACAAACAAAAAAGTTCAAAAACACACATAGCCCTTGGAAAACAATAACTCGTGGAGTACCACAGGGTTCAATTCTGGGACCTTCACTATTAATTATTTTTATGATTGATCTATCTTATATTTTGGACGACGTTGATATCGCCAGCTTTGCTGACGATACAACACCTTACGCTGAAGGTGAAACTGTAGAAGATTTAATATCATCACTTGAAAAGATTTCAAACCGTTTATTTTCATGGTTTTTAGTTAATCAAATGAAAGCAAATGAAGAAAAATGCCATCTGCTTCTTAGTAAGGTCAACCAGTCGCAATGAGAATCAATGAAAATGCCAGAATCAAAAATAGCAAATTCGAAAAAATAATGGGAACAAAAATAGATCACAAACTTAAATTTGATGAACATATGAATAATATATGTAAAAAAGCCAGTTCTAAAATCCATGCATTGTCAAGAATAGCACCATCCATGTCCAAACATAAAAAGAAAATATTAATGAATTCATTTTTCACAGCACAATTTGGTTACTGCTCCATTGTTTGGATGTTTCATAAAAGGGAAATAAACCAAAGAATTAATAGACTTCATGAGAAATGTCTTCGAATAGTTTATAATGGCAAGTCATTAACGTTTGAAGAGCTATTAGATCTTGATAAGTCTGTCACAGTCCACCATAAGAAACTTCAAAAGCTAGCGATATCATGACCGATGTGTTGCCACTAAATAACCCGTTTAATTATAATCTCAGACGCCTAAGGCTTATTCGCAGTCGAAAAATTAAGTCTGTTCACTATGGAATAAATTCAGTTGGCCATCTGCGCCCAAAAATTTTAGAACTCCTCCCAAATGATCTAAAGAATTCCTCAAATGTCGAAATATTTCGATCAAAAATAAAGTTTTAAAGGCCTGTTGAATGCCTGTGCAAAATTTGTAAAACGTTCATTCCAAATTTAGGATATATTTAATATTTATATACGTAAACTATTGAAAAAATTGTGTCAAACAATTCGCAATTCGTAAGTTGCTGTTCAAACAGAGATTGTTTGCTTTTCAATATCAAAGTGAAAGATTTTACACAAGAGCTTAGAAGTGGTATTTCAATGGCAATAATTTTAGGAAAGCGGCCTACGGGCAATTCTGTGGAAATATGGGGTCACTTGGGAAAATGAAATAGACATGTTGTTTACAATTTGAGATTTCAACAATCCTTCAAGTTTTTCTAGATCAAGTTGACTATACAAAGACTTGATCAATAGTGCCCAGGTGCAATTTTTCCTCCATTAGGCCAAGTTAATTTGATTATGAGGATAGCGTCACCCACGCGCATTCATTTTTTCCCGCGCGTTCGTGTATTTTATCTTCAATTTACCACATTCATTCATTTTATGAACTTCTACAAGAAACAAATATTTTCTACTCGTTTTTTAACATAATGACTGTGACACTATTTTATTAACGATTGGAACGTTAGTGAGAATCGTTATTAAAATACCCTTTGTTTTATAGGTGTTCCCAGAAACGGGAAAGTCACGCATGCGTATCGAGCTAATAATTTGCTGACGTTGCTTTTTCCCGTTTCAAAACATGGGGGCACGGTTGTTGTTGTACTAGATACTTTTTCGTTTATTATTATTGCTTTAGATTATTTCATATTAGCTTTTGTGGAATTTTAGTGAAGGGAATAATGTGGATAAAAATGATGTAGATTAGAAGCACAGCTTGAAATCTTAAATTTTGTAAACCGTTTTTTGTACATATGTTCAGGGGCGGACGCAGGGTACGGCTCATACGGCTCAAGCCGTAGCAAAATTTAGTCAAGAGAATGATTACTAAATGATCTACTGCCGTGCTTCTGTGTCTGTTTGTCTATTTTTGACGCCGTGTGTCGCAATCATGCGAGATAACGGCGTCGTTTGAAAATAGGTTTTTTATGCATTAGCGCATTATTTGTTGGCGCCCCATTTGACTCGCAATTTTTAGGTAAGCTATAACTGCAAACCCCACTGCTGTATTGTTCCTCCTTACGGCTCTAAAATCTTCTTTTGATCAATGATGATAGGGGTTATAACTAACAGTTTTGAGCCTTATTGCAGCTCTTCGATACGGCTCAAGGTTACTGCTCAAGTCCTGATTTTACGGTAGTTGGACACAAATACCCCTAATCCCAGCTTCATAGTACTTCTTTCGGTTTTCCATTTGTTTTAAAAGTGCGGCTGTTGTGCCAAAAGTACGCAAAACGATAATAAGTATCAGAACAAATCCCTAGGCTTTAAATCTTTCGGTTCTCGGTAGAGTAAGCAAATACGGCTCAAAACTCGCACACGGGCATCATCCTATGAACCTCTTTCTCAATTTGCCTGAATCGGACGTGACGCATAGAGAAATAGTTTTTGAAGCGCTTAATCTCAACGATAATATGGCAATAGAATCTTTAAATTTACCCATACTGATGAAGAAATTTTTCTCCTAAAGGTTTTTGTGTTTCAATGAATGCATGAATCAGGTAGGTAAAGCCTTGAAAAAGGACTTTACAGCTGAGAAATACAGGAGAGTAGTGTGGTAGGAGACATCACGTTGGATGCACAGTCATTGCTTTAAAGTAAGTTTATGTTTTTCTTTATATTTTACTTTGTAAACGTCAGTGTTAGTTTGTTTTTTAATTATTCATTATTTAATTAATGACCGAAAAACAACAACAAAAAAGCTTTTCTGAAAGTATCTGTGAATGCGGATTCAATACTTTTTTTATTATTTTCCTTCATATGCATGGCTTTTTATATTTGTAACTTTGACGAAAAACAAAATTTTATAAATTTTGAAGCTTCTTTTTATTTATTATTTTTTGCCTTGCTAAACTCCTGTTTGGGATTTTACACAGAATCGTTGCACTTGCTTACTACACAAACTTATTATGTTTTTTAAACATGGTAACTTTTGGTGGTGATCAAAAACTACAGAGTTTGCATGTATACATTAACTTTATTTTGTGATATTTAATGTCATTAGATATACATATGCAATTATTTTGAGATTTTTCACTGATGATGAGCATTCGTATAGCTATGTGTTGTAAGTTTTATTTGGAGAAAATTCAGCAGTGAGTTTATGAGGGTTAATGAGGAACAAGCAATACAAATTTGCGAGGAACAAAATTGGTGTTCTGTCTTGTCTTTGTTGGGACTTTCACCAATCTTACATAAGTCATGCACCCATTGTGGATAAAATTGAAACCAAATGCTGTTAGTGTCGTCTGTTAGTGTAAGCTGGAAGAATCTAATCTCACAATCCATATTTTTTTTGTTTTGAGGTGACATCAATCTCAAGCACTTTTCACATAATCACTATGTTCTGTTGGTTCCTGGGTTTCTTTATAAAAGATAGGGAATCGCAGGAATATCTAAGATTCAAAGAAAACCTTCAGCTTAGAAGGAATAGTTGCCCAAGATTGAACAAATTTCTCATGATATATTTTCAACATGCCAATTGAGTTTATCTTCTTCTACAGACAAAGCTAAGGAAAGCCATGAAGAATTAGCATTATTGGATGATGATGTTACAACCCACATGACACGTCCTCTACAGCTTCTCCCCAGGATATAAAATCATTTATTGACAATGTTTTTGAGTTTGAAAAGACAAAACAGATTTCAGTTGAAATAGCTAGATGCTTATTCTGTTGGTTTTGAAATTCCCCATTTACTCTTTCTTGGTAGGAAATCAGCTTTAATCAAAGAAATGTTTGGTGTGTTGACAAGGTCTTTATGTTCTGGTAGTTTTATTCCATGCATGTCAAGATTGATAATTGAATGAAACAAATGGTAGAATTCAATGGATATAAGTTTGCATTAAATTGTATAGATGTGATTTGGAATTATCTAGAAAAAGAATACTATATACTTCCATTTCTAAGTGATTTGAATCAGTATTGTGGGAATTTGATATCTAACCAGATTTTAGAAGAAATAACGAGAAACAAATTTTTTCCTATACTTGATGATAAAGCCTGTTATGATTCTACTAAGAAGCCTTTGTCTTAAGAGAGGATTTTGTTTTGCGGAGTGTGGTCGTTTGTCTACTGAAAACATACAAGTAGAATAGGAAGAATTATTTTAAGGGACAGTTCTGTTTTGGTATGTCTTGACTATATTCACTGTATATTCCGTGAGAACATACTATTTTATAAATGGTGGGAGACTTCATGCTAATTCTAATTCACCATATATAAGATATTTGAACTTTGAATTTGTTCAACTTTTGTCTTTTAGCACAAACATCAACAGATCGACCTAGATTTAATGAAGTGCTAGAGGTGTATGTGGAAAGGATGCCGAGAAGAGGAAGAAGTCAAGGAGGAGTGCAAGACGAAATCAACATAGAGGGCGGAAAATTATAACTTGGAATAGCACCATGAATTTATAGGAAAACTGCATTATTAGTGAGTTCAATTTTGACAAAATTTATGGTGCCAATTTTCGTTATATTTTTTTAAATACTGTTTTTTAGCCTCTTACTTCAATTTTGTGCTCTGTTCTGCTTGAATGAAATAAATTTGCTTTTGAAAATGAGATTGCTAGTAAATACTTCGTGCAAGGAAAGGAACGTGTAATCGTATAGTTTGTTTGGTATATTTTTAGACGTTTAATATAATGATGCAGTTAATACTATAATACTGTAATTATTTTGTTATGTATATGCTGTGTTAATCTTAAATAAACTATTGTATTCAGCTTCTATTCTTCTATCCATCTTTGGTTAAAATGTTTAATGTAGGCTAATTTTAGTGTTGGGGGTTTAAAGTAGCTAACTGGAAATGAACGTTGATCTCCTAACCCCCCCCCCCCCCCCCCCCCCCCCCCCCCCATTTTTGGGATGCATTTGTCCGTAAATCGGGTTTTTCCGAAACAAATCGGAGAATCGGAATTCTTATTGGAATCCACAAGGTTGAGCCGTACCTATAAAATAATGCTGCATCCGCCCCTGATGCTTTTTAGCCCTAGTCATAAACAAACATAAACATATTCATTTGACAATCATTTACATTATTACAGGAGTATTCTTTCAAGGTAATACCCTATATAAATTCATTAAACAGGATTGTTTTCTAGTCCAATAATGTATAACTAGCCGCCAAGGCGGCGTCGCTTGCCGCCCATGTGCACCTGCTCTGTGTCACCCCGGAGACCCCAGTAAACCTCATATTTCTTGAAAAACGGTTCGTACAACCTGTGTTCAGCCAGAGGCAGATTCGAAATCAAATATCAAATATCAGTTTAAACAATGGTTCCAAAAAAGCCCAAATTTCATGATGTGTTACTTATTTATTTTTTAAAACAATCCTTGATCAGTACAACAATACACTCAAAACGTAGGGAGAAAAAACTTTAACTTTTTATTAGCTTTTGTTTTAAAAAAGTTACGCGCTCTAACATGGGTGCTATCAAACAAGGGGAAAATGGTTTCTCTTCTTAAAAAGTTCACACGGGAGGAGAGAAAAAAGGCACGTGCTAAATGAAGAAATAGAATAAAAAAACGTTCGATCAGAACGCTTAACAATTAAAAGAAGAAATTAAATTATTAAAAGAAAAGCAAAAAAAAAAACATTTTGTTTTATGATACTCTTTTTTTACCTATCGGTTTTTAAACATTTTGATTGCTCAAAAAAAAAGTTCACCCGTCTCAGACAGTCAGGCAAGAGTTAGTAGCAAACCGAACATGCTGCCACGTTCTGCCACTGCTGCTTTTTGTCCAAAATGTTTAATCAGTTTCTTTGTATTTAGTTGATGTATTGTTTTCAAAGCCAAGTCAACGTGGAATATAAAACTGACAATAATAATAAAAACAAAACGTTATTCCTATTAGTTCATCAGCCAAAGAAAGTCACGTTCGATTGGGGTTGCAATGTATTTGCTTCGAACTCACGTCGCACACAAAAAAAGAAATAATTTCGCTCACAACTCAATCTACCATTTTGCGTGACTTACAAACAAACAAACAAACAAACAGACAGGGAATCGGCTATTAATATATAGACTAGCCGCCAAGGCGGCGTCGTTCGCCGCCCATGTTCAGCATGAGTTGACTTCACGAAAAATAAAATTAAAGAATTGGCAACCGAAAGTGTTCCCATGTTGTAGAGCTCGAAAAACTGATCAAAAAAATGTATGGGATCGTTCCGCTACGATCAAACGTTACAGAGATATCATTGTCCAAAGATTTTGATGACGTCACAGACTCCTCCCCAAAAAAATTAGACCCAAATTTTTTGTCACCCCATCGCCTGTATCGCGGACTCCAAAAAACGTCAGTTATCCCTATTGGTTACGGAGATAATTTTCCCTAAACGTCACATTCGATTAGGGTCTCAATACAATGGTTTCACACTGACGTCGCTCACAAGAAGAGAAATAATTTATGTGTGATCTTACATTGCTGACTCTCTTTTGCAGTTCACATCTACCATTTTGCGTGACTTACAAACAAACAAACAAACAGACAGACAGACAGACAGAGAATCGGCTATTAATATATAGATTGAAAAATATTTTTTTCTGGTAAGATAATATAGTGACATTAATAGGAAGAAATATTGTCTGTGTTGCTAATTCTGAACAGTCTTTCAAATTTCGAATGCAAAAAATAAACAAAGTTTCTTGATGTGAAAATACACATCCATACTTCCCAAATACGCGATGTAACTAAATTAAATGTTTTATGAAACAGAGAAAAAGAGAGCAATTGCTAGGAATGCGTGAAAATGGACCATGAAGAATCATGCACATCATAATGGCCTACTTATTTCATTATATCGTTTAAAAATGTCCACAGTGAATTGACTTTTGTCAAAAATATTTACAGCGATACCACTGTAAAACAACTTATATTTTTCTCTTTTCTCTATTATTGTGGCTGTTTTCGGTTCGGTTGTGCTGAATGTATGGCTAATAACTTTTCAGTTTCCCACTGATCTCCGACGATGGTGTGTTTTGACTTCCCCTCCTATTTTAACGAGACTACTTTATTTAAAAGCTTCGAGATGGAGAAACAGCCCAGGTTAAATGAACTTCGTCAGTGAAAGGAAATATTCAGAAGGATCATCATTATGTGTGTTTACACTACCTATTTATTTTCATTTTTCATTTCATTACTTTATGTTTGAAACTTAAAATACGAAATCTTTTTCCCTTTTCGTTTGGTTCTTTGTTGCTTATTGTTGCATCCAAAAGCTTGGCAATAAGCCACTGTAGATAACAACTAAACCAAAGATATCAGAAATACGTCCGAAACAACATGAAGCAATGAAAGAAGAATTAACAACTTGAGTGAACACATGTCTCTGTTGAGCTTTCAAAAAGAGTGGTCAGGTTGTGAAGTCACATTTAATCAAACTTGAAAACTTTCAAAACCTTATAACTTCTTCAATATTCATCCAAATGAGCTCAAATTTTTACAAGATGTTTTATTTAATCAGTATTTTTGATTTTCGTTGTTTATTTGTATCTATGTTTTTGAAACCGGTCCACAATAAGGACATATATTTTTTGCCTTTTTTCAAAAGTATCCATTTATTTTGATTCTATCTATTGTTGTAAAACCTTTTTAACTGGCAGAAACCCAGCTCTTGAATCCGGCAGATGTAATACGAGTTTTTAAAATTTCCTGATCATTTGAGTAGCACTGACGTTTCACTTGTTTCACAATATCTGTTTTTAAGCAGTCCCATCTCGATTAGTATATTGAAAGCTTTCGAATAATTTAATTTTTAAAGTGGTAAATCAAGTAAATGTAAACAGATTCATTCTGAAAAAGGAAGCTTCGGAAGTCAATGAGTTTTTCTGAAAGACTGTTTATTCATTCCTTATTTATATACCATATGATGAAGTCAGCTTTTATAGATATACATTGGGCTACTATTTTTTCGAAGAAGCTTCAGAAATTCGATTTACTCTCTAACAAATGTTGATTCTGGAGACATTGATGGATAAAAAACTTGTGATTTATGCATTTATATATTTATTCGACTTTAGCAGAATAATGTTTTAACGTTTCATCATTTTCCAGCAGGTAACATAATGAACGTAAACAATATTCAGTATGAAAATGGAAAAGGTTATTGAAGTAAAAAATTCAATTCACAAGGAGTGCATAAGAAAAAGAAAATTGATGCTTGTGAACATAGATAATTCATAAAGTATTGGCAGAAATTTGTGACTATTATCGAGGACGAAACCGTTGAAGAAGTAATCATTTCTAAAGGGACATTGTTCATGTAGAGAATGTTGAGGAGGAAACCGTTGCAGAATTAACAATCTCTAAAGATACAGATGTAGCTTGTTGATTAGGATGTATCAAATTCTATGACAATTCCTCACAATAATGCTGTGTTTTTGGTGAAGCTTTTGAAGATACACTGGAATCTTGTTATGATTCGTTGTCTTTTCACATCTCAACCTTGGAACAAAGTTTGAAATGAAAAATCATAGATACTTTAAAACAGTTTACTGTGTCATTATATATAATTTACAAAGTTTGTTAGTCCATGTAAACCCAATTATAATTCTGGATTAATAAGTTAATAATAATTCAAATTTAAATACTACAGCAACACTGTAAGCTTTCTTTTGTTTCACCTTGAAACTGTTCTTTAAGATGAAAAAGTTTTGAAACGTTTTTTTGTGCTTCAGTACCTTTGAGTGCAGCATTTCCATAAAGGCATCTTTATGATTTATGGTGTTGCAATCGTGTTAGTGCCATGAGGCTCTTGTTATATATTAATTCACATTGTTGTTTTGTTTGTTATTTGCATGCATGTGCAAAATATGTTAGGTTATTACATTGCTATGTTCCTTTTATCTTACCATATCTTAAACTAGGGAAATTTCGAAGTCAAAGATAATGTTTGAGACTTTATGTCCCCTGCCGAGAATCGAACTTGACAAGGAAAAAATACATTAAACCAAAACCCGCATTAATCTATTTTTTAGTAAAATATCATGGATTTTCCGCCTTCCGTGTTGACTTTTTGGCAAGGCGACGCTATCCTCATAATCAATTTTACTTGACCTTAGTTGTTGTCATTTCTTAACGAAACAAGTGAGGAGTTGTCATCATAATTTTATACATCTGCATCAACAAGTGCATCTTCAAAGATCCGTACTTCCTCCTCAGCAGTTTCCTCCTCAGCATTTTCTCTCTACATCAACAATATACATTTAGAAACGATTACTTCTTCAACGGTTTTCTCTTCGATGATAACATAAGAATCACATATTTCTTACATATATGGCAGGGGTGGACGCAGAAATATTTTGTAGGTACAGCTCAACTTTTCGGATTCCAATAAGTATTCCGATTCCCGATTTTTATTTGGGACAACCCGATTTCCGAAAAAATGCCGTCCAAAAATGTGTACCCCAGACACCAAAATTACCTTTCATTCATTGCAACCACAGAGCCATAAGGATGGACGCAAAAATTTAAAACTTTATTCGATATTAGCACAACAAAAATAAATACAACATAATATAAAATGTCAACGTCTTTTATGTACAAAGTCAAAAAAATAGTCTTCTATATCCAATAAAATGTACGATTACATTTTCCTTCTGTTGACAAAAAACTTCCTAGCATGCTCACTTTCAAGAAAATTTTAGCTCCAGACTTAATTAAACTAGCATGTAGATTTAGCTAAAAATCACCCCGCGCTCAAGCATTCCAATTTGTACAGACAGCAAGCTATACATTAACAGCGGAAACGAAAACAAGTTTTTGGGCGAAAAAAGAATGTTTGGGTTGATTTGGGACCTGATATGAGGCAAAGTTATATGCTTAAATATTTCCACAAAATCAGATTTCGGCATTTCAAAACCAACTTGCAATATGCAAACCAAATAGATCTACACTTAAACAGATGAAAATATGCACAAAACTTTGTTACTTTTTGTTATCTCTTAGGTCTAAGTTACACTGCTGCTAATATACCTTTCAAAAAGTGTAAATAAGGCTTAATAAATATCAGAAAGTGTTTGCTACAAACAAGAGAAATGTGTGAATTGAAACCATGGATACATATTTTATAATTTTTATAATTAAAATAAAATTTGTTAAAAACATTCTGTAAGAGCCAAAAAAAAAACTTTTTCAAAAAAAAAATTAAAGCGAAAAATCCATTGCGCTTCAAACTTTGATTTAAAACAAAAAATAGCCAAAGTTTACATAAAAAAAACAAGAAAAAAATATATAGGTTTTATTGATCAAGATCACACTAGGTTGGGAAGACAGTCAAAGAAGAAAAACACGAAAAACGACAATTTGTAATATGGCTTTCTTGTATACACAGAAATCCAATTAAAATCTTTTGAAGGTAACATCCGCCAAAAATCAGTGCATTAAACAAAATTATTGAAAGAAAAATTTAGAGTAAAAATTTATACAAAAATAAAATGTATGTGTATGGTTAGCAAAATTTCGGATTTCAAGCTGTGCTTCAAAATCCTTTTCGTTCACTTCACTAAAACATCACAAAAGTAACACGAAAAATGTCTAAGTAATTTTAGCATAATATCTTCCTAAATAACATAGTATAACATAATAATAAATTAGGAAAGAGATACGAAAAAACATTCTGTCTCTCCCACTTACAGTACCATGCTTTGAAACGGGAAAAAAGCAAAGTCAGCTAATAATTGTATTCCACCGTGTAACGTCAACACGAAGGTTAGAGGATGAAGATGATGATGATGAAGAACAAAATCGGAAACTGACATTTGCCTATCTCGTGAAACTACTATGCCTCCTCGCTCGCTTACGCTCGCTGCGGGGGAAATTAATTTGCTGTAGAGGTGTTCATGCTGTTAATTTTGATGTTTCTAAAAAGACAGAAAATGAACAATTAAAAATTAAGATATGTTACATTATAGTAAATTAGTATGATATATAGTAAATCATTCCTTTAACCATTAAATTAACTGATTTTTCAATTTCTAAATAAAATACAGATCATGAAATCTTAATTAAATTCTATGGTCAAATTAACAGGACAAAGGAGAAAGGCAAATGCAAGTAAATGCAAAACAATCATATCATTTTTTGGGTAGATAATAAACATGACAAAACAAAATCATATGACAAAGTCTAGTCAATGTTCAAACTAGCAATCTGAAGTATTTCCATCTATTGTTGTAGATCATACAGTCCATACATACTAAAGCAAAACTGTAAACACAACAAAATACTTTCTATTTCAAGCTATAATGGAGATGACTATAAACAGGACAGCTGAAGCCATGCAACATGTTCAGAGTATATTTCTCATGACGTTGATCAAAATTTATTAACTTTCCTACCAAAAAGCACACAATACAAACAGTTTACTACATTTATGCAGTTTCTCTTTCTTATGTTCTTATCACTTGATTTCCTGGGTATTTGTTGCCAATTTTCATTTCTTTTTATCTTAACTGTTTTATGTCTTTTTATTGTAAATACAAGCAATTAATGAGCTGTATATAAGTAAACACACTGTAGCTATACAAACAGTCATCATCACCAAAATATCTCAAGATAATTGTATATATCTAATAATTTCTAAAAATCATAG
Source organism: Turritopsis dohrnii (assembly GCA_027922465.2). Lineage (NCBI taxonomy): Eukaryota > Metazoa > Cnidaria > Hydrozoa > Anthoathecata > Oceaniidae > Turritopsis > Turritopsis dohrnii. The sequence goes on along the minus strand of BQMF02000379.1, from coordinate 94,698 downwards.
TTAACGTAACGACGTAAGTAGCAAACTCTGTAGTTCTTTATCACGACCAGTGTACCATGTTTAAAATACATAACAAGTTTTTCAAGTAATCAAGACAAAATCAACAACTCTGAGTAAAGTTCAGAGTTTAGCAAGGCAAAGATAATAAAAAAATCACGAAATTATGTTCTTTTTCCTCAAATTTACAAATATATCTAGAGTAGAGATATGTGTGAATAAATAATTTTGAATCTAAACTCACATTCATCTTTGTTTATTTGTTCTGTATTTAAATTAAATAAAAAAATTAATAATTAAAACAAAACAAACAAACTAAAGAAAATAAAAGGGGAAAACACAAACTTACTTTGCATCCATCACGATGTTTTCTTTCATCTGCATTGTATTTCTCAGCTGTAAAGTCCTTTTTCTAGCAGGCTTTACCTTATAGATTAGCTTCACGTGCTCGTTTGGAAATAAAAACCTCTTGGAGAGCAATTTCATTTGTAAAAGTAAATTTTAAGACTCCATTGCCACTTATCATTGCAATTAGTCGCTTCTGAAACTCTTCCTCCGTGCATCATGTCGGATTCTGGCGTGGTAAAATCGAGAAAGAGGTTCTTAGGAAGCACGTGTATGAGCATTGAGCCGCATTTGACCACTCTACCGACGACCGAAATATCTAAAGACGGAAGAACGAAAGAATTACTACTAAGCTACGATTAGCGCTATGGGTATCGCACTACCGTAGAATCGGGACTTGAGCTGTATCTTTGAGCTGTATCAAAAGCTCAAAACTGTTAGTTGTAACTCGCATCATCATAGATCAGAAGGGGCCGTTTTTTGAGCTGTAAGGCAGAACAATCAAGCTGTGGGGTTTGCTTACCTAAATTTGACGAGTCAAACGGGGCGCCAACAAATAATGCGCTAATCCATAAATAAATGTATTGGACAGATGTTTGAGTGACGGTATTATTATCGCGTTGCGTGATTATGATGCCGTAAAAGATCGACAAAGAGAATAAAGGAGAACGGCCGTAAATCAGTTAATAATGATTTTCTTGACGAAATTTTACTACAGCTTGAGCTGTATGCGTCCGCCACTGTATTGATATTGATAGATTGATAGAGACATCGTATTCCTTTTTTCTTGTGCATATACTACCTGTGAACTGAAATTTTATTTCAAAACTTTCCATACTTTTGATATTGAATATGTTTTATATTTACTATGTTATTGGAGTGCTATAAGCAACGAATAGCTACAACGAAAAAACATTGCATAAACATCTTCAACCACAATCAGAAATTATGAATTTATAAATCGTCAGTCGTTCATCCATCAATCTCTTCGCAATCAGCATTTGTTAGGGATTAAATCGTATTTCTGATTCTTCTTAGATAAAATATCAACCCCAGAAAGTAAATACACGTCTTTTTTTATAAGAAAGTCACTTTTTGGCCCGAGTCTCGATTTTCTTAAGGTTATTGACCAAACGAGGCTGAGATTTCCTTTTCCGCTCTGAATTTCCTTTTGTTAAGACTTTGCTTTAATCATACGGTAGAAACATCAATTCTGGAGAAGTAAAAACAAGTTTTCCTCCAAATAGCAATACGATTTCCCGCGGAATTCTTTTCAGTTTTGCTGTTTTATGAAACTTATGTTACTTGAGATTATATCCGTTAGAATGACGTCAAAATACCAAGTTAACCGTTTTCTCCCTACCGAAACTCAATACGACCTAAAAAGCTGATGTTTCAAAAAAAAGTGATATCTGGAAAACTGAGGCTGATTTTCTTAAGATTTTCTTAACGTTTTGAGGTTTTTGAGCCTCATTTTTTTATAACAATTTTCTTAAAAAAAAAACAACGTGTATATAAGTTCTGAGTTCAACATAAAGTGTATAAGTAAGGCAATGAAGAATAAGTTTTTCAGAAAAAAAATCTTTTTTTGACTCCAAAGCTTTCTTGTTCGAAAGATTTGTTTACATTAAGTCGATTTACCAATTTAGAATTTTAATTGATCATGGGTTTTGAGAATAGTAATCGAGTTAAAAGTTAAACCGCTGTGCATTCTATTGTATTTCATCCGTCAATAGACTCTTTAAGTTTCCATTGTGTTTATTCAGATATTTTGAATTTTTCACGATGTATGCTAGGTCTAAAACACTAACATAAAAACATATTAATAAAAGAGAAGTCTTAAACGCAACAATCTAATATCAAATTGTATATAAGAAACTGACTGCTGGCCTTGTGGTAGAGTGCTCGCTTTCTGTCCCGACCGAGTCATGCCAGCGACTATAACAGTGTGAATCACTCCTCTCTGCTCAGCATTCGGCAAGAGAGCAGGAATGATGTCTAGGATGGTTGTTTAGTTGAGCGGTTTCTGCCCAAATGGGGGCTTTAAGTGCTCTAGGACCTCCTTCACAGTGCCTTCATTGATAACAGTGCCTGAACGAACTGAAGAGGCTATTCTGGGTACGCATTCGTAAATAAATAAATAAATAAATAAATTTCTGCAGCAAGTGAAATTCAGTCCTGTACGGGATCTGACCCCTGTTGCGTCAAGGCAAAGTAGGAATCCCAACTACAAAACACAGAATGATGATCATTTAGAGAGTGAAGACAGTGATCCATAAACCATATAAACACAACAATCTTAAAATTTCAAGTCTTTTCAGTAATGAGGTAGTGTTTTAGATTCAGTAAATATTTAGCTTTACTCTGAAAACAATATATGTACGAAAACATAAGTGCATTAATTTTGAAGGACTGTTTATTTGTTTGATGATGATATGTTTAAGGACTTTCAGATGGAGGTGATCTGGGCTGATTAGCTGGGATATCTCACTTAGCAAAGATCTCATTGTTATTAAGAAATCATTATAAAAACAATTGCGTTCATATGAAAAGCGGGCTAGCTCACTTAAGTAAGACCTCGTTTCATTTCACCCAGATTAGATGACATTTTTTTCATATGAACACACCAGCCAGCTTTGACGGGATAGATTTTAGACGAGTGCGCGTGTGTGAAAATTCGAATTATTCGAATTATTGCTTTTTACCCATTTAAGTGGGATAAAAATATCCATATAAACAATGAGTGAACTTCATCTCGTTCGAGTGACGCAGCCTGGTTAACCGGGTCAGCTCACCTCCATATGAACAGCCCCTTAGAAAAACAATTTTAACAATAGAAATAACATGGATTGGAAAGAATGACAACAAAATGTTTGTTGCAAAAACATGTCTTCGGTAAAAGTAATCAAAAAATATCCCATAAAATACATAGTGCAGTGTGCTGAAAAAATTTCAAAGCTTTTCGTTTCGCCAATTTTCTTTCATTCTCTAAACGAACACAAAAATTGTCAGCTCGTACTTGATGACCAAAATTTAGTATCAATATACAGTTGGAGACGGGAATATCAGCGCAAGACATGACGCTTACTTGAAAGCTTCCAATTGCATTGTAATTGCATTGTAAAGACAATTGTGAAGAAGGGAGTGGAAGTAGCGTTACTTATATGCTACTTATATTTGCATTATAGCAATGTCAAAAAGGCTTCATTTACCTTATTTTCCAATGTGGCAGCCATACGGATTATGACAGTCAGGTGTACGTTCTAATTGTATAGAAAATTTGTTAATTAAAAATAAGGATAATAATTAGTAGTAATTAGTAGTAAAAACTAGATAAAAATGCCATTGAGATAGCGATATCATGTTGGTGCAAACTTTTTCAACAACTATATTAATTAACAGGTTCTGCAATGGTTCGATAAAGTATATTATACATTTTAATCGTGTTTATCAAGGAAATGGTGAATATTTTGTTTTGTTTATCAAGTAATATTGTACTTATTGTGTTATAAAAGTATGATCACACTTACCGGCAAAAGCGTCCTCCAAATCCGTCAACAAATTTCTTCCATCATACATATTGTCTAAAACATTTTACAGACATTGAAATACAATTTCGTAGATGGAAGAAGAAGGAATGTCACTAACATTTTTCTGTTTACTATGGTACAATATGTAAAAAAAACCATTTATTAACCCTTTTTACTAACGCTACTGCTATGTTGATCAGGGTAAAGGGAATAACATTTATTTTGTATTGATTTTGGACTGATAACACAGAACGAAATCAACTTACCTTTCTGTCCAAATTCTTTCCGAAAACAAGACCAATATTCGCATTTAGGTGTGCGTTCTGTTTGTATACAAAGCGCATTAATAAATGTTTACGATTACGTCATCAGATTAGGATAAGAGTAGGAGTTTTTGTAAATAAAACATTAATGTCACTTTGAAAGAAATTTAAGGTAGTTCTGATTCTTACATACAGCTTCGATGTGGCACAAACATCAAATAAAACAAACATGTCACGATAGAAAATAAAATAAAAGAAACTTAAGCCATTTTCATGACTTCCGGCTAATCTCTTTTGTTTAAAACATTTAACAACATATCGACAAATGTGATAATGTGTTTCTTCTTTTGTTCCACAGAGGCTATTTCTTTGAATATATGTTCTCAAACTAACGAAAATAATAAACCTACGGATGGCATCTTTCAATTTGTTGACCAAATTTCTTTTGTAAGCTGCATTGTTTCGGAAATAAAAAAAATCGAAGAATAGTGGGATTAAGTGATGGACGGTCTGATATTTTGGAAACTTCTCTACAACATTCATTCGCTTATTTTATTGAGGTAATTGATTTCAGGTGTGGTTTTAATTCCTATTATTCCTGTTATTGTCATACCAATAGCACTGACTTGAAAGATTTCACAATTTCTTATAACAAGGGTAAATAAAGGAGATATAAATGATGGTTTTGATTTTCATTATTTCTGTTATCTTCATAAGAAAAATAATTCATCGGAAAGATAGATTACCAGATCATCTTAACCAAAATACGACTATGGTTTTATCTTTAAGATTCCTACTTGACAACGCCTAATAAAATTATTATTTCACATCTTTCATGGGGTACATGTAGTAAGTTTCTAACCTAGGTGACCATTGTAACATGGTAGACCAGGGATACAATCAGGTGCGCGATCTAGTAAGATACATAATTAATAAAAACGATGTTAATAAGAGTAAAGTTCAAACCACTTGAAGGTGCGTAACATAGAGAACATAAGAAGATTTGATAAATATTAGAAGTACCTTGCAATGTTACTAACGTGATGTAAAGTAAAAGGAATACTAAAGTCAGATTATGTTTAGATGTAAAATTCAGATATTTGTTGTTCTATAAAGACTACTTCCTTAATGTGTTTTGCAGTCAATGAAATAAATAAATCAATCCAATGAGGCATATTTTAATTAGTGCACCTAATTTCTTTAATACTCTCTATTGCTTTACAAGAGAAAAAATGAAGAAAAATATGTTTAAAACGCAGACAGTCTCGATAATTCCAAAGTTGCTCAACCACATTCCTGCGTTTATTCAATTGAGAAGGTTTTCATTGTCAGTATTTCTGTTACTCTTAATAAATACTTATTTATAAAACGAACGAAAACACCATTTTAACTGCGTTTTCATGATTGAAATTATGTTTTTATTGAAATCACACAAAATAGTTGCCGAGATACGAACAATTTCATCCCATTGACAACGGACAGTAAAATTAAGAGAAAATGAGCCCAAATTCTCGAAAGGTTTTCCAGTTCCATAAAATCAAGATGATTCACCTTTCTGAACATAAATAAAATATGTTGTGGGTACGAACAATATGTTTCTTACCTGCATCACCGAAGACATCTGGACATCGCGGTTGGCCGGGTTTACCACAACCATACGGACGACCTATTCAGATACACATTAAAATAACAATGAAGATAATCAAAATACAGAATAGCTACAAGACGACTTCATAAATATTGTAAAGTACCTTGCAACATTACCAACATAACGGAAAGTAAAAGGAATACTAAAGTCAATTTTTTTTTTTTTTTTTTTTTAATGAGTTGCTCCCTGCAAGGCCGAAGCCACTACTAGGGAGAAAGCTACAAGATGAGAAAAGGAAGAAGAGTTATAAAGACAGAGCAAGGTGGCGGTTAACCTTGGATTTAAAAGATTGTAGATCATACTCAGCAGGAAAACAACTATGAGGGAGAGAATTCCAGAGGCGAGCAGTCCGAGGGAAAAAGCTAGATGAATAAAAGTTTTTATGGCAAGTTGAGACCTGAACAGTCAAAGGATGAGAATTCGAAGAGAGGCGAGTGATCCGAGAGAAAGTCTTAGGAGAAGGAGTCAGTTGATGCAAGTCATCCGAACAATGCCCATGAAAGTATTTATAGAAAAGAGACAGGGAAGCAACGTTTCTCCGATGTGAGAGGAGGTGAAGATTAGCACAAAGATCAGGGCCAACTAAGTTAACTAAGCGCTTCTGAATACGATCGAGAAGATGAAGACAATGAGCAGAGGCTCCAGCCCAAAGGTGGCAGCAGTACTCAAGACAAGGGCGAATAGTGGCCTTAAACATGTAAATGATAGATTTAGCCGAAAGTAAGTGACGGACCCGAAAAAGTGAGCCAACCTTCATAGCAGCAGATTTAGCAATGGACTCGATGTAAGAATTCCATGTGAAATTCTTTGTGAAGGTTAAACCTAAAAGACGAACCTGAGATGACTTTGCAAGCTCACTTCCATTCATAAGAACAGAAGGAGTTACAGGGTCCCTGAAACGATTAATAGAGAGAAGCTTAGTTTTCGAAGCATTGAAGGAAGCCAACCATTTCTGACCCCATTCAACTACTGTCCTAAGATTGTCCTCCAACTCAGCAGCCATTTCAACCTTATCAAACAAGTCCTTAGTCCTTTCAAGAGACGAGTAAAGAGTAGTGTCGTCAGCGTAGATAGCAAGTTTACAGAGAATAAAATCGGGAAGGTCGTTGATGAAAATGAGAAAGAGGGTTGGACCAAGGACAGAACCTTGAGGCACCCCTGAATTAATAGAGTAAGAAGAAGATGAATGACCATCGAGAACCACCTTAATACTCCTGCCACTGAGAAAGGACTTAATAAGATTCAAGAGTGAACCAGAAATGCCATAAGTCTTCAACTTGCGAAGAAGGCCACGATACCAAACCTTGTCGAATGCCTTGGAGATGTCAAGAGCAATAGCTCGTGTCTCACCACGAGCATTGAGGGACTGACATACACGTTCGGAGATGACGGTCAGAGCATCAGCAGTGGAACGACCAGAACGGAAACCATACTGGTGATCAGAGAACAGATGAAGAGATTCTAGATGATGGGTGATGGAAGAGTTGATCAATGATTCGAAAACCTTATTTATAATAGAGAGAAGACTAATAGGACGATAGCATAAAGGGTCCGATATTTCACCAGAGTTTCTGAAAACAGGCACAACAGAAGCAATCTTCCAACAAGAAAGAAACAAGATTCATCGATAAACTTCCTGAATAGCCTACAGAGTATGGGAGAGAGTTCAAGCGAGCATTTTTGCAGAACGATTACAGGGATTTCGTCGGGACCAGTAGCCTTAGAAGAGTCGAGAGAACAAATAACATCCGAAACCATCTTGGGAGTTATGTTCAGAAAAGTCAATGAAATAAATAAATCAAGCCAATGAGGCATATTTTAATTAGTGGACCTATTTCTCTAATACTTTTTATTGCTTTACAAGAGAAAAAATGAAGAAAATATGTATAACACGCTGTTATTCTCGATAATTCCCAAGTTCCTCAACCACATTTCTGCGTTTATTCAATTGAGAAGGTTTTCATTGTCAGTATTTCTGTTACTCTTAATAAATACTTAGTTGAAAATGAACTAAAAAACTATTTAAACTATGTTTTCATGATTGAAATTATGTTTTTATTGAAATCACACAAAATAGTTGCCGAGACACGAACAATTCCATCAATTTGACAACGGACAGTAAAATTAACAGAAATTGAGCCCAAATTCTCGAAAGGTTTTCCAGTTCCATAAAATCAAGATGATTCACCTTTTTGAACATAAATAAAATATGTTGTGGGTACGAACAATATGTTTCTTACCTGCATCACCGAAGACATCTGGACATCGCGGTTGGCCGGGTTTACCACAACCATACGGACGACCTATTCAGATACACATTAAAATAACAATAAAGATAATCAAAATACAGACTAGCTACAAGACGATTTCATAAATATTGTAAAGTACCTTGCAACATTACCAACATAACGGAAAGTAAAAGGAATACTAAAGTCAGATTATGTGTTGGATGAAAAATTCAGATAATTGTTGTTCTATAAAGAATATTTCTTTATTGTGTTTTGCAGTCAATGAAACAAATAAATCAATCCAACGAGGCATATTTTAATAAGTGGACCTGTTTCTTTAATACTCTCTATTGCTTTACAAGAGAAAAAATGAAGAAAATATGCATAAAACGCTGATATTCTCGATAATTCAACCACATTCCTGCGTTTATTCAATTGAGAAAGTTTTCATTGTCAGTGTTTTTGTTACTCTTAATAAATACTTATTTATAAAACGAACAAAAATCTATTTTAACTGCGTTTTCATGATTGAAATTATGTTTTTATTGAAAGCACACAAAATAGTTGCCGAGACACGAACAATTCCATCAATTTGACAACGGACAGTAAAATTAACAGAAATTGAGCCCAAATTCTCGAAAGGTTTTCCAGTTCCATAAAATCAAGATGATTCACCTTTTTGAACATAAATAAAATATGTTGTGGGTACGAACAATATGTTTCTTACCTGCATCACCGAAGACATCTGGACATCGCGGTTGGCCGGGTTTACCACAACCATACGGACGACCTATTCAGATACACATTAAAATAACAATGAAGATAATCAAAATACAGACTAGCTACAAGACGATTTCATAAATATTGTAAAGTACCTTGCAACATTACCAACATAACGGAAAGTAAAAGGAATACTAAAGTCAGATTATGTGTTGGATGAAAAATTCAGATAATTGTTGTTCTATAAAGAATATTTCTTTATTGTGTTTTGCAGTCAATGAAACAAATAAATCAATCCAACGAGGCATATTTTAATAAGTGGACCTGTTTCTTTAATACTCTCTATTGCTTTACAAGAGAAAAAATGAAGAAAATATGTATAAAACGCTGATATTCTCGATAATTCAACCACATTCCTGCGTTTATTCAATTGAGAAGGTTTTCATTGTCAGTGTTTTTGTTACTCTTAATAAATACTTAGTTATAAAACGAACAAAAAACTATTTTAACTGCGTTTTCATGATTGAAATTATGTTTTAATTGAAAGCACACAAAATGATTGCTGAGATACGAACAATTCCATCAATTTGACAACGGACAGTAAAATTAACAGAAATTGAGCCCAAATTCTCGAAAGGTTTTCCAGTTTCATAAATTCAAGATGATTCACCTTTTTGAACATAAATAAAATATGTTGTGGGTACATACAATATGTTTCTTACCTGCATCACCGAAGACATCTGGACATCGCGGTTGGCCGGGTTTACCACAACCATACGGACGACCTATTCAGATACACATTAAAATAACAATGAAGATAATCAAAATACAGACTAGCTACAAGACGATTTCATAAATATTGTAAAGTACCTTGCAACATTACCAACATAACGGAAAGTAAAAGGAATACTAAAGTCAGATTATGTGTTGAATGAAAAATTCAGATAATTGTTGTTCTATAAAGAATATTTCTTTATTGTGTTTTGCAGTCAATGAAACAAATAAATCAATCCAACGAGGCATATTTTAATAAGTGGACCTGTTTCTTTAATACTCTCTATTGCTTTACAAGAGAAAAAATGAAGAAAATATGTATAGAACGCTGATATTCTCGATAATTCAACCACATTCCTGCGTTTATTCAATTGAGAAGGTTTTCATTGTCAGTATTTCTGTTACTCTTAATAAATACTTATTTATAAAACGAACAAAAATCTATTTTAACTGCGTTTTCATGATTGAAATTATGTTTTAATTGAAAGCACACAAAATGGTTGCTGAGATACGAACAATTCCATCAATTTGACAACGGACAGTAAAATTAACAGAAATTGAGCCCAAATTCTCGAAAGGTTTTCCAGTTCCATAAAATCAAGATGATTCACCTTTTTGAACATAAATAAAATATGTTGTGGGTACATACAATATGTTTCTTACCTGCATCACCGAAGACATCTGGACATCGCGGTTGGCCGGGTTTACCACAACCATACGGACGACCTATTCAGATACACATTAAAATAACAATGAAGATAATCAAAATGCAGACTAGCTACAAGACGATTTCATAAATATTGTAAAGTACCTTGCAACATTACCAACATAACGGAAAGTAAAAGGAATACTAAAGTCAGATTATGTGTTGGATGAAAAATTCAGATAATTGTTGTTCTATAAAGAATATTTCCTTAATGTGTTTTGCAGTCAATGAAATAAATAAATCAATCCAATGAGGCATATTTTAATTAATGGACCTATTTCTTTAATACTCTCTATTGCTTTACAAGAGAAAAAATGAAGAAAATATGCATAAAACGCTGATATTCTCGATAATTCAACCACATTCCTGCGTTTATTCAATTGAGAAGGTTTTCATTGTCAGTGTTTCTGTTACTCTTAATAAATACTTAGTTATAAAACGAACAAAAAACTATTTTAACTGCGTTTTCATGATTGAAATTATGTTTTAATTGAAAGCACACAAAATGATTGCTGAGATACGAACAATTCCATCAATTTGACAACGGACAGTAAAATTAACAGAAATTGAGCCCAAATTCTCGAAAGGTTTTCCAGTTCCATAAAATCAAGATGGTTCACCTTTTTGAACATAAATAAAATATGTTGTGGGTACATACAATATGTTTCTTACCTGCATCACCGAAGACATCTGGACATCGCGGTTGGCCGGGTTTACCACAACCATACGGACGACCTATTCAGATACACATTAAAATAACAATGAAGATAATCAAAATGCAGACTAGCTACAAGACGATTTCATAAATATTGTAAAGTACCTTGCAACATTACCAACATAACGGAAAGTAAAAGGAATACTAAAGTCAGATTATGTGTTGGATGAAAAATTCAGATAATTGTTGTTCTATAAAGAATATTTCCTTAATGTGTTTTGCAGTCAATGAAATAAATAAATCAATCCAATGAGGCATATTTTAATTAATGGACCTATTTCTTTAATACTCTCTATTGCTTTACAAGAGAAAAAATGAAGAAAATATGCATAAAACGCTGATATTCTCGATAATTCAACCACATTCCTGCGTTTATTCAATTGAGAAGGTTTTCATTGTCAGTGTTTCTGTTACTCTTAATAAATACTTATTTATAAAACGAACAAAAAACTATTTTAACTGCGTTTTCATGATTGAAATTATGTTTTAATTGAAAGCACACAAAATGATTGCTGAGATACGAACAATTCCATCAATTTGACAACGGACAGTAAAATTAACAGAAATTGAGCCCAAATTCTCGAAAGGTTTTCCAGTTCCATAAAATCAAGATGATTCACCTTTTTGAACATAAATAAAATATGTTGTGGGTACATACAATATGTTTCTTACCTGCATCACCGAAGACATCTGGACATCGCGGTTGGCCGGGTTTACCACAATCATACGGACGACCTGTTCAGATACACATTAAAATAACAATGAAGATAATCAAAATAAAGAAGAGCTATAAGAAGATTTGATAAATAGCGGAAAGTACCTTGCACCATTACTAACATAACGGAAAGTAATAAGAATACTAAAGTCTTCATTCTGTAATCTTTGTTATCTTTCAGCCAACTAAGAAACACGGAATGAAAATCAACAGTTCATCATTCCAATATTTATAGTTTAATTTCAATAATATTTAATGACTTAAAATGCTAAATAAAAAGGTCGTAAATCCCAAATCTTTTTATTTAATTTCCACGGAGTTGTTTTTACTTATGGTCTCCAATTTTGACAGTCTAATCTTGTTAATAATTGTTTTTCTTTTTTTTTGTAATATTTAAATGAAATATGGATTGTGGGATAAATGTCTTAATTCAAAAGTCTACGGCTAATTATCTTCCACTTTTCTTCATTCTGATTTCAATCGGATTGTATTCGGAAAAACTTAATCCTAACTGATTTTAGCTCAATTTGCGTATGAGATCCTTTCATTAATGTACCTGTGATAAATTCTTGCAGAATCCCGATGTTTCATAAAATAGATGCTTAACGTAACTAACGTAACTAACGTAACAAATATCACATGGCAAATGGATCGCAGGTTCCATTGAAATTGAATATCACGAAATGCTGACAAACACAAAGCAAATCAATGTCAACAATCAGATTAGCTTTCATATCTTTTAATTCAATTTGATCAAAGTCTTTCTTCTTATCATAATCAATAGCGGCTGGGAATGCGGAGAAAACTGTGCCACTTGTTTATCGAAAGCATATTGAAGTTGATGCATTTAATAAGTTGTGTATTTGTTTGTTTCTCTATGCGATCGGAGTTAATAATCGGCTTATGGTGCGATGTGTCCGATATTTGTAATGCATATAAAACTTTAATTCCAATACATTTGCAAGATTTTTTTATACAACTTCGCAAAGTATAAAATAGTTGCTTTAACAACGTTAGGAAATTTACACCAACACCTGAAATAAAAATGTAAACTAATAATCTTTCCTTTGTGACTAGAACACATCTTGAATCTCTAAGGTAAATACTGGTTTGAAGCGTTGAGTAAAATTTCATGAAATTAAGGTTTTCGTGTATGTAATGATTTTAATTTGCCAGACTTTGTACTTCCAGAGCTACTTAAAACGTGCAATGAGTTTTTCAAGACTAGAAATACATATTTTTTCGATTAAAATATAGCAAGAAAAATTTTTTGGCGTTTCCTATGTAATTTTTATCAAAGATTAAGTTTGTAGAGTCAAATATTTAAATTTAGAAGAAATTCCAAAAAGTGCGTTTTTGTGTTCTATTCAACATTTTTTAAATAAATATCTTTTGTTCAAAACATGTGATCTTCCTGTCTTTTTGAGAAGATTCCATAAACGTTGCTGATCTTTAATCGTATTTTTCTTTCAATCATGTGTCATTCGCTAATTACGGTAGCAGCGTAAGCGAATACCGTATTAAAACATCCTTGGACTCCTACTACTACTACTACTCCTACTACTACTACTACTACTCCGGCCGAAACGGCAGTTTTTAGCCTACGATTTAGAGTATGCGAGTCCCCACTAAAAACTCAATATACATTCTAATGAACGAACGCAGCCTTTTGAATTTTCGAAGGTTTTCAATCACATACATTTAAAATACGTTTTCTTTGATATTTTATCACTTAATTGATGAAGGTATGGATATTAATCAAATAGGTCTACATAAAACTGGGACTTTTAGTTACTTTTATGGTACTGAATCAATGAACTTTGGCACTTGAAAATAGATATGTTTTTCGTGTCAGTAAAGCACAGATCAGACTTTCTTATTACTTTCTACGTTTGTTAGCTATCTGTTCTGTCTTTGAACATCAAGGTTTTCAAAAATCGAGTTAAAAAAAAGGCAGTTATCTGTTTGAATTCATTTTCGGTTTCAAAAAATTATAATTCAAAACATACAATTTTTTTTCGAAAAAACGCGTTTTTTTTTTCTACATAAGCTCTTATAAAAAAAACGTACGTTATAAACAGCTCATGCATGTATAATTCTTTTGTCTTCTAATAAATTAAATTGCTGGTGTGTTGCGATTAGACCCTATTTACACGAGTTAGTAATTTTAAACATTATAATATCGTTTATGCCTGTTTTCCACCAGTAAGATATCTCATGGAATAACGTTTACAGAACGTTTAAGAACTTTAAGTAAAATTTCAAATTTAAAAGTATTCTTGTGGCAAGTACTTTTGCTGCTACCGTTTTGCGCCATCTGGCTCTTGTTTATATTCAGATATTATGTAAACACGTTTGATCTTTGAAAAAACTTAAATCATCGATATCTCGACAACGTTTCTTTCGCTGTTATTCTGAATTTGCCGAGCTCCACGAAGTCCCCTACACATCATTCCATGACGCTGGAATGACGTTTATTCGAACCAATGGGATCTTAGGAAAATAACCTTGTCTCATTGTTGTCTAACTTTTAGTAACAGCTGAGAAATATATGAATAAGCGAGACAGATCATGCCTAAATACATGCGTAAGTATATGAACAATGATTAAACAATGATTGTGAAAGATCTATTGGTTTTGATGATAAAGTGAGGCGAGGTTTTGTTAGCGATATGATGAGGATCACGTAGATATAACTTTCACAAGAAACGGATGAGGCTTAGGGGACTTGGAGCTCAAATAGGGCGAGAAAAGTCAAATTCGTTGAATAATTTTTTTCTTTTTTGGAGTTTACTTTTTATTAAAATTAATGTGATAGATCGATAGAGAATTTATTTAGCTTTCAGAAAATGTATACTCTTGTAGGGGAAAAATTGAATGTATCTGAAATATTTCATGAAAACTGAACATGTGTTTAGAGGTTAGAGACTATCCTTAAGGCTAAGTAACAAATTGCTATTCAAATTAATAAGCTTATCCCTTGTATCTTATCGTCAATGTTTCACGTTTTATAGTTGTCTGTGTTGACCCTGTAGATTGAATTAATTTCAACAGCTCATATACATTAACAAAAGTCCACAAATGAAAAAAATGAAAAGCACAATTTGTCTGAAATTTGAACTGAAAAAATTGCGAGGAACACAGACGATGTACGTTGATAAACTATGGTTTAAATTAAAAATCGTGGTAGATATAAAACATAATCTTTTTATCAACCCATGTAATCTAATACTCCTATGGTATCTATTAAAGAATATGTGTGTTCACTGACAAGTGACTAACAAGGAAAATTGTTGGTATCAGGGAAACACATGGCTTTGAAGAAGAATGAATACCTTCCTGCACCTACTCTGGCTAAAATGGTGACTTTTGATTCTTTCACATTTTTATAGAAGAGTTTTTACTGTGCTTTATCAGTGCGAAACATACAAAAACAATAATTAAACAGTTCTTTTAGTGACATTTTTATGTGAACGTGAATTAACATTGACGCGTGAAATGATCCATAAAAACGTCACTATGTAATAATTAAACAGATTTTAAAATTGTAAGCTTTCAGGGATTGAGAGATTTTAGTTTTCTTTTACCATTATATTTATGAAATTTAGATTTAATTGGATTTGAATTCGTTGGATTTGAATTCAGTTATGATGAAACGAACATACAACTAGAAATATTGTTTAAGTAATCTCTTTAAAGAGACGCTTAGTAATCCCTGCAAAGAAAAATGAAGATACTTCTCAGTATATTTGTTGATATGTTCTGATATAACTTTTTCTTCGCCCATCATGAAATGCTACGTCCTTACAAAGATGAATTACAACAAACTCAAAAGTGTAATTTGTGACGTATAGTTAAGTTGTGAGTTAAGTTTTGTGCGCCCTTATCAAAAACATCAAACAAATAGGAAACTTTTCAAAAGAGAAAAAAGGACATCCTATTTTTTAATTGAAATGAAGCAAGTGATGAAGTAATTTTGTTTACACATCTACTTCATTCAACTTGTCATGTTTTGAATAGTTGTTTGTTTAACTGCTATTTTTGCATATATCTGCTTTGCAGACAATACTTCAGTTTGTAATCTAAGTATTTAATGTTAACCCCTTGTGATTTTTTTTGGTTTTACTTTCTTTCAATCATACGCACACACATTTTGTTAATAAATTGTGCTGTGGATGTTTTAACTCAATCATGAACCAAAGTTTTCCTGAACTTTCGCTTCAAATACAAACTTATATACTAGAGAAACAAATAAATAAGCCAATGAATAAACAAATAATCAGATTAGATTGATGCTGCATCGAGTTCCGCTTACTAATCACCTAAATCTTTTAAATCACAATGTTTGATTCAAAGGCAGTACGCTAATCTCAAGTGTAACAATGTTCGACTTATGAAGAAACAACATTAGATTGTTGAATGTTAAACGTTAATTTAAAGTGATAATGTTCATTAGCTACATTCCTGACATTAACCAGCCTGTTACACGAAAAAATATAATGACTGATGAGACTCAATAATTACTTCTGAGATGTAAAACTATACTTGTATCAAAAGAATTATCAGTACTTTGCACGTTTTTTTCGAATCTTCACGTAAAGTTTCTAATGACTTTGTAGAGACATATTCAAGAACAACTCTACCAAGTTATATAAACGTCCCTACAGATACATAGCGAATATAGTTTCGTGTAAACAAAACATGATTTTCCGGAATGTGGCTAATATTTAGAGAAAAATTTAGAGAAAAATTTAGAGAAAACTGTTTAGAGATTGTTCGTGAGAAACGGAGCAGCTTTGCCAAAACCTTCTTCGAGATATCCTGTATGCGGGCAATGTTCAGGGTTGTTTAATACAAACTGTTATAATTTCTATTTGTTATATTTCTATTTGTTTGATTATTTCCCTAAAAAAAACACAAAAAACTGAAAAAACTGATAGTTGCCTCCTAAACTGACTGAAACTATAATCTTGTCTTTTGAAATGCGGTAAATGGCTCTATATCATCGTACTTCGAAATCTGACAGTCAGGGCACGTACCGCAAGTGACCTTCCTCGCCACTGGCAGCCTTAGTGAACTAGAACGTCTACGGCTATAACAGTGTTGCTTTAAATAAATGAATTTAACCAGATCTAACTTTCTAAGATCATTTAGACACTTTAACATAGGCAGAAAATCTAAACATACGTGTGATGTATAGCAGCCATGGAACGATATTTATTTTTAACTTTGATTTGATAGTAACGATGATACGACTCAAGTCATTTTTGCTAAATCCTCTTGCGTGACTAAATATGGTCATGATTTTCATGTCATTAAACAAAAATTATAGAAATGAAGGGACATCTACAGTGTATCTCAGAATGTTTTGTCCACAAACTTTTAATGCGTTTATTTCAAAAATTATTTGTCAAACTTTTGCGATTTATGTGCCATATGAAAGCCCCTTTCAAGCTCTTTCTCAAAATATAAGATTTGAAGCAAAATGATAATTCTTCCGAAAGTTACTGAGGAAAATATCATGGTTTCAGATCATTAATTTGTTAAAGATCAATTAGCGCTTGTAACAATGTAACATCTTTACAAACACAATCAGATGAGTATAAACATAATTTCTGTCAATACAAATTCTTAAGCCTCAAATTTTATAACTGAGCAAGTTACAAGTTCTGGGAATTAAGTGCGCGTTTTTTTGCTTGACAAGTTCAAATAACTTAATAACTGCTGGGCGCTTAATCGGATAATTACGGTTCTGATACACTGATATCGTTTTTGTTGCTTAACATTAACTATCATTTTATAATCAGTAAGAAACTAACACAAAAATTGATATCGTTTTCACGAAGCGAATAAATAATTAAACAAGCAAACAAACACATAAATAAATAAACAAACAGATAAATAAGTAAATAAACAAATAAATAAATAAATAAATAATCAGATTGATGCTGCATCAAGTTCCGCTTATTAATCACCTAAATTCTTTAAATCATATTTGATTAAGATGTGCAATTCTCATGAATGATCATCCTATGAAGAAACAGGATTATAACGTAATGTCTGTGATAATGTTATGAATTCTAATTATAAACTAGCATGTAGCTTTTAGCTAAAAATGCCCCCGCGCTCAAGCATTCCAATTTGTACAGATAGCAAGCTATAGATTAACAACAGAAACGAAAACAAGATTTTGGCCTAACAAAAAATGTTTTGGTTGATTTGAGACCTGATATGAGGCAAACTAAATAATGTTATCTCCTAGGCCTAAGTCACACTGATGCTAATATACCTTGTAAATAAGGCTTAACAAGTAATATCAGAAAGTATTTGCTACAAACAAAAGAAATGTGTGAACTGAAACATGAATACGTATTTTATATTTAAAGTAAGATAAAGAAATTATGTAAGAGCCAAAAGAAAAAAAAAACTTTTTCAAAAAAAAAAAAATAAAGCGAAAAATTTGCGTTTCAAACTTTAATTCAAAACAAAAAATAGCCAACGTTTACATAAAATAGCAAGAAAAAAATATGAAAAGGTTTTTTATTGATCATGATCACTAGTGGAGGACAGTTAAAGAAGAAAAACAAGAATTTGTAATATGGCTTTCTTGCATACACAGAAATCCAATTAAAATGGCAAGATCCACCAAAAATCAGTGCATTGAATAAAATTTATTAAATGAAAGATTTAGAGCTAAAACATATACAAACATAAAATGTATGGTTGGCAAAATTTCAGATTTCAAGCTGTGCTTCAAAATCCTTGTTGTTCAGAGTAATATAAAAAATGTTTAATTAATTAGCATACGATCTTTTTAAATAACATAATATAATATAATGTAATATAATAGTAAATTAGAAAAGAGATACGAAAAAACATTCTGTCTCCCACTTACAGTACCATGCTTTTAAACGGTAAAAAAGCAAAGTCAGCTAATAATTGTGTTCCACCGTGTAACGTCAACACGAAAGTTGGAAGATGATGAACAAAATCGGAAACTGACATTCGCCTATCTCGTGAAACTACTCGCTTACGCTTGCTGCGGGGGCAATTAGCTTCACAGTGTAATACTTTGCTTCGTGAGATGCTTTCATTTCAACCCAAATCCCAAGCGATCTTCGGAAGTACTTTTATTCTCCCACAAACGCTATCACTTTTTCTCATTTGTCTTCAAAAGCGAATTATTACTGTCCAGTCCTCGACATTATATAGTGGACTTCGAAAGGACTAAATAAACGTTACTACATTTGTTGGTGTAATAAGGATTATGATTTTCTGTGATAATTTTGATATTACCCAATAAGCAAAATCACTGTGGTGATGTGCATTTTCATTGAAATGGTGCGTATATTTGTGGGACCTTCCATAATAAACGTACTCTTTCGCAGAGATATTTCAACAAATTAAACACATCTATCTTTATCATCCTGGCAAGCGTCACCTATTCAAATAAATGGTTTGATCACAGGTTTCAATTACAGAGATTCCTGTATCTGTAGCTTCCACATTCACCTGTACGTGTATGGATAGTGTACTCTCTATGGTTGTTGGAAAACAACAATAAAATGTTGTAAAATGAAACAAAATTTTTTAGTGGTTCATCCAGACTTTGCAATATGAATAAATTTTGGTACTTTAAAACAGCAGTCATCGAAAATGTTACTATTCCAATTGGAAATAGAAATCGGTATTTCAGAAGAAACGACCAGAAAAGTAATGGCAGTGCAGCATGAAAATGGTAAACTAATCAATTTCTGCATTGAAATTATATATTTTCTTAAAACCAATAGGAGATTCCCCTCCTCGGCATTCTTTTCTTCTCTAATTGCCATCTCATACAGTAATTAAACTTTGCAACACAAGTAATGGAGTAAAGTCTTTAAAATACCCAGCTTCACTCCTTACTATACACGATTTTTTGCAATGTTAGCTGGGACTCAAAATGTCTTTCGTTTTCAATAAATGAAGAAATTAGAACTTCCTAATATGTTTGTTGTTTCATGAAAATTTTACCAAGTATTGACATTAGAGACCCCCTTTAATACACGGGGTTCTTTTGTTTTTTATTTGTTTTGTTTTTTTATTTTTTATAAGCAATTCAATATGTTAAGCAACAGTCCTATTAGATGTAAGATAAATTTGTAACACGAAATTTTGAAATGATGCAATACAAGCATGGCTACAGTACATTTCTTAAAATTGATACACTAGGTTGTTACAATAGGCTGCAGTACTTGTGCGCTCTATATTATGACTTGAATGTCCCATACTAGTTAATGCTTAGCAGCAAATTAAGCAACATTACTACTAAATTAGGGTCATTTTTTAAGAAACAAGACTTCTAACGTTAGACCTTGGTTGCTTATAAAAAGCTCTAATGCATTCTGATTTGAATTCCAATGGTTTGTGGAATACATAAAAAGAATAGACTCTAATTCACATCGTAAATGGGTCGCAGGTTCTATTGAAAATGCTAATCAAAATAGCCTTAGATCCCAAATCTCTTTATTCAATTGCCACGGAATGGTTTTTAATTAAAGCCCCCAATTTTGACAACCTAATCATGTTAAAAAGTTCATTTCTCTTTTTATCATTTTAAATGAAATGTGGCTCATGGGATAAATGCCTTAATCACAAAGTCTACGGCTAATTATATTCCAATTTTCTCCATTCTGATATTAAATTGGATTCAGAAAAAGTTCATCCTGAGTAATTGCAGCTCAAATTGTGGCTGATATGTATTGATTATAACAGCTGTGATACATTCTGACAGAATTCCAATGTTTCGTAAAATAGACAAAAAGTTAAACAAAATTCACATCACAAATGGGTCGGAGGTTCCATCGAAATCAAATATCACAGAATATTGGACAACCACGAAGCAAATGCATGTTAGTGTCAACAATCAGATTAGTTTTCATATCTTTTAATTCAATTTGATCAAAGCCATTCTTTTTTTCATAATCAATAGCGGCTGGGAATGCGGAGAAAACCCTGCTACTTGTTTTTCGAAAGTATATTGAAGTTGAGTTCGTTTCCCTATGCCATCCTAATTACTAATCAGCTTATGGTGAAGAGTGTTTGAGGTGTGTTATGCAAATAAAGTAATGATACAAGAATAGATTTTAAATCTCTGAGGAAAATATTGAGTTGAAACGTTGCGTAAAACTTTATATAATTAAGAAGTTTCGCATTTGACAACAATTAGGCTCATTAGGGTCAAATTGTTAAATCAGAATAATTAATTGTCGTGGCCATTTGACGAAATATTCATTAAACCTACTGATGGAATATACTCATCAATGGGATTGCATATCCATACAATCCCCTTCATTTTTTTTTGTTTTGAAATTGTGAAATACTCAGTTGTTGATGTCAGTAGAAACAGAAATAGAAAACAATTGAGAAATGATCTTGGAACGAATAGCTGTTTATTATTAACAAAGCGCTCAAACAAAGTAAAAAATCTCGTGGAGATTATCTCATAAGAAAAATTCTGACACACTTTTTTCTTGACCTTATGATAGTTCATTATCTTTAAGAACACCTCCAAACACTTCTAAATTGTGCGTTTCGCATACACAGCGGGCACAGTTGTTAAAAAATAACTGCGAAGGAATGCATTTCAATGGAAAATACACTCTATGTCATTGGAAATCTTCTTCGTCACAGTGAGTTTTTGACGATTTTGCCCACTAGGTAAGGCTTTGTCTCTGCGGAAGCATGTTAGTAAAACCATACAAAGCAAGCTATGGTAAGCTTACCTAAGCGATTATTTTCTGTAAAAAACATGAGGCGATGCTTAATAATATATTCAGTCATGACAGTCCAGAATATTGACACCTACAAAACGTATTAGATTTTTATAATTAAAGAATTTAAATTCTGCTCAAAATGTTTCTTTTAGACTGTTTTATTTTCGATCATCTGCATGAACACATCTGCATCACCATAGCGAATTTATATTGTAATCATCTTTATTTCAATACCAATAGTTGGCTTACTAAGAAAATTCGTTTCTCTGGACTATAGAGCTAAACACTGCAAATAGGTGACCTGATCTATGCCACCTTGTCTTAATGTTTCACGTTTTCTCGTTGACTTTGTAAACTAATATACTGAAATACTTTCAGACTTATTGACTTATTGACATTCCTATTGTAATTACACCTTTCCCGAATTTCTGTTTAAATGCCGAGTTAATGCTTAGTTATCAAGTTTAGCCTCATTTTTATGTGTTTTATTGTTTTTCTAATTTCATAATGTTTTCAGTAAGTAATAGTTACTCGTTCTTTCAGTTCCCCAGTGGAATAATTAGAAGTAATTAAGAGTTTGAAAAAGAGGCGAAACTTTGAGGCTAAGCTATAACACGGTGTTTCAACAGAAATTTGGGAAAGGTCTATTAAATTGTTAGTAATTCCTAGATTGTAGCGTATCCCTGGCAAATCTAATAAATTCAATCAAGGGACAAAATATTTTGTAAATACTTTCGTAGTGATTTCCCTGGAACTGTTCGTGCGCGAATTGGATGTTTTAGTGGAAGAGTAATTTTTCAAAACTTCCGCGTCAGGTTTTGGTGGCAGTTTATAGCTGAGTTTTTGTTACTCCTTACCCTCTCAGTTTTCGTCGTAATTCCTGTTATTGTAAAATTGTACTTGAAAAAATAATTGAAATCTTTACCGCGATCGCCCTCATTCTTATATTATTCCGTCATCGCTGCTCTGCTTCCCCAGGCTCCGTATGCTGGCATGGTCACGAATTCGATGTTGAAACACTTATTTCCATGCGCGAAAGAATTTATCAGGTCACATGTTTCCTCGTCGAACCATTTACGGAGATCTTCACTGCCCTGGCGATAACTGCATGTGTTTTGCAGTGTTTACTTGTCTTACGTGCAACTTTTTTTTGGAACGGGCTAAAATTAATGCAGGATGGCGACGTCGAAAGTAATCCCGGCCCTGTAAATGCTGACAAGCTAATTTCAGGATCGTTAGGCAAAGTGATATACGTTTTGGAGAAACCGCTGGAATTCATTGTACTTGTAATGCGTTGTTGAGTGTTTGTTGGTCGAAGGTTAAGCGATGTGACATTTGGAAAACATGTGACCTAAACCAGGTGGTTATGTTAGGTGATGCAACTTTTAAGGAAATAGGGAAATACCATTATCTTTCTCTGGACTTCAAAATTTTTGGTAAACTAGCTGTCCTTTCAAAATTAAGTACACGGTTCGGGCTTCTCAATGTAAATACAGTTACAAATTCCCTCGAATCACCAGGCATTGACTTTGGAGACGGAATGATAATGCTTATTCATCCGTTCACATTTGCAATTTTAACATCCAAGAACGCATATTACCTATTTGATTCTCACTCGCATGATAACACTGGACGCATGTCAGGTTCCGGTAACTCAGTTTTGTTGCGTTTTAAGACATCGTTTGATCTTTGCAAATATGTGCATCAAGCATACTTAGGAAACTCTGATGTAAAACAGTATGAGATCATGTATGTTCGAGCTCAAGTGAGTAAAGAAGATGTTACACACATCAACAATGAAGTAAAAAAACGAAATGGACGAGAAAGGAAGAAGTGTCACTGGGATTTGAAGAGAAATACTGAAGAACACAAACTGAACAAAGAGAAGAATCGAAAATGTCAAATGATTCCTATCAAAGATTGATGGGTACAGAAGAGCATGAAATAAAAAAGGAAAAAATGCAAAAACACAAAAATGATTTCTATAAAAACATTATGGGTACAGAAGGCACACCAGTGTAAAAAGACAAAAATGCGTGCCCATAGTAAGAAAAAGTATCAAATACAGTGTTCAAGAAAAGGAACGTCTGCTACGAGGATTTCTAGATTTACAAATTTAGTTTCTGAAGGTCCTTGTTATATTTGCGTATCGTGCAATAGATACCTGTATTTCAAGTCTGTTGTACAATTTCATGATGAAAAGTATAAAGTTTCACTTGAGAATTTCTCCCGAGTTGTAAGTTTTGATGATAGTGAATACTTGTCACAGGTGTCATAAAAAACTATGAAGAGCAAAATACCGTTCCAAGCTGCCACTAACAGATTAGAAACTCATGAACTGCCAGAAGAACTGAAGGATGTAAGAAAACTTGAAAAGGCTATCGTTTTTAAAAGACCGTTGTTTAAGAAAATTGCGGTTATGCTTAAAGAACATATGCTTAAAGTGAAAAGTGCCATTTGCAACATCCCAGTGGAGACAACGAAGTGTTTAATGTTCTTCCACAACCCTCTGATAGTACTGGCGTAATCATGGTAAAACTCACGCAAAATTACTAGCTTTCAAAGGTCATGTTTTATTTGAAGCAGGAAAAGGAAGAGGACCTTTATCTTTATTCACTGATGATCACTGTGAAGAACTTGCTCATCCATGTCTTTTTCCAACCGGTAAATTTGGGTACAAGGTAAAGAGAGAAAAGGTGCCTATAAAAAGATGTCTATCTCAGTCCTGTGAAATATTTCAATCAACGCCTTCTGAATTATAAGAAAAATTCGCTTCAGATCCAGATTATATATTTTATGCGCATTCTGTCTTACAACAGTTGCGACTGCGAAGTAGTATTAATATAGCGATTAAGAAGGTTGGTGGAAATCAATTAACTGCTGGAATAATAAGTCAAAATTTCAGTGAGAGAATAAAAGAACTTGTTTCAAATGACCAAGGATATTCCTTTATGAACACCATTAAAGGCACTCCGGCATACTGGAAACGTTTCCTACAAAAAGTACTGGCAACAGTAAAACAACTAGGACTTCCGACATTTTTTCTAACCCTTTCTTGCGCCGATCTTAGATGGAACAAGTTAGTGACAATCATGAAAAACCTTGACAGACAACCAATGAAAGAGGAAGAAATAAAGGAACTCTCATACATGGAGAGATGCAAAATTCTAAACAGTAACTCAGTGCTTGTGGCTCGACATTTTCAATATCGCGTAGAAGTATTCTTCATGGAAATCGTTAGTATATGGTCCCCTAGGAAAAATTAAGTATTACGCCATAAGAGTAGAGTTTCAATTTCGTAGCTCACCCCACATTCACTCTCTCCTCTGGGTTTTAAACGCACCGGTCTTAACTAAAGAAACTAAAACTGAATATGTTACTTTTATGGACGAAATTATTAAATGTTAACTTCCAGATAATAATGAAGAGCTCGAATTATATGAGCTTGTAAAAACATGTCAAAACCATACTCATTTAAGTCTTGCAGAAAATATAAAAACTCAGATTGCAGGTTTAATTACGGACGTTTCTTCACTGAACGAACAATAGTAGCGGAACCTCTTTCTAAAGATTTACCAGAGCAGAGCTAACATTCTACAAGGAAGGAGAAAAGTCTTGGATAAAGTTAAAAAATGCAACGAAGAGAACTTATTTCCCGGGAAAAACAACTTTCTAGATCCAACCAAAGTGAATTATGTCTCAGTGAAAGACATTCCAGAGGTATTGGACGAATTACATATTACAGAACAAGAATATTACGAAGCTCTGTCTATTTCCGGTGATGACGATTTTCAAATTCACTTTAAAACACCAACAAATTCCTGCTACATCAACAACTATTTCTGTGAAGGGCTGATGGCATGGCGTGCTAACCTAGATATCCAACCAGTGGTTAATCAGTATTAATCTGTAAGTAATATGTGTGCCTATTTCTCAAAATTGGAAGATGAGACTTCACAAGCCATGAAACAAGCAACGATAGAAGCTTCAACAAATAATTCAAGTAAGTTCGAACAAATGAAATCCGTAGCAAGAGCGTATGCCACTAAAAGAGAATGTTCAGTTCAAGAAGCTGCATGTCATATCATGCCAGAATTTTGGATGAGAAAATGTTTTCCTGGGGTAATTTTTGCAAATAGCAACTTACCCGAGCAAAGGTATAGCATATGTAAAAGTGAGGAAGAAATTCTTGAGCTTCCAGAGGACAGCACTGATATTTACAAGAAAAATATGTTGGACAGATATGTTGATAGACCTGATTCTAACTTTAAGAAGGGAAAATATAAAGTAGTTGATAAATTTTGTTATGCTGATTTTCTCTCCCATTACTATTTGTCTCGCAAACCTAGTGATGATACTGATAACGACTGTCAACTTGAAGTTCTAACCAACGTTCTAACCATCCTCAAAAGACGTCTCTAATGTTTTCCAAAGAAGTATTAGCATGTAGAAAAGTTAAAGCAATTTCAAGATATCATGCACCCAACCGATACAGACACCCTGAAAAACATGCGCATCACTTGTTATTCATGTTCTATCCTTTTCGAAGTGAGGATGACTTGAAGTCTCTTGTTACTGGATCATACATGGACAAACTTTTAGAGGAAGACGTATTAGAATTAGTTAATCATAATAAGATGATCTTCGAACCTTATGGAGATTTAGTGGATGACGCCATCAGGAATTATCACGAAAATGCTTCCAACATCTTGGATTCATTTGCACAACAAGAAAATGAAGACGTCACAGATCGGTTACGTCAGGCGAATGAGAATTCAAACTCTGATTATGAAGAAATGGATGGGATTGCGTTCGCAGAGAATGTTGAACCTGCTTCTGTGGAAGTTACAGCTTCGCAGAATATTTGTTTACCTCATGACCAAATAAATTCTTCAATAGTTTCACTTAATACCAAACAAAGAAGAATATTTGATATCATTTATAAATGGGTCATAACGTATGTAAAGAACATGGGTTGGGAAATTCAAAGAAATGTAGAACCATTAAGGATATTTGTGACAGGAAGCGGAGGTGTTGAAAATCCCACTTGATTAGTACTATTTATCATGCACTAATTAAGTTGTTTTCATATAGAACTGGCACACCAGATAAACCCAAGGTACTTTTGTTTGCTGCTGTAAATATTCAAGGAACAACGTTACATTCTGGCTTTGGTATCCCACTTGGAAATGTTACTAAAAGAAGTCTACCGAATATCAGCAATAAGATCAAATCAGAATTGACAAGCAAATTGCAAGATGTTCAAACCATTATAATTGATGAAACATCAATGGTCTCTAACGTTTTTTTATCTCATATACACTTAAGATTAATACAAATTTTTGGATGCCCCCATGAAAAGTTATTTGCTGGCAAAACAGTTATTGTCTTTGGTGATCTGTATAAGCTACCTCCTGTTAGAGCACAGAGGGTTTTCGATTTATATCGAGGTTGTAATGAAATGTTAAACGCAGATCATTTATGGCCAGAATTTTAATTTGCAGATTTGATGGAAGTGATGAGACAACGTGGCGACACAACATTTATCAACATGCTCAACCGGGTACAAGTAGGTGATGTGTCCAAGGAGGACGAAGAACCAGTACAGAGTAGATTTATCTATTGAGGACCCTAACTTTCCTCACGAAGCCTTGCATTTATTAGCTGAGAACGCACAAAGTAAATTGCACAATGAAACTAAGTTGGAAGCTAATCTTAATCAGCTATATATTATTCAGTCGATAGAAGAACTTCCAAGGCAAAAATCGCACCGTCTGCTCTAGAAAAAGTTTTAGTTAAAAATTAAGCAGGCGCGGAAGGTTTATCACGCAAATTAAAACTTAAAATCGGCGCTAAAGTTATGCTGATATCAAATATAGATGTTACTGATGGTCTTATCAACGGGCAGATAGGAACAGTTACATGATTTGGTATAGAAAACTCACAATTAGTGAAGGTATATGTAAAGTTTGATGATCCTGAAGCAGGCTTGAAATTGAAAAGCACCGATCCAAATGCCATGTACGAAGTAATAGTATTCCTGTAGAAAAAGTAGAAACAAAAATCAAAACTTTTCCTCGGCTAGAATTTCCAGTAATTGAAAGGACGCAGTTTCCCATCATTCTATCTTGGGTCTGTACAATTCACAAAGTGCAAAGTCAGTCACTAGATAAGATTGTCATCAACTTTGATCTTGTGAAACAAAGAAGTTTTAATTATGGACAAATGTATGTGGCACTCAACAGTGTAACTTCCTTAAACAGTTTGGTTTTTGACTGGCCAATACGGAAGAAAAGCTATCAGAGCAGATCCTGCCGTCACTGAAGAATATGAAGTCTTAAGACAGACAAAAATGCTAACCATGCCTAGTAACACTAAGCCAGAAGAAAATAATTTCGTTATCACAGTGTTCAATACACGATCGTTAATTAAACATGCTCCTAACATAGCATCCACTGAATCTCTTATAGAAAGCGATTTGATGTGTATAACTGAGACGCAGATTAGCCCAGGTAATGCTCTCTCAGAGGAAAATGACCAATTGTCAAACTTTCAAAAGCGATACAATAATAATCGAGACCGGTTTTGCAGTCTGGCATTTCTCCATCGCTGCTCGTTAGAAATATTGCGCGAGCTATCAGTTCCATCTTTTAGTGTTATCACAGCTATAAAGAAATCATTCCCATCTAAAGAATTGTACCGGAAAAATTCACAGAAGATACGAAACTTTATCGAAACGCTGGATTATTTAATGAGCAGTGAAATTCCAGATTTAGTGATGAGAGACTTTAATATTAACGCTTGCCGCCCATGTTCAGCATGCGTCCAGTTCACGAAAAATAAAATGAAAGAATTGGCGATGGTAAGATTACCCATGTTGTAGAGCTGATCAAAAAAGTTTATGGGATCGTTTTGCTACGACCAACCGTTACAGAGATATCGTTGATCAAATATTTGGATGACGTCACAGAGAATGAACCATAGAAATATTTTGTAAAAAGAAAGACATACCCTGTCGATTCAGGTTAAGATTTTCCACTAAAAGGAAAAACAAAGATTCACATAATAACAAATTGAAATTTTCGTGAGGCACTTACATAATGCAGCTACTGCTGCTTGGTTATTGTTACCCTCATTACCATTTCCATTATTTTGAGCCATCTGAGAAAAACATCCACAATCATATTGTTAAGATACTTCTTTAATGGCATGCAGACAATACAATATGAATGCAATAATCAGAAAGTGAACTAAACTGGGCAAATTTGTGGAAAAATCAATGCGAAGGAGTGCATTTTTATAGAATTATACTCATTACTAGTAACTCGCGTAAAAGTTTTTTACGACTTTAATTTCGAAAAGAATCTGCAGAAATACGACGCGTTCCCGTGTGCGAACCCTGTAACGAAAATTTTAGATTGAGAATTGAAAATAGAAAATGTGTCCATGTTGTTTATTACACTGAAGGACCACAAGAAAAACTTCCACCAAAAACATCCCTGTCGTTTGATCAATCCCTGCAAAAGTGAGCTCGGAGCAATCAGTAAATATATCTTGGACCGAGTGAATTCAGAATTGCGTACTCTCCTCCAAATTAACCAATGGAAAAACACCGACCAAGTAATCGAGTGATTCACAGTCATTGATAATAAAGCTAAGAGTTTTATCCCGCTATCACGAAACAAATATTAGAAAACGCTTTGAGTTTTTCCATGCAACACACAACCGTAACTGAAAAATAACTCAGAACTATCCGCCACTGTCATAAATCCCTTCTGTTTTCAAATAACGCAACCTGGAAAAAGAAACAGAGCCACGATTGTTTCGATGTAACCATGAGAAGTTTCGATGGCGCTGAAGTGTGTGAATTAGTCCGGCATCTACATTTTAATCAGACTCTCTCAAATCACTGATAAACGCGGTATTGGTTTGTACCGGGATGATGGATTAATGATATTTCGCAATTTGAACGACAGAACAATTGACCTGAAACGCAAGGAAATTATTAAAATCTTCAAGGATATTGGATTTAACATTGAGATCCATATTAACCTAAAAGCGGTAGATTTCCTTGATGTCACTCTCGATCTAGTTTCTGGTACGTTCCGCGACCATACAAAAAACCTAACGGCACTCTTCAATACATACACACCTCTTCAAACCACCCAAAAAACATTCTCGACCAATTACCACTTTCTATCAATAAAAGGCTAGTCAAAAATTCGTTAAGCAAAAATGTCTTCGATCAAGCGAAAACCGAGTACGAAGATGCTTTGAAATCGAGTGGATACAAAGACATCAAGCTTACCTACAATAAACACGTACCCATTGCCAAACGCCCATCGAGAACACGTAATATTATTTGGTTTAATCCCCCTGATAATAAAAACCGCGCAACCAACGTTGGCAAGGCATTTCTCAAGCTCGTCAAAAAACACTTTACTAAAGAGAACAATCTCATCAAAATCTTCAATAAAAATAACATTAAAGTGAGTTACTCCTGCACCAAAAACGTACGGTCAATCATGACCGCCCACAACAAGAAGGTTTCCACAATCACATGTACGACCGTAAAACCATGCAACTGCTGTAACAAAGATAACTGTCTGCTCGAGAATAATTGCAGAATTGCATCGGTAATTTACAAATGTGAAGTTACAGCACCTGACTACGAAAAGAAGGTACATATTGGCTTAACCGAGAGAGATTTTAAACAAAGATACTACGGACACATTCAATATTCAATATTACATTCAATGTAAAAAACAAGAACAATACAACATTGTCCACCTACATCTAGAGCTTGAAAGATCAAAATGTCTCCCCGCAACTAAAATGGTCGATCATGAAGCAAGTTAAAGCTTATTCCAACATGTCCAAAGTGTGCCGATTGTGCTTACAAGAAAAATTCGAAATTCTCCACTACGAAAACAAATCAGAGCTTCTGAACAAAAGATCAGAAATCGTTTCTAAACGCCGTCATATGAATAATGTTTATGTTAGCTAATTACAAATCTAAAGACTAACAGTTATGCTTAAAGGTCATTATCAATACTCGAGAGATTTCATTGTATCTCCGAAGCTTGTAGTCTTTGTAGTTTTTCATCGTTTATATTATTTCTATGCAGCTGATGATTGTAAGCATGAAACTTTAAGTTCTGCAAAAAATAAAATAAAGTTTTGAATTAAATGTATATTATGCTCCTTCTTGTCGAGCACTCTCATTGATGATATTTAAACATATTACTCATTGATATGAATGTTTTTGTAAAACTTTGCACAGTAACAAATATATACATTTAAACTTTTGTATAAACACAATAAAAACAAGAACAATTGTGAGCATTTTAAAATGGGGGATCAGATTTGAAAACTCCTTGACGGATGGTCTTCACGGTTTTTCACTTACATTAGAATTGAGTTAAACTTTCTTTAGGATAACTTTTCCTATTAACGATAGTCATCACCCTTGTAATCGAAAAAAAATCAATTTTTTTCATAAAAAGATAAAGTTTTCAGAGAGCTTTCTGAAAATGTGTATATGATGCTATAAAAATTTATTATTTGGTACAATATTTTAAATCTAATAGTATTTCATTTCATGTTTACTGCAATTTGTTTACAGAACCTATTCAGCATGTTTACAAGAACTATGTTCTCTTTTGATAGTAGAGTTATTAATTATTCATGAAAAGCAAATAACAGCTATTGTTTCTTCTGTAAAGTTGTTCATTCAACCGATCGCAAAATAGAATTTCTTTGGAAGACGTTTTCTCGATAAGTATTTTTGCATTACTTATCTGTCTTTAAATATCTACAACTAGCATGTAGCTTTAGCTAAAAATGCCCCCGCGCTCAAGCATTCCAATTTATACAGACAGCAAGCTATACATTAACAGCGGAAACGAAAACAAGTTTTTGGCCGAAAAAAAAACTGTTTGGGTTGATTTGGGACCTGATATGAGGCAAAGTTATATGCTTAAATATTTCGACAAAATCAGTTTTTGGCATTTCAAAACCAACTTGCAATATGCAACCCAAATAATCTACACTTAAACAGATGAAAATATGCACAAAACTTTGTTACTTTTTGTTATCTCTTAGGTCTAAGTTACACTGATGCTAATATACCTTTCAAAAAGTGTAAATAAGGCTTAACAAGTAATATTAGAAAGTATTTGCTGCAAACAAGAGAAATGTGTGAATTGAAACCATGGATACATATTTTATAATTTTTATAATTAAAATAAGATTTGTTAAAAACATTCTGTAAGAGCCAAAAAAAAAAAAACTTTTTCAAAAAAAAATTAAAGCGAAAAATCCAAACTTTGATTTAAAACAAAAAATAGCCAAAGTTTACCTAAAAAAAACAAGAAAAAAATATATAGGTTTTATTGATCATGATCACACTAGGTTTGGAAGACAGTCAAAGAAGAAAAACACGAAGAACGACAATTTGTAATATGGCTTTCTTGTATACACAGAAATCCAATTAAAATCTTTTGAAGGAAAGATCCGCCAAAAATCAGTGCATTAAACGAAATTATTGAAAGAAAAATTTAGAGTTAAAATATATACAAAAATAAAATGTATGGTTGGCAAAATTTCGGATATCAAGCTGTGCTTCAAAATCCTTGTCGTTCACTTCACTAAAACAACACAAAAGTAACACGAAAAATGTCTAAGCAATTTTAGCATACGATCTTCCTAAATAACATAGTATAATATAATAATAAATTAGGAAAGAGATACGAAAAAACATTCTGTCTCTCCCACTTACAGTACCATGCTTTGAAACGGGAAAAAAGCAAAGTCAGCTAATAATTGTATTCCACCGTGTAACGTCAACACGAAAGTTGGAGGATGATGATGATGATGATGATGATGATGAACAAAATCGGAAACTGACATTCGCCTATCTCGTGAAACTACTATGCCTCCTCGCTCGCTTACGCTCGCTGCGGGGGCAAAAACCCCTACGATGTATTGGTATTGTGACGTATCTTTTGCAATTGAAAGAATAGATTTATAAAAACAAAAATTGACTAGATTGTAAATTTGTGAAAACATATTTAACAACGTTTCGGCCATACGACGGCCATTTCACAGTGGGAAACAATACAAGTGTGACAAAATATATACAAGAAGTCGTACGATCATACGATCAAAAAATTCCACCAGGGACAAATCAACCATCCGAAAATAGAAATAATGGCAAAGATTCTATATTTCGATTGAGGATAGGCTCATCCCTACGGATTAACAAACTTTCTTTCAATTCTAAGTCAAAATTGCTGCATGCGGAGGAGAGTATAGAAACATTCTCAGGGGCTGTTTATATGAGAGGCGGGACGGGACGTTTGCCGGGACGGGACGAAAAACGGGATCCCGCCTCCATTAAAGTTTTCATAAAAAATCTATTTCGTGTTTATATGAAAAAAACCTATCCCGGGACAAAAAACGTCCTGTCCCGGTTAGTTTTCTCATGTAAAGGCGGGATGAAGTCATCCCGTTTTTCGTCCCGTCCCGGCAAACGTCCCGTTCCGCCTCTCATATAAACAGCCCCTCAAATGTAGGTTTATTTTTACAATATACTGCATGTTCCGAAATAGCGCTGTGGTTTTGTAATTTAACGGCTTTCCAGTTAAGGCCGAAATTCCCATATGTTCGCAGGCTCGTACTTTCAAATGTCGCATAGTTTTACCATAATAGATGACATTGCAGCCATCGCACTTAAACTTACATACAACATTTGAGCGCAGAGCCATTGGGGTACGGTCCTTAAAACGAAAAAAATCGCTAATTCTACTACAAAATTTAAAAATTACCTTAAGTTGACAACAAGGAAGGTTTTTACTAAATGTACTAAGCAAACGAGTTCTTAATTTCAAAGATAATTTACCTAAATATGGCAAAACAAGAAATACTTCTAACTTAGGAACAGTAGTGACAACTTTCTTCTCTCGAAACATTCTGTCAAGAAATGACTTAATGCATCGATCAATCAAGTTGGATGGGTAGCCATTTCTCAGCATAAAGAGTTGGAAGCTTTGTTTTCACTATCAGGGAAACTCAGTTGCTCTGATCGATAAAGAGACTTACATCAGTAAAATTATGGATATCTTAAGCGATCATACAAAATTTATAAAAATCGACTGCCCTCGTGAAAAAGAATTAAACTTCCTCATCAATCAAGAAAAACAAGCTCTATCGACAAGAAATTATACGATAAATTGAAACCAACTAGGTCGAAGCTAGGTTTGTTATATGGACTTTGTAAAGTACATAAACGTGTTGCTAATGGTAGCCCTCCTTTTAGACCTATTTTATCAGCTATCAACACACCTGTCTATAAAATAGCCAAGTTTCTTGTTCCGCTTTTGTCTCCTTTAACATCTAATGAGTATACTGTTTCTGACTTTTTCTCGTTTGCTGAAGAAATTAGGAAACAGGATGGTAATTTTCATATGGCTAGCTTAGATGTTGATTCTCTGTTCACTAACATTCCTTTACAAGAAACTATCGATATTTGCGTAGAAGGTTTATTTGAAAACCAAGATGTTGTTAGTAACTTATGCAAGAATGACTTTAGAAAAATTCTGTCTCTAGCTACTCAAAATTCACATTTTACCTTTGACGGTGAGTTATATAAACAAGTTGATGGTGTTGCTATGGGCTCGCCGCTTGGTCCCAGTCTGGCCAATGCTTTTCTTTCGCATCATGAGAAAATTTGGTTGCGTAACTGCCCGTCAGAGTTTAAACCTGTGTATTACAGAAGATATGTTGATGATGTATTTGTTCTTTTTTTATCTCCTAGCCACTTGCCTCTCTTTCAGGATTACCTTAATAGGCAACATATCAACATATCTTTCACATCTGAAATGGAATTTGAAAATTGTCTTCCTTTTCTTGATGTTTCTGTTATTCATGAATTTAACAAGTTTTTCACAACTATTTATAGGAAGCCCACTTTCAGTGGTGTTTACACAAATTATTGTAGTTTTTTGCCTGACGAATATAAATATGGATTAATTTTGACTTTGATTTTCAGAATTTTGAATATTGTATCTGATTTTTCTAGGTTCCACTTGGTGATACAGGCATACTGCTGAGAAATGGCTACCCATCCAACTTGATTGATCGATGCATTAAGTCATTTCTTGACAGAATGTTTCGAGAGAAGAAAGTTGTCACTACTGTGCCTAAGTTAGAAGTATTTCTTGTTTTGCCATATTTAGGTAAATTATCTTTGAAATTAAGAACTCGTTTGCTTAGTACATTTAGTAAAAACCTTCCTTGTTGTCAGCTTAAGGTAATTTTTAAATCTAGTAGTAGAATTAGCGATTTTTTTCGTTTTAAGGACCGTACCCCAATGGCTCTGCGCTCAAATGTTGTATACAAGTTTAAGTGCGATGGCTGCAATGCCATCTATTATAGTAAAACTATGCGACATTTGAAAGTACGAGCCTGCGAACATATGGGAATTTCGGCCTTAACTGGAAAGCCGTTAAATTACAAAACCACAGCGCTATTTCGGAACATGCAATATATTGTAAAAATGAACCTACATTTGAGAATGTTTCTATACTCTCCTCCGCAGGCAGCAATTTTGACTTAGAATTGAAAGAAAGTTTGTTAATCCGTAGGGATAAGGTTATCCTCAATTGAAATTTCTATTTTCGGATGGTTGATTTGTCCCTGGTGGAATTTTTTGATTGTATGATCGTGCAACCTTATCGTATCGTACGACTTCTTGTATATATTCTGTCACACTTGTATTGTTTTCCACTTGAAAATGGCCGTCGTACGGCCAAAACGTTGTTAAATATATTTTCAAAAATTGACTACAATTTTTTCTTTAAGCGAATATTCGCTCTGCGATGAAGGGAGAAATTCAAGGAAAGGCTATTTTAATAAGTGCTTTTTGTAAATTTATTATTTCGTCAGAACTAGGATTTGTTTAGAAAAACTGTAGTAACGTTTTTTAAATTAGTAAACTTAGAACGCAATAACATAAAAATGTCGCAGAAAATATTATTCAAAGGGTCCGTGGATCTCTTAGAAATTAAGCCTTTTCAAAATGCCTTTATCTGCAATAACTTTTTAAAACTACAGATATTGAAAATAAAATTATATTCATTAGATAGGAAATTTTATAAGGTTTTCAAAAATATATTATTTCTTGATGAAAAAATAACCACATCAAAAGTTATGGACACAAAATTGAAAACATGCCGCAAAGGATGATGACTATCATTAAAAGGACAATTAATTGTTCATATAAAACAATGGTTAAAAAGTTTTACAATACAACAAATATTTTAATGAGTAGTGTAACCATGTGGCATAGTGTAGCGGTGGCGGTATTTCAAAACCAACTTGGAATATGCAAACCAGATAGATCTAAACTTAAAGGAGAACAAACGTCAGAAAAATATTTTTCGTAATATTTGATGATATGACATCAGTAGAGCCTATTCAATATAGAGATGATTTTTATTTTTTTTTTTTTTTTTATTCTAAGGGGTCAAATTCCTTGTTTTTATATAAGTGAAAGTGAAACTAATTAGCACGGTTTATTTTGAAAACATGCTGCATAATGACGTCAATGTTGCGGCACAGCAGAACGAGAACAGATGGCAACGAGGGAAAAGCAAGAAGCGGTGTGTAGTGAAGAGAGTTCGGATGAGGATGAAAATTTTGAATATAGCTCTGATGAAGAAGATGACCGTCAATATGTTGAAAGTTATTCATGTGAACCGGAGTATTCGAACGAAGAGCTGCAAAAAATGGGGATTCTGTGTAGTGGTCAAAAAAATTTTTTTTCTTTCACAAATATTCTGAAAGCTATTCTAAAAGTAGTCACATCTCTCATATTCTACATGTACAGAGGTAGTTAATCTTTCTTAACTCATTAAGTATTCATCAAATAACTCTTTCACCCAGTCATCTCATATTTCATATTATGCTGTCTTACCATGCATTTAGACAACAAAAACACTTGCGAGAAGTAAAAATTAAAAATGTTACCTAGAATGTTTTTTTCAAGAACAATAAACTTATAACATGGAACTCCTGTTTTAATAAACTAAATCTCAACGATTGAAACTAAATTCGGAATTTTTCCGAAAGCTGTGAAAAAAGTGCTAATAAGGTTGATAACAAATTTGCTGTTCTTAAATTTGAATTTCCTCGTCACATAGATAAACACGAATATGAAAAAATGCTTGAGAAAAAATCAACTAAAATCAAGCATTGTTGACAACACATAGAACTTATACGATATTTATCGCCGGAAATTGTAATTAGCTTTTCGAATTTATAAATAAGCAGGCACCACCAATTAGTTAACACTTCCATGGTTAATATCACTGATCACCTTTGCATATATAACATTCAGAATGATTTCACGTGCATCCGTAACATTGACGTCACATCACCGAAAGTTATTGCAAAGTTGTTTAGTGCTAGTTTGGGACCAAATTGAATGCATTTTGCAAAAAAAAACTTTGGAGGCTGTTACTGATGTTAACGACTGAGAGTTAAGATGAAAAAAATATCTAACGTTCGTTCTCCTTTAAACAGATGAAAATTTGCACAAGACTTTGTTACTTTTGTTATTTCTTAAGCCTAAGTCACACTTGGTAATGTACCTTTCAAAAAGTGTAAATAAGGCTTAACAAGTAATATCAGAAAGTTTTTGCTGCAAAAAAATAGAAATTTGTACACTGAGACCATGAATATGCATTTCATAATCAAAATAAGATTTGTTAAAGAAATTCTGCAAGAGCTAAAAGAGACAAGAGGCCAGGAGGCCTGAAGGTCAGCGCTTTCGCCAAAGTTGAAAAATGCTTGACTGTGAAGCAAAATGGAAAAATCACATTTTTGTTCCAGGAAGGTCAAAATAGGAATTCATGAGTGATAAATGAAGTAATAGTGGTAATAAGACATTCAATGTTAAAACCAAACAGGTCTTGTCTCAAAATTGTGTCCATATTAATTCAATAAAATGTTTTAATGTTTAAATGCTTTTGAAATGTTTTCTTTAAAGGTACAAAGCATATCAAACACTCATCAATGTTTCATTTGACTTTGTGTACAGTTTTATCTATGTTATCTAAGGACATCTTTACAAATGAAACAAATACGATTGTCTTTGAAGTAAATTCAATAAAATGGATTGTGAATGAATACACGTTTGCATTGAAATCAGAAGAAGTTACCAATTCCTTAAAAAAGCTTAGAGTATACTTCACAAAACTTCATGCAGATCTTTATTCTAATGATTACAAAGAGTTAAAAAGCAAACTTCTCACATACATTACAAAGATGAATTTTGCAAAGGAATGACTAAAAATAACTGATGATATTTAAAAAATACCATGTGCTTGTATGAGTGGTAATGCACCATATTTGTCACTGAAAATAAAAAAAAGCATGCAAAACAACTGCCGATTAATTAAGAGCCACTTTTTGTAAGAGGCTAACACCAGTGATAGTGACCACCTCAAAATTATCTTATTTCGAGATATTTTCTTGTCTATGTTGTGAATGATAACTGTGCCAAATATTTTGCTCTAAACTCGTCTTGGCTCTGAGTTACGGCTTCATGAAATGGGAGCAACAGGACCAGTAAATCATGAAAACCAAATTTGGGCAGTTTTCGAAGGTCATTATTTTTAAAACGTATATACAAGTACAAAATTTTTGCAATGAATATTACTTCAAAATCAAATGGGGAACAAGAATATATGACAAAACGATGTACCAAAATTGTCAGCCTCGAACAAAAAATATATATATAAGTGACAAAATTAAAGAAAGACTATAAGTAAGTGAAGAGACATACAATGGCTCCACATAGGTAATTTATTTAATAGACAATATTCATTCTATAAAGTGATGTATGTAGAGTTTACGAACATGTTTATTTCGCTCTTTTGCTTTAATTACAACATTACATTACAAACAACACAGAATATCATTGTTAGAGTCATTTTAGATTATGTGTACCACACACTGCTTACCGAAAGCTAGCCGTACCTAAGCCGTACCTTAGCCGTACTTAAGAAAACCAACGATTTAAGCTGCTGTGTTTGATAAAAGTAATTCAATCAAGTTCAAAACAGTTAGAGGAGAAGTGATGTAACAATAATAAATTAGCATTACTTTGTATTCCAAGTTCAAATTCTAATTAAATCAATAAGTAGTATGTTACGCGATAAATGTTTACCTACGTTTTATAAACTTTAAGATGTTGTCTGATTATTTTTGATGACTATAATACTATAGATAGATTTCCACAACTACACATTTTATTTTTGTGTGCATAATAATTATTTAATTTTTATTTATAGTGACATTTAAAACTTGCCTATATTGACGGACACATTTGTATGAATACTTAAAAAATAACATATACATATCTGATAATACACAGGTCCTTTTTTGGAGAGGCAGCAGCAGAGCTCTCTATCTCCAGGTCTGACTAATGTGGCACAAAACACAAAATCAGCGCTCGCTAACTCAACAGTATTATAATAACAGATTCAATGATGATATACGATGATATTACGAATTCCTTTACTTCTCTGGTGAAAAATAACCCTTCCCTTCAGCTTCCATCTCCAAAAAACGATACCTGTGTGATGGGCAAACTGTAAGACTCGTGTTTTAATTTGAGGCCGCACTCACCCTGATAAAATAGCTGTAATTATAAATTATCTGAAAAATCTGAATTAAGCCACGATTAGCAAATAGCCTCTATTCCACCCTTATTTTTAAGCGGTATCAACTTTCTATGAGGAATCCAGGCTAGAACTGTGGACAAAACTCTGGGACGGAAGTACGGACACACGCTAATGAAAGATCAGCTGCTTTCCGCGCTGACCAAAAAAAAACTTTTTAAAAAAATATTAAAGCGAAAAATCCATTAGAAATCTGAATTTCAAACTTTGA
Organism: Turritopsis dohrnii; assembly: GCA_027922465.2. Lineage (NCBI taxonomy): Eukaryota > Metazoa > Cnidaria > Hydrozoa > Anthoathecata > Oceaniidae > Turritopsis > Turritopsis dohrnii. Next base: position 55,344 of record BQMF02000379.1, on the reverse strand, counting down.
TTCAAAACAAAACATATCCAAAGTTCCATAAAAACAAGAAAAAAACATAAAAAGGTTTTAGTGATCATGATCACACTAGGTTTGGAGGACAGTTAAAGAAAAAAAAACACAAAAAACGACAATTTGTAATATGGCTTTCTTGCATACACAGGCAAGATCCGCCAAAAATCAGTGTTTTGAATAAAATTTATTGAATGAAAGATTTAGAGCTAAAATATATACAAAAATAAAATGTATGTGTATGGTTAGCAAAATTTCAGATTTCAAGCTGTGCTTCAAAATCCTTGTCGTTCACTTCACTAAAACAACACAAAAGTAATATGAAAAATGCCTAAGCAATTTCAGCATACGAACTTCCTAAATAACATAGTATAATATAGTAATGAACTAGGAAAGAGATACGAAAAAACATTCTGTCTCCCACTTACACTACCATGCTTTGAAACGGCAACCTCGAACCCAGGGTTTCTTGCCTTTTCAATATACGGATGGCGGCGAAGAAGACCTTGGTCCCGGCTGATCAAAATCAACAGTGTAAGTGTTGATTTTAATTTATGCAATATTTGCCTCAGTAAGCCCCACATTTTCATAGTTGCTCTTTCAAGTAAGCAAGTTCTGCATAAATTATGTGAAAAATACTAGCATTACAACGAACCTTAAGTATTTTAAACAGAAAGATCAGAAGAGAGGGTTCACGATTAATAAACATGAAAATGTTGTGAAGCTTTTTGAAAGGCTGCAACTTGCTTTGTTATCGTGCAACCTTGATAATATTTGCTTCAAACCTAAACAAATTGTTTGTTTTGAACATTTGTTATTTGAAAGAGATGTAATTTATTGCTGTTTTACCAACTGGTTTTATGGGAAATCTTGATTTATCAGTTGCTTCTTAGCTTTTTACGAAGCAGAAAAATTTCAAACATAGTTATCGTTATTAGTCCCCTAAATTCGACCATTGAAAACCAGAAGAATTTTTTAAACAAGATTGGTATTCCTAAGAGTAATGCAGGAAGAGAATTTGTTACAGATAATATTTTTTTCAGAAGTTAACTGTAGTAATTATGAGGAAGAAAATGATATAACATTTTTCCCCGTTGATTCTGGGAGGGATAGCTTAAATTGTTTTCTGTCATCCTGAGGGAGCTCTTAATGAAAAAACTTTAAAACTATTTTGGAGCCAAGTATATCAAGATATAATGTTGTGGCTTTGGTCATTGATGAAGCACACATTGCATCGAGTCGTGGTAAGAAATATATTGTTATTTGAAAATTTCTACTGAATTTTGGTTTTTTATCATAAAGAACATGGTTTCGACTTCGCTTTGTGGATATCATCAAACATTAAACATAACATAATTCATATATAAACAAGATTCGCAAAAATGCGACTATATATTTCCCCAAAACTGCAAACATTTTATCAATTATTGTGTGTACATTGATAACCATGAGAAAAATGTGTGATTAAATAGTTACAGTAGCTATAACTACCATCAACCTGATACTCAGATTGAATTTAATACCACAAAAAAACTTACTTTGAACTTATTATGAAATGAAGTTGTTCACGGTCAAATGATAAGGTTTCTCTTAAATTTTTTTTGGCTGAGGAGTTAAAAAGTGACTGAGAAGTTACTATGGACACGTAGCTAAAAATTATAAGACCTGCGACTAATATTTCCTCTTAAACAACTGCATATCAACAACCCCATCAGTGTGTAAGACAATTTCAACATAATATAATATTTATGATCTTTATTGGTGCAGAAGCTTGACAAGTTTCCTATCCATAAAATCACGGTAAACAATGTAATTTAACAGAACATTTGCTTTTCTTAACTCAGATAAAACTATCTTACAACATTATACAATCAAATTTGTATATATACAAGTTTTCTGTACAAAAGAAGAAAAGAAATTCTTAAACCCAATTTTGATACCACAGTATACTTTCGGTCAGACGCAAATAACTATCAAAAGCAATCAAAATTTCTACTAACAAATATTACGTGTAACATTTCAAATTAGGACAGAATAGTTATTTTCAAAAAAAAGATGGGCTTAAAGTGACAATTTATAAAACTAAATTCAAGTATTCAGAATAAATATCTTCAAAAAAATACGCTCACACTCATTGTTTGTTTTAAGGTAAAAATGACCTTCATTATATAAATCCCAAATGGAAAAAACAAACTTTGATAGTGAAAATACATATCACTACATAGCTGAAAGTGGAAGTTCGTGTTCCCGCTTGATTTAATTTACAGACTGTCATTTGTATTGTGTTTTGATTTATGTTCATTGTTCGTACAGGAAAATTCACAGTATATAATATATATGTGACGGTTTGAGCGAAAATCATAACAAGTGATAATTTCTGATAAATTTATCAGTAAATTACTGATTAGAAAACAATAGATTTAATCAGTAATTCGTTCGATTTATCAGTAATTCGTTCGATGAATCAGTAATTATTGATAAAACTAGTATCCCGGGTAAAAACTTTTTACCGAACTTAACTTCGAAAAGGATGGGTCAAAATCGCCTTTCCCGTGAACGATCCCCGTGATGAAGATTTCAATTTAGGAATTGGAAACGGTAAATGTACCCATGTTGTAGAGCTCGAAAAACTGATCAAAAAAGTGTATGGGATCGTTTCGCTACGATCAACGGTTAGAGAGATATCGTCGATCAAAGATTTTGATGACGTCATAGCCGCAGTACCAAAACTAATTTAGGCCCAAATGTTGCGTCACCCTATCACCCGTGTCACCGACCCCAAAAAACGTCAGTTATCCATATTGGTTCTTGAGATATTTCCCCAAAAACGTTGCGTCCGATTGGGGATGCAATGCAATGATCCCCCGTGATCATAAATAAACTGACGTCAAATGATGCCACGTGCTTTTGGATTGATCGTGAAAAAAGTGTCTCTCGCTTCTACGTGGTTTTACGCGCACATAAGAGGACGATGACCGTAAATTAAAACTAAATATATCACTCTCTAAAATAAAAACCGGATGCACAATCGCGAATTAGTATAATAAGACTAGTATCCCGGGTAAAAACCTTTTACCGAACTTAACTTCGAAAACATTAGGTCAAATCCACCATTCCCGTGTACGTACCCTGTGACGAAAAAATAAATCATAGAATCGCATCTCAAAAACATTCCAGGCGGCGTCGCTCGCCACCCATGTTCAGTATGCATTGTATTGCGAAATTTAACTCGTGTAAAAGTTTCTACAGGCATTAATTTTTTAATTCATTTCTTACATTCAGAAGATTAAAAACAGAAACAAATAGCAACATGGCTCATAATAATATATTTATACGCAGAAGAAAAGTAACTTTAATGTAAAAAAAAATGGCAATATATAAAACAGAACTGTTCACCCAGACATACGAAACCAAACATTACAAAATGTTAATTCAAAACAAATTCATACCTTCCAACATTTTCTTTTGTTCCAAAGTTACTACTCGACTGCAACCATTAATGAATTTTTGAAATGATATGTAGTCTGTTCTTCCCAAAACCATCAACGTCATGATTAAAACCATGATTTTCATTTCTTTGTGCTTTTTTTATTATTACCTAAAAAATTAATACTTGAATTGTAATACCGAAAACCTAATCATGCTATAACAATATTGAAATAAAAAATAAAACAAAAAGAAAGAAAAAAGAAAAAGAAAATTCAAGTACGCATTTATCCTAAAGATAACAATTAAAAACAAAATTTGGTCTATAAAGTCAACCGATACTGTGAGTCAATACGGGTTCACTCAACACTGGAGCTGAACAGAATGAAGACTTTTACCTGGCATACACAACCAAACATCAAAGTAATAAAAATAATTGAAACAACAGAATGCCCTACTTTGACCAAAACCATAATTGAATACCCAGAAGATATTAAAAGCAACAAATAAAAACATAATGCTAAACTTATATACCTAGCAAGTATGTATGTAGCAATAACATAACACAAAATATAGAATGCCGTAAACAAATATAAACTGATGAAAAATATACCCCAGCAATGCTTCGTTTTTGTAGTACAATCGCAATGAAATACATAATCCATTCTTCTCTTAAGTAACCTTCTCAACATACCATGTGTTTCATTTATACATTTATAAATTTCGTTTATAAATAGCTACACTTTTTCTTTTCTGACCTAAAAGAAAAGGATTTCAGTAAAGAACAGCTACAATACTTACTACTACTGCAACCATATTTAAGCAAACCAAAACAAAAGGCATAAATGGCTGGCAGAAAGGCATGCAGACAAAGCATCAAACATCGTCAATAGTTACAATTTGACAGCATAACACGTTCCCTACTTCCACAGCCATGAGAAAGGAAAACAATCATAGCTGTGGGACCATTTTTAATTGATCTGTAAATAAATAAATCAAATCAAATCTTCTTTGCTAACTATAAAAATAATAATAGCGCGCGTTACCAAAACAAATTACTCTCGTCTTCGTTTTTCATCCAGTAGCATATATAAACTAAACGAAAGAACTCACATAATAAGATATCTATTCAAAGCTGTAGTATTTAATCTTTCAAAACTAAATTAAAACCATTCCTTACTGTGTAAATAAACATCATTTTGTTCTGCATTTCTTTACTGCACTTTCTTCTGTATAGCGATATTTGATAACTAAAACGTAAACAAACATTTAAATACATTTAAATACAAATACATATACCTAACTTGTTCTTTTATTAATCAAAAATAAAAGTTTTATAATAATACGTTTTGTTCGTTCGATCTTTCTGCAGCTAATTTTTAAAAACTTCACTGCACTTCTTCTGTATATCTAAATATGATTTTTCATTGTAAACAAACAACTAACTCACTTACACGTGCTACCCGTGTTCTTTTATTAATAAGAGTAAAAGTTTAGCAATAAACACGATAATAAAACGTTTTATAATAATAACAATACCTTCGTGCATACAAACCTGTGTTTCTTCGTCAGTTCTTTCGTCGATTTGCTGCCTAAAACAATCAAATTTAAATTAAAATATTCGTAAACAAAAAGAAACACGTCTTCTTTGCGAAGTTTCTTGCTCACGAAATGATCGTTGACAAATTTCGAACGAAGAAGATTGCATTGCTCGCACTCCTCCAAAGACGTTTTTCAGCTGATTTCCACTGCGCAAACCAAAAATAACAAAACGAAGGAGCATATACTAATTGCGGAAAATCAAAAAAAACGCTCTCGGATCTGCGTGGCTTTACGACGAAAAGGGAAAAAATAAGAAGGATTTGACCGTGAAAAAAAACCAAATATGTCACTCTCTAAAATAAAAGTGGGATGCACAATCGCGGATTATTATAATAAGACTAGTATCCCGGGTAAAAATTTTTTACCGAACTTAACTTTCGAAAACATTAGGTCAAATCCACCATTCCCGTGTACGTACTCCGTGAAGAAAAAATAAATCTTAGAATCGCAACTCATCCCAGGTGGCGTCGCTCGCCAGCCATGTTCAGTATGCGTTGTGTCGCAGAATTTAACTCTTGCAAAAGTTTCTTTTCAATCATTAATTTCTTAATTCATTTCTTACATTCAGAAAAACAAATAGCAACATGGCTCAGAATATATATTCATACGCAGAAGAGAAGTAACTTTAATGTAAAAATATTTAATATATAACACAGAACCATTTACCCAGACATAATACATAAGACATAATAAATATTACAAAATGTGAATTGAAAACAAATCGATACCTTCTAACTGTGTTTCTTTTGTGCGGAAGTTACATTGGACAGCAACTATTAATGAATTTTTGAAATGATATATATACAATCTGTTCTTCCCAAAACCATCAACATCATGATAAGAACCATGAGTTTCATTTCTTTAACGGTTTACGTGCTGTTTTATTATTATTAATCTTACCTAAAAAATATTTCAATTGTATAAAAAGGCAGAAAAAGATAATCATACTATGAAATAGTTGAAATAAAAAACAAAACAAAAAACAAAAAGTAAATTCATGTACGCATTTATCCTAAAAATAATTAATTAAAAACACAAATTCAATGACAGAATTTGTAAAGCTTTTGATTGGAAAGTCTATAAAATCAACCAATGCTATAAGTTAATACGGGTTCAACACTCAACACTGGAGCTGAACTACATTAAGACTTTTAACGTGGGATACACAGCCAAACATCAAAATAATAAAAATAATTGAAACAATGAAATGCCCTACCAAAGTCATAATTTAATACGGAAAAGATAAAAAGTAACAACAGTAAAACATAATGCGAAACTTATATAGTACCCAGGCATAGTACGTAAACAATTACCATAACACAAAATAATGTGTAATCATCACAAAATATAAGAATCCATCCAGCAATGCAATGCAATGCTTCTTATTTGTAGTAGCACAGTTAGAGTTAGTAGTCATATCACATCACAGCAATAATTAATGAATTTATGAAATACATAATCCATTCTTCTCTTAACTATCCCTCACAACATCATAATTTAACCATCTGCTTCATTTCTTTAATGGTTATACACCTTTTCTTTTCTGACCTAAAAGAAAAAGATTTCAGTGAAGAACAGCTAGCTACAATCCACACTACTGCAACAACCATATTGAAGCAAACAAAAGCAAAAGATATAAATGACAGACAGGCACCAAAGAGACCAGAGAGACAAAGCACCAAACATCGTCAATAAAATATACAGGGAAATTTAATAAAAAGCAGACATGGTTGAGATGAGATAAGACAGCATGACACGTTCCCTATTTCCACAGTCATGAGAACCATTTTTAATTGATCTGTAAATAAAATCTTCTTTGCTAACTAATGGCGCGCGTTACCAAAACAAATTTACTTACTTACTTGCGCTCCCCCTTCGTTGCTCCATAACGTTCGCTGTCATCCAGCTTTCAACCAAACGATTGAATTACGTTTGACTCTTACACTCTTTCACATTAATAATTCAAAACAAACTTAAAATTGAAATTAAAACCATTCGTTACCGTCGTGTAAATAAACATCTTTTTGTTCTAAACTTCTTCACTGCACTTTCTTCTGTATAGCGATATTGGATAGCTAAAACGTAAACAAACATTAAAATACATACATAACTTACTTACGAATGTGTCACCTGTTCTTTTATTAATCTATTAAAAGTTAGTCTTATTAGTTAATCTTAATTAATCTTATTAAAAGTTTTATAATAATACTTTCGTACAGACCTGTTCGTTCATTCTGCACAGCCAATTTTTAAAAACTTCACTGCACTTCCTCTGTATTCTCACCATACATACAACTAATCACTTACGCATGCAATTCCTGTTCTTTTAATAATCTAAAATACAATAATAGTTCAACAATAAACAGTTTAATAATCAGCATGTATACAAACCTGTGTTTCTTCGTCAAGCTCACAACAGAAGTTTCTTGCTCACGAAATGATCGTTGACAAATTTCGAACGAAGAAGATTGCATTGCTCGCACTCCTCCAAAGACGTTTTTCAGCTGATTTCCACTGCGCAAACCAAAAATAACAAAACGAAGGAGCATATACTAATTGCGGAAAATCAAAAAAAACGCTCTCGGATCTGCGTGGCTTTACGACGAAAAGGGAAAAAATAAGAAGGATTTGACCGTGAAAAAAAACCAAATATGTCACTCTCTAAAATAAAAGTGGGATGCACAATCGCGGATTATTATAATAAGACTAGTATCCCGGGTAAAAATTTTTTACCGAACTTAACTTTCGAAAACATTAGGTCAAATCCACCATTCCCGTGTACGTACTCCGTGAAGAAAAAATAAATCTTAGAATCGCAACTCATCCCAGGTGGCGTCGCTCGCCAGCCATGTTCAGTATGCGTTGTGTCGCAGAATTTAACTCTTGCAAAAGTTTCTTTTCAATCATTAATTTCTTAATTCATTTCTTACATTCAGAAAAACAAATAGCAACATGGCTCAGAATATATATTCATACGCAGAAGAGAAGTAACTTTAATGTAAAAATATTTAATATATAACACAGAACCATTTACCCAGACATAATACATAAGACATAATAAATATTACAAAATGTGAATTGAAAACAAATCGATACCTTCTAACTGTGTTTCTTTTGTGCGGAAGTTACATTGGACAGCAACTATTAATGAATTTTTGAAATGATATATATACAATCTGTTCTTCCCAAAACCATCAACATCATGATAAGAACCATGAGTTTCATTTCTTTAACGGTTTACGTGCTGTTTTATTATTATTAATCTTACCTAAAAAATATTTCAATTGTATAAAAAGGCAGAAAAAGATAATCATACTATGAAATAGTTGAAATAAAAAACAAAACAAAAAACAAAAAGTAAATTCATGTACGCATTTATCCTAAAAATAATTAATTAAAAACACAAATTCAATGACAGAATTTGTAAAGCTTTTGATTGGAAAGTCTATAAAATCAACCAATGCTATAAGTTAATACGGGTTCAACACTCAACACTGGAGCTGAACTACATTAAGACTTTTAACGTGGGATACACAGCCAAACATCAAAATAATAAAAATAATTGAAACAATGAAATGCCCTACCAAAGTCATAATTTAATACCGAAAAGATAAAAAGTAACAACAGTAAAACATAATGCGAAACTTATATAGTACCCAGGCATAGTACGTAAACAATTACCATAACACAAAATAATGTGTAATCATCACAAAATATAAGAATCCATCCAGCAATGCAATGCAATGCTTCTTATTTGTAGTAGCACAGTTAGAGTTAGTAGTCATATCACATCACAGCAATAATTAATGAATTTATGAAATACATAATCCATTCTTCTCTTAACTATCCCTCACAACATCATAATTTAACCATCTGCTTCATTTCTTTAATGGTTATACACCTTTTCTTTTCTGACCTAAAAGAAAAAGATTTCAGTGAAGAACAGCTAGCTACAATCCACACTACTGCAACAACCATATTGAAGCAAACAAAAGCAAAAGATATAAATGACAGACAGGCACCAAAGAGACCAGAGAGACAAAGCACCAAACATCGTCAATAAAATATACAGGGAAATTTAATAAAAAGCAGACATGGTTGAGATGAGATAAGACAGCATGACACGTTCCCTATTTCCACAGTCATGAGAACCATTTTTAATTGATCTGTAAATAAAATCTTCTTTGCTAACTAATGGCGCGCGTTACCAAAACAAATTTACTTACTTACTTGCGCTCCCCCTTCGTTGCTCCATAACGTTCGCTGTCATCCAGCTTTCAACCAAACGATTGAATTACGTTTGACTCTTACACTCTTTCACATTAATAATTCAAAACAAACTTAAAATTGAAATTAAAACCATTCGTTACCGTCGTGTAAATAAACATCTTTTTGTTCTAAACTTCTTCACTGCACTTTCTTCTGTATAGCGATATTGGATAGCTAAAACGTAAACAAACATTAAAATACATACATAACTTACTTACGAATGTGTCACCTGTTCTTTTATTAATCTATTAAAAGTTAGTCTTATTAGTTAATCTTAATTAATCTTATTAAAAGTTTTATAATAATACTTTCGTACAGACCTGTTCGTTCATTCTGCACAGCCAATTTTTAAAAACTTCACTGCACTTCCTCTGTATTCTCACCATACATACAACTAATCACTTACGCATGCAATTCCTGTTCTTTTAATAATCTAAAATACAATAATAGTTCAACAATAAACAGTTTAATAATCAGCATGTATACAAACCTGTGTTTCTTCGTCAAGCTCACAACAGAAGTTTCTTGCTCACGAAATGATCGTTGACAAATTTCGAACGAAGAAGATTGCATTGCTCGCACTCCTCCAAAGACGTTTTTCGGCTGATTTCCACTGCGCAAACCAAAAATAACAAAACGGAAGAGCATATACTAATCGCGGAAAATCAAAAAAAGTGTTCTCGCTCTACGTGGTTTTACGACAAAAAGGGAAAAAATAAGAAGGATTTGACCATGAAAAAAAAACAAATATGTCACTCTCTAAAATAAAAGTGTGACACACAACGCGAATTAGTATAATAAGATAATCGGTGAATAGTGATAAATAATCAGTAATACTGATTCATCAAACAAATTACTGATAAATCGAACGAATTACTGATAAATCGAACGAATTACTGATAAATCGAACGAATTACTGATAAATCGAATGAATTACTGATAAATCAAACAAATTACTGATAAATCAAACGATTTACTGATTATTTATCAGTATTACTGATTATTACTGATAAATTTCTGATAAATTTCTGATAAATTTATCAGTAATATCACTGGTTATGGCTTTCCCTCAAACCGTCATATATTTAAATTTTGCAAAATAAAATGATTTACAGTATCAAAACAGTATGTGGCCATGGAGTTCATTCATAGTAAACTATGTTTCTGTTGTTGGATTAAAAATAACTATCCAGGGAAGTACACTTGACCAGATTCGTTCAAGTTATTATTATGTGTCTCAATGCTGTGTTTTAAAATATTATACGTAAGCGGTTTTCTGAACTTCTTATTGCATATACGACATCACGTTTTTACTTGCTGTTTTTTGTATGTACTTTTTGAATTAACAAACCGGTTGGACTGGCTGTTCTCCACATGAAAAGGGTTTCCTTTATGGCTGGACATCGTGCTTTCAGTTCAGTTGGGGGCTACATTAATATCAGGATGTAAAATAAAAATAAATCTTCAGCCTGGCTATTGATTATGAATTTTCACCTTTGTACTGAAACCACAGCTTCAATGGTTTGCTGTTCGAAGCAAATTAATTACCAATCATCATTGTTATCAACAAAAACAAAACATCATTGTCATTGCATTGATATATCAATTTTTTCTGGTTTTTACACGTTCATTCAAAAGTTTTTACAAAGCTTTATCAGACGACACCGAACTAAAACGATTCATTTCCATCATTTAACGTTTCATCTATTGAATCATTTTAAAAGCTAGCAGAAAAAAAGCAAAAATCTTCCACTGCTAATCTGCACTGACTGAAAAAAATGGCGTGTTGTAGACTAGCCTCTATTCTTATCTACTTTGCCTAGGCGAAAAGTCAATACCGAACCGCGGCTATAAAAGTGAACAGAGAAGAAGGAGAAGAAGAAGGAGAAGGAAAATGCCGATTTTAACATATATTTCGTCCTACGGGGAAATATATAATAAGATATCTAGCTTTTCATATAATATTTATAATAAAGTAGTACTGTCAATGTTCCTAATTCAGAATAACAAACAATATGGAATGTAAGTCAAAGCAAGTTTAAAATATTTTTAACTTAAAAACACTGCACATCACTGTGGATCAAACTAAAACAAAAAATTCTACTCTGTTATAATCATGATCTTTATTTATTTTCACCTTTGGAATTAGGAAGTCAGAATTAAGATCAATGACAATTACAAACTAAACTATAAAAATATAAATGTAGCTATTTATTTTACATAACATTTGTTTTTTAATTGGTTTTTATATACCAGTAACAGCAAACCTTACATTTTTGCTGCAAAACTGTATTAGACGTTGTACTAAAATCGAATTGTGTTAACCCTTCATATGTAGTTTGTTTCAAGACTGATGGCGAACCTTTTCTGACACAAACAATTTTTAAATTGATGTTTTCTTTGAAAATATGTCGTTTTATACCCAAAAGTATATATGTGTGGGCAATGATCGTTAATGACCCCAACAATGGCCAGTGGTTGTTTTGTATTTAAAGCTGACCGGATTTTTTTTCTTGCATCAGTGTTATTGACATAGTTATGATTTCATCATAGTGTTTATGATATGCAGATGTATGTATGTTGACTTTTTTATTGGTATTTAAATTTGTAAAGGAAAATTGTGTTGTGTCAAAATTAAGATGCTTTTTCGATTCTATTGTAGTAACCATTGATTTTGCAGGTGGTTACGTGCTGGTTTCAGGTGAACCAGCAGACATTCGTTTAATGGAAAATTTTTGTCTTTATTCAATTTGACTTCTCTTCTCTGATTTAAGATTTTCTCCAAGAAACATAGTTTCTGAAAAGCCGTCACCAACTTGTATGTTTACACCACATACCGTTGAAATTTTCCTGCTTAAGTTTTTTCTTTTCACCAGACACAGATTGTACTTTCAACAAAAAGCTGTTGTCAGTAACAGTAAGACTGCACAATCTGCATGTTCCTCCAACTCTAGGTTTTCGAGAATAGACTTTTTTTAGGAGTAATTTTCAATAACTCTTCGTACATTTAACTAAAAAATTATATTCATCAGTCAACTGATATGCCACTTGAAAATTATGGGGAAGGAACGGCACAAATTAGTCAGAGAACTAAAAGTCACACTGGCAGCCTTTTTTAACTAAAAAATATTTTATTAAAATCATTATTATCCTATCAAGTTTGGCCAAAAACACATGTAGATGAAGGGTTGATAAGTTGGAATGTATGCCAATTAAGGAAAAACAAAAATATAATGGTTTTCCAAAAACAATGAATTTATAAAATTTTCTCTTCCAAACCACGTGCTCGGACTTTCATTCTTGCTTCTGCGTTTACCATTTTGATAAACAACGCGCTGCTTAAATTATTTGAGAATCCTGCTGAACCAATGAAATCAGAGAACGCAGCAGCCGGAACCAGGCTCTTCTTCGCCTCCATCCGTATATCAAAAAGGCAAGAAACCCTGGGTTCGAGGTTGTGAAACGGGAAAAAAGCAAAGTCAGCTAAAAACTGTATACCACCGTGTAACGTCAACACGAAAAGTTGGAGGATGATGATGAGGATGATGAAGATGAAGAACAAAATCGGAAACTGACATTCGCCTATCTCGTGAAACTACTATGCCTCCTAGCTCGTTTACGCTCGCTGTGGGGGCAATGAATAAATTGGATATTTACTTTAAAAACAGCGATAATATTTCTTGTTATCATTTTTTTCAAACACCTTATATTATTAACGTAATTCCCTTCAGCAGAGTATTATTTCCTCAAACAAACTCATTATTAAAAAGTGATCAAAAGAAACATTTTATCAGACGCAAAAATTGTCAACGAGGAATCGTGGAATACAAATATGTGAGAACCTCAGAGTCAATAACCCTACAATCCCGGACAAAATATTGTGGCAAAAGCATGAAATTCACGTCATGAGGCCCCCCTTCCCCCACCATCAATGTTATCAATGTTTGTTGGAACCTCTGGCTGGACACAACTCAAAACATTGATGCTGGGGGAGGGAGTATTTGAATTTTTCATGAAAAACATCAGTTTTGCCACAATTTTTGTCCGGGATTGTCTGAATTTTAAGAATAAAAATGGAAAGGGGTCTTCCTAGTAAAACGACACATTCTTTCAAGACTGACATCTCCCACAACATGTGTTGGCAGCCAGGTTGCCCCTTGTCACAGTTCGTGTAATTTTACACAAAATCAAAACAAAAGAACATGGCCCTACTGCAAAACAGGCTTTTGCAGTTTGTCAATATTTGTCAATTCAAACATGTACATACTCTAAACATGCTGTCAAGAATATGTGATACAAGAAATAACCAAAGTTTACGTGGCATACTGGGTCAAATGATGAACAATACAAAGTCGTCTAGCAAAATATATACCAAATGTATGTGAACATAAAACAGAAAGATAATTTTTCTCTGACAAGAACAGATATACCCTATATATACGTGTCATAATAATAACATAATATATAATTATAAATTTGTCTATGAAAATATATACAAAATGTGTGTGAACTCAACAGAAACTTTTTTCTTTCAAGCTGTGTAAACAAAACTAAGTGAACACCAAAATGGATGACAGTCAGTGGGACGCACTTGGTTTTACGCAAAGCCTTAAGTGCTTAGTCAAGGAAGGAATTTTTCGCTTGTTGCAGTAGGTCACATTTCTAAAATATCCAAAACAACGTTTTGCGACACGTCACCAACACGTCACCAACACGTCACCAACTGTAAAGAGTGTTTTCATTGGGAATTGTAACACGTCACCACACGTCACCACTTTTTTTTTATAAGAAGAGTATATTATTTTATTACTACAAAATATTAAAAAGATCTCTATTTACTGCATTTCAATAACACACAGGCATTTCACAAAGACTTTCTGGCCAAAAAACAGATCTACATGGCCACACAAAGGTCAGTCATGGTTTCCAAACAGTCTTATTAAAAAGATAAACAAATAAGCATACCATCAAGTTTGAGCTGCTAATGTATCCCATACAAGTTTAAAATGGTTATGCATGTCACTGTGCCACGCCATTGATAGTCAAAGCTATAGAAAGTATGTACAAACATACAGTTATGATTATTCAGGCCAAAGAAAAATGTATCAAGTATTTGAAGGCAGCAGAAATAAACTGGACTATATATACTATAGACAGTGAAATACAAGGTCATTATCTTGAAGGAAATATCTCATCATCAAAATAATTGTGCTTACAATTCCCTGTACTCCTTTACTACCATTGAGAAACAGTCTTGGAGTCCAGTTTAAGTCATTGCCTCATGTATTAGGTATAGATTATATAAAAGGGGTTTTGTTTATTTAGTTTATGGACTTGTGCTTAGTTACGACTGCTACTTAGGACATCTTGTCAGTGTATGATGGCTCAAACAAAACAAAATGTGACATAATGAAAGTAGAAACAGAAGTGTTTCACACGTTACACACGTTACACACACGTTACGCACACGTTACACTTGTTTTTTGGCTGACTTTTCAATAAAGTACACTGTTTTGGAACACGTTACACACGTTACATCAACTTCTTTTTAAAAAACAAATACATATCTTTTTATAAAAAAGTGTGTAACGTGTGTAACGTGTCAAATTCCCTATAGATTTCTTAGAACATTAAATGTAACGTGTGTGTAACGTGTGTGTAACGTGTACAATGATATCCCTAAGTTTAAAATTACTTATTATAGTTCTCTCATAAGAACAAGGTCTTCAAAATGGACAGTTTCATATCATGAATCGTGTAAATCTTTGCGTATGTCTGCTGCGACACGCCATTTTTTTTTTTTTTTTTTTTACAGTGAATGAACTAACATCAGCTGGCAACTTGGGTATTTGACGGATAAGAGAACACTTATTTCTTTTAGTTAGTCCGGGTAGATTTCCCTTTTTTTGTGGATCTTTGTGATGAGTTGCCAGACAGAATAGGTAGCTTTCTTAGCATGTCAATAAATACTTGATGATGAATACATTGGGTATATTTTGCAAACTGTTCTTCCTGATATGTTCATCTCCTGATGCAGATATCTTAAAATGTACAGGCATTTCAAAGGAGTCTTTCTATATTCTGTCTTCATCCAAGGGGGGAATATCAAACTGCTAATTTTCTTTGTTTACTTTGGAAAGAAAACGTTTCTTCCAAGAAAGAGAGGTTTTCCGGGAAAGAGAGACACGAAAATTATGTCCATATGATCGAAACAAGTTAGTTATATGAAGAACTGTTTAGGTTTTCCAACAAAAAGAAGATCCACATGGTGCAAAGCCAAACTGTCACAACTAAGTCCGCCATTACGGATATTTCAAAAAACTGTTTATCACTGCAATTTTAATGTCAATGGTAGTTACAGAACCAAAAATCACACACGGTTGCCAAGCAATCAAGCATTTAACTTTGAAATTTTCAGACAACCCTCCACAAAATATATTGGGAAAACTTAAAATATTGGTTTTAAAAGGGAAAATGCCCCTGCAATTTGATAAGCCAGGTCCCCCTCTGCCCCCAAATTCAATGTTGCTTATGTTGAAAGATAACAGAATGTTTCTGGGGTGAAGAAAAGTAGTGGGAAGCCTATCAGCACTTCATACAACATTGAGATCAGGGGGAAGGGGGTTTTCTCAAATATTTTGTGGGGGCTTGTAATTTTATAATTATTACAGAGACAAGCAGAAACTGGCTTGGATTTTTTCAAATTTTAATCGTGACTAAAAAAGAAACAACAGGCCAGAAAAAACTGAAGAGAGTACAATTTCACGCAGCAAGTGCCAGCAAGCACAATGTCCGCCTCTGATCTTCAGATACAGCAAATACTCAGTTTTACTTTAAAAACATTGTATGTACGAAAACGAATGTCTATGAATTCTAAAGGACTGTTTATTTATTATTGATCATATATAGATATATATATTGTAACTGTTGTAGAGAAATACTTTTCACAAAAGAAACACCATGAACTGCTTTTATAGCTAAGTTTTTCGGTGGATTGAATTTTACTAAAACTCTGAAAAGCTCCCAAAATTTTACCATCCAATAAAAGGGCGAATTCATATACAAGGGAATAAAGTGGTGATGTCAAATGAAAACTTAACAGCCAAGTTTTTATATTGAATTTGATAGTGAGTTAGTGCTCTCTTTACCCTCAAAGTATTTTCATGTTACTTTAGTATTAAAGTGCGTTTCAAATGAGCTTGCACAGTTTTTATAAATGCTTGGCAAATTTGAAGTTTATGAGATATTTCAAAAATTCTTTTTGCGCTGTGTCAAGCTTAAAAAGCACTTTTTCATGATATAAAAAATTTGGAAGAATAATGAAAATAGAAACGAGGAAGAAAAAAAACGAGCTTTTTATAGAACAGAACAAAACAGCTCAATTTTTTGTGAAAAAAACTTCAATCTTTGATCGTTCAAAAAGCGAAATAATTTTTCAAAAAAGTAAAATAGATCGCAAGATATAATCTTTTAAAGTCACTTAGGTCGTATGCTTCTCGTGTTTACAAACTTGTAAGGATTTGATGAAAACTGGGGGTGATAGATTTTGCAACATTTAATATAATTGGGAATACGTTGGATATAATGACTACGTGAGCATTCAACTTTGAATGTTATTCCATTGTCTTCCCCATTGTCTCCATACCGTGTACTGTAAAAGTATCCCTTTGTGATTAATATAAAAATTTATGACTTACGGACGGGAAGTTAAATTGTGCAGGGATATGTTAAAGCGTAGCTGGATGCAGAGCGATAGATTTTGCTATGTTCTATGTGTGTTGTCAGGAATTTCAGGAATGTATGTGATTGTTTTTTTTCGCCAAATAAGTTGCTTGAAAGCGTATTTTCAACCAATGAAAAGACGTGAAATAAATCGTGCAAACTTCTGTTTGACTTGTTTTTTATCCTAGCTATACGCGGAGTAGTGTTCGAAGCTACAAGATTTTGATTTGGGATTTTGATCAAGAGGAAAAGTGTACAAGTGAACTGGGTAATATGCTCAGCATCTTAAAAATTACCCAAACGTTAGCTTATATATATTTAGAACGCCTGCTTTGAAAAAAAGACATGTTTTATTTTGAGGGAAATAATTTATTTGGTAAAGAAGGTCGTTGAAAAATGCAGTACAATACTGATGTGAACCTACTACTGCATGTATGTATAATATAAACATAACACTTGACAAAGATTTTTAATAAATCGAAATATTGTGAAAATTTCTTGTGTGTCTTTTTTGTCTTATATATAAATATAAACGTATATACTTATAAAAGTATGAAAGAAGAAAACTATTTTTCGTTGAACTTTAAGTTTCTTCCTTCACGGATTTATCAGCTGACTGAAGTGGTTTTAAAATAAAGTAAAATTGCTCCTGACTGTCGAGCACTTTCAGAGAAGAGAAATGTATGCTAATATATAATGAACTAAAATTATTCTCTGATAATTAACTACCTTAAGGGAAGAAATTTTGGCAGGGAGAAATTTTGGCCGATTTGGTGGATTGCTTCAAAAACCGCCAAAATTTCTTCCCCCCAAAATTTCTTCCTTTAAGGTAGTAGGAGTTCAAATACTTAGAGAATGCAAATATAAAAACATGGGGAAAAACAAAAAAAAAAACCCTGAAAATCTAAAAAGCTGAAAAAATGACCAAGAACAGAAGGATTAAGAATTTAGAACCTAGATTAGCATGCCTAACAAGACAAAAAGAACCAAAGGTTTAGAGTAATGATGTGTAGTTCTCAAAGGGAAAAATTGAATATAATAATAGAAAAGTTTCTGAATTTTTTTATCTTCTTCCATGCAGCATGCTCAAAATATATTTATATAAAATAAATTAATTAGATAACTATATATACCAAATAAAATAGACAATGTATATGTAAAATACAATGAAATAATACTCAACAGTACGATATACAAGAAGACATACTACATTTCTGAGAATATAACCACATTTTTTTAAGCACAGCAAAAATGGGTTTGAAACCATGTGTTTATTTGTTCATTAAAGGAAGTGACGGTTAATAGCATTTTTCTTATTTTTTACATAAGAATGTATTTTCTGTAATGTGCAGGCAATTTGTCTCAACACAAAAGTATATATTTACCCATAACTGAACAATAAAACATCCAAAATCAGCATTTTTGTCTCTTTGATAACACTTTTCCAGCAATAATATTGAAGTTTATTCTCTTTCTTATACATCATCTTGTATCTTCATGCATTGCCAGTTATCATATCTGACTTGACAACAATTAACTTTCTTTTATTGAACATATCGTTCTAAGCTGGGATTACCAACACAGCCACTGCGCACTATTTGCTTGCAAAAGATTCAGTTTATTGGACAAACAGTCTTCAATTCCATCCAAGTAAAATAACAATGGCTCCAGCTTGATGATTAAAGCAATGCATTGAAATGCAGATATATAAACCTCAATAAAAGGGGTAGCTACATATCTAGCCTACCATTCTGCACTTAAATTATTCATGGAGGTATTTTTTCTACCTCCATGAATTATTAGAGGATTCAAATCAAAGAATAATTACAATATCAAGTCAGGAATTTTTATCATTGATTTATATAAGCAGGAACATTAATCACCAGTAATTCTAATACTTTCAAAACTCTGCTATATCTGTTTTTGTCCCTGATACAGTCATTGTCTCCTCTTGCCACTCATTTAAGTATTTTAGAAAGGCATTTGTTTGTATTTTTTTTAAATATTTCATGCGTAACAATATTGAAATCGCTGGGATACCAGACGACATTACCGATGATAATTTAGAAAACAAGGTAATCGAGCTCTGTCAAAACCTGAATGTCCCTATTGCTCCCAGTGACATAGAAGCATGTCATAG
This sequence comes from Turritopsis dohrnii, assembly GCA_027922465.2. NCBI lineage: Eukaryota > Metazoa > Cnidaria > Hydrozoa > Anthoathecata > Oceaniidae > Turritopsis > Turritopsis dohrnii. Next base: position 36,185 of record BQMF02000379.1, on the reverse strand, counting down.
ACTTCCAGCACCTAAAAAGAACCCTAAAGGTCTTCCTAAACGAACTATTGTTCGTTTCGTTAATCGGAAAAACTGTATGAAGCTCCTAAAAAAAACGCAAAGAACTCAAAAACAAAAACTTTTCGTCAATCGGCCTTGACCGTTTCAATCTCTATATCAATGAGAACTTATGTCCAGCTTACGTAGACATTTGGAAAGAATGTGTTGCGCTACACAAGGAGGGGAAAATTGAACGTTATTGGACTTTTTATGGCGTGCCCCATATCAAAATCTCTGTAAACTCTAAGCCTGTGAAAATTTTTCACATGGACATCTTTGACGAGCTGTTTCCTGTCTCTTCTACAGATGAGTAATCTTTTTTCATTTTCTGGTAAACTTATGTTTAAAGTAATCCAGCCTTTGTTTCGGGCGCCATTCTTGCTTATGGCACGATTTGTTTTTTATTTGCGCCTCACAAAATTTTAAAATGGCAGATCTGTGGGGGTAGCTGTTGTTGTTTGCTGCCTTTCTAGTTTTGACTACAAAATGCTGTTTCTCTGGCCATTTTTCTTGATTTAGCATAAGTTTTGTGTTTGCTAGTGTTTCTACAAAATGCAAAAGTACTTCTGTGGGATATGTAATGGATTAATTAGGAAAAACTCTAAATCAATTTTTTGTGATTTCTGTCAAACTTGGGTTCATCCCAGATGTAATTTGCTAAGCTCCTCCGATTTTGACTCCCTATCCAAATCGAGTGAAGTCTGTTCATGTCTTAAGTGTAATTCTGAAACCCTCCCGTTTGGTTCTGATCATCTATTTGAAGAAAATTTCTTTTCATGCATAAATTCAACTTGTGCTCCACCTTCCGGACCTTCCTCTACTAGCAGTAGTGATGATGAGCAATTTTATGATAACATTGACTGCAAATATTACGATGTCAATTCCTTTCAATCAAAGCTTTCTCGCATTTTTAAACCTGAATCAGGTCTTTCCTTTTTCCATTTAAATTGTGACTCCTTATCTCTGCATTTTGATGAAATTAATATCACTCTTAACCAATTAGGTCATAATTTTAGTGTACTAGGATTTAGTGAAACTAGGTCAAGTCATTCTACACCTGATTTAGAAAATTACACTCCTTACTTCAACCCTGCCTCAGGAAAAGCTGGAGGTACTGCACTTTATGTTTTATCCTCTCTAACTTCAGTTCCACGTAATGACCTCTCCAACATTCTTTTCGACCCTAAAAATCTTGAGTCAACATTTATAGAAATCCAAAGACCCAGGCAATCTAACATTGTGGTTGGCTGTTTATACAAACATCCATTGATGGATATAAAAGATTTCGTTAATTTATTCCTAAATCCTTTTCTTGAAAAAATAAGCAAAGAACGCAAGCCACTAGTCCTTATGGCTGATTTCAATATTAACCTTTTAAATCAAAACACTGATCCAAATGTAAATTTTTTCCTAGACCCTCTTCAGTCCCACTTTTTATTGCCTCACGTAAATATTCCCACTCGTGTAACTCTAACATCTAAGACTCTAATTGATAATATTTTTATGAATCATTCTTTAGGAAGTAATTCAATTTCTGGAAACCTAACTTTATCCATCTCCGATCATCTTCCACAGTTTTTATTATCTTTTAATGATGTAACTAAAAATGATGAGAAAAAATCAAATAACTTTTATAGAGATTGGAATAAACTTGATACAATAGGGTTCAAAAAAGATTTCAATGACATTAATTGGGATAATTTGTTTTTAACTGTAGATAATGTAAATAGTTCTTTTAACCTTTTCTTTGATAAATTAAACAAACTTGTGGATTCCCATGCTCCAATAAAAAAGTTAAGTCGTAGGCAACTAAAAAACAAATCTAAACCATGGATAACAGCTGGTATAAGGAAATCAATTTCTTTAAGAAACTCCTATTACAAAAAATTCATTAATTCTAGTAATAAAGCCCTAGGTAAGCATTTTCATCACCTTTATAAATCATATCGTAATCGAATTGTCAACCTAATTAGAAACAGTAAGAAAAATCATTACAATCGTTACTTCCAGAAAAATATTCGAAACAATAAAAAAATATGGGAAGGTATCAATGAAATCATCAACAAAAGAAGTAAAAAGAATTGCCCAAACAATATCTCTCTAAAAGTTGATGGTAAGATCACCTCTGATCCACATTTAATTTCATATACATTCAACAACTACTTTTCTTCTATAGCTGATAAAATTCATGGCAACATCAAATACTGCTCCAAGAATTTTAAAAATTATTTAAAAAACATGAATCCTAACTCTTTCTTCTTTTCACCAGTTTTGCCAGCTGAAATAAATAAAATCATTACCTCTCTTGACATAACCAAATCTACTGGTCCTTATAGTATCCATAATCTATTACTAACCTCCTTGAGCAACGAATTCTCCATAGTATTAGCAAAACTATTTAATATGTCTCTCCAAAGTGGCGAATTTCCTACAATTTTGAAATCTTCTACAGTAATTCCTGTCTACAAAAACAAAGGGTCTCCCCTGGAAGTAATTAACTACAGACCCATATCCCTTCTCTCTAACGTAGATAAAATTTTTGAGAAACTTGTCTGTCACCGACTTCAGGCTTTTCTTGACAAATTTGAAATTTTTGCTGACAAGCAATTTGGATTCAGGAGTAGGTATTCTACTATTCATGCTCTTATCAGTTTGACTGAGAACATTCGAAAACACCTTGACAAAGGTAATTTTTCTTGTGGTGTATTCATAGACCTTCAGAAAGCATTTGATACTGTAGACCATGAAATTCTCTTAAGCAAACTAAACCACTATGGAATTACTAACTCCTGGTTCAAATCCTATTTATCAAATCGCTATCAATCTGTGTCTGTTTCCAATGTTATGTCATCTTTCTCTTTAATAAAACATGGTGTGCCTCAAGTTTCTGTGCTTGGTCCACTATTACTTCTAATCTACATTAATGATCTTGCCAACTCAATCCTTCACTCAACTGTTTTTCATTTTGCTGATGATACTAGTCTCCTCTACTCTAGCCCTAATCTTAAATCGATTAAAAAGCATATTAATATAGACCTCAAACAACTTCTACATTGGCTAAATGCTAACAAAATTTCTTTAAATGCTACTAAAACAGAGGTTATCCTTTTCAGACATAAAAATAAACAGCTTGACTACGATGTTAGATTAAAACTAAATGGGAGAAAATTACATTTCGCAAACTCTGTTCGATATTTAGGAGTAATTCTCGACCCCCACTTTAACTGGGAAGCCCATTTTAGCTATCTTGCCCTAAAACTGAGGAAAACTAACGGTGCGCTCTCGATCCTGAGACACTTTTTGCCCAGGAATATCTTAGTTAATACCTATCATAGTCTTTTTTCTTCTCATACCAATTACGCTTGTCAAGTGTGGAGTCAAGCCCTACCAAAACAACATCGCATTATCAAGCTCCAAAAAACTGCTCTTCGCCTCATTTCTTTCTCTCATTTTAGACATGCCTCAAAACCACTCCTTTATTCTCTAAAAATTCTCAGGGTTTCTGACTTTATTTATCTATCCAATTTAATTTTTATATACGAAATTTTGAACTCTCTTGCACCTATTGACATTCGCAATCTTTTCAATCTACGATTCCTTCCAACAGCTCACAACACTCGTGGCTCTTCTATCCGCCTCCTCTCCAGACCTTTCATCAGAACATCCATATTTGGTTTAAATTCGATTCACTATAAATGCATTATTTCTTGGAACAACATGCAACACCAGTTATCACAACATGATCTCTCTTCACTCAGCTTTGGTATATTTAAATCCTATTGTAAGGAAATTCTCTTAAATTATTATTCTTCCTGATTACTTAATTACATATCCTGTTCTCTTTTTGCATTCCGCTATTTATTGTTACTTTTTTTATTATTTGTTTATTTTCTTCTATTTATTGCTGATTTGTTTGTATATTTCTTCTCTGTCATTTTTTTTTTATAAAAATGAAAAAAAAAAATTAAAATTTTTTTTTTTCTTTTTTTTATTTTTTATTTATTTATTTATTTATTTTTTCTAAACTAGTATATAGATTATAATAATACATCATTATAATAGATCTATATCTCCTTTGGTGGCCACCACTAGATTAGTTTTTGCTATTTGGTGGTCTCCAATATAATATTTATATGATTGCAATGTACTATAATCTATCAGAATAAATTACAAATAAATAAATAAATAAAATAAATAAATAATAAATAAAATTAAAATTACATGCACAATCTAAAAACATGACTGCATATTTCATATAGATAAAAGCTTACTACTTCATGTCTACATACATCTTAACACATCTACATCTGAAAATGCAAAGTCATATGAAAATAGAAAACATAGTAAGGAAAACTGAAGCAGCCAGTGACGCAACATACTCAGTCATAACCTAATCACAGTGAAACGAAGCGATTTCTTACACATAGTAGATATTCATACCGAGTTTTCGTTTGTTTTGAAATAGAATATTTCTGCCATTTCATTACAGGTGTCCTTGCAGTTCAAAATAATATCACATGACATACAAGAATTTAGTGAAAGTCACGTGATTAAAGTGACGGAAAAAGATATAGACGAAAAGAAAAGACGTAGATATATGTCCCAGAAAAATGAAAGTCGTGGGAGATCGTGGTCTTCCTTGATTTTATTTTCACAAGATTTGGTAAATTTAATGCTTTATCTTGCCTTGACAATTAGCAGGATATCAGGGAATTCCTCCTTCCATCGATATAACACCAACAGATTTCGCTCTGTACGACGCTATAAATGGCTGTTTATCATCCTTATAAGGCAGAATACAATTTAAGTCTTGTTTAAAAGTCTAAAAGCTTCTTTGACAAAAGTCTGTCTGAACTGAGATTGTACAGAAAACGTATAGATTAAGTTAAAAGTGGCTTTTTGTGACTTATCATTTTGATCGCTTCATGCCGCTTGGCCGCCATTTTTGACAACACACATAGGACCGTCTTTGTTTTCTTAAAACAAAAGAAATTCAATGAACATTTTTGTTTGTCGAATCTCGCTCTGCATCCAGCTACGCTTTAACATATCCCTGATTGTGTAATTATTCTGTTGAATAGAGCCGTTCAGTGAAAAGATCATTTCTTACCCCCGAAAGATCAATGAAATCATAACATGTCAGAATCAGAATATGTCAAAATATGCAACCTAAGTGACTTTAAAGGATTATGTCTTGTTAATAGGTAGAAAAAGGAGGAACGAAAACAAAATGTCTGTTACAAAAACATGTATTCGGTATAAGTAGTCAAGATATAGGCAAAAAAGTACATAGTGCAGTGTGCTAAAACGATTTCCAAACATTTCTTGTCTCCAAATTTCTTCCAGTCTGTAAACGAATAAAAACATAGTCAGATCACAATCGATGACCCAAATTTAAGATCAACATACAGTTATAAAAGTTAACATTAAATGACAGGAAGCTTCTGTGTAACTTTATTATTATTATTATTATTATTCACAATGTTTAAAAACAGGTGCATCACTTCAGTATTTACATATTTACATCTATATAAAACTGCTATCAATGTGGGACCTGTTATATAAGATAAATGTGAAATAAAGTTAATATAAATGGGGGATTGGAGAGATATCTGAAAAGAAGCAAACGAAAAATGTCGTAAAAGCCACAAACAAAAGCTCGTTAGAAAAAGAAAAAATCTACTACCTTCCATAAATCACTAGGAAGATCTAAAGGTAATTTCAGTGACATTTCCTGAATATGAATCACATGAAATGCACCACGAAAACAAACCAAATAAAAATAATGAAAATAATTAGAAATTGTGAGACTTCAGAGCTCTCTTAAAACAAATAAAATCACCTTCCTTTCTTAAAGAAATCGGAAGATCGTTATACAATTTCGCCCCAGAATAGAGGAATGTTTGTCTACCTAACTCCAGCTTGAGTTTCGGTAATTTCAAGAGTGAGTTCTGATTTCTTGTTCGTAGGTTATGTTTATTTAGTTCAAAGTAGTTTTTCATTGGACTACATACATCACCACTCAAACAGTTCCAGTTACTTCGCAATTCCTGTATAGATACTTTCAATCAAATTGTCAAATGTTGTTTCTGTTAGTTTCTTAACTCTCTGTTGTTATCATATCTTGAATATTGGTCACTGTTGAAAGTCTGCCTTATCAAGTCGAATAAAAACATGTTATTTGCAAGTCATCTGTTGCAATATCTATTAGTTGCGTTAAGTTCTGTAATTATGTGACTATTTCAATTTGCTTAGATAATTTTCCTGTATTTTATCAAAACATTTCAAAGTATGTAAAAAGCAAAACTTACAAATATCCATATCAATTACAAAGAAAATAAATATATAAAAAAGATTGCAATACAATTGTGTAGAAGGGACTGGAAGGATCGTTACTTATATGCTGCCTATATATACACTATAACAATATCAAAACGGCTTCATTTACCTTATTTTCCAATGTAACACCCACGTGGATCATGACATTCAGGTGTACGTTCTAATTATATAAAGAATTTATAAATGACACTTAATGAAACAAATAGCTTTCCATAACAAAGTAAATCGTGTGTACTAAAGAAATGGTAAATACTTCGTTTTGTTTAAAAAGTATTATTGTACATATTGTGTTATTAATAGTATGATCAAACTTACCAGCAAAAGCGTCCTCCAAATTCTTCAACAAATTTCTTCCAAAATCCATATTGTCTAAAACATTTTACAGACATTGAAATACAATTTTGTAGATGGAAGAAGAAGGAATGTCACTAACGCTTTTCTGTTTACAATGGTACAATGTTTAAAGATGCCGTTTATTAACCTTTTTTACTAAAGCTTGGTTTCCAATAAAATTATTTTTGTTGCGCAACCGTTTTGCAGCACTTTGTTGTGCAACAAGTGTAGGAAATTGTTGCAGAGATAGATTTTATTCTATCTCTGCAACAGGTGTTGTACAACATATCTTTTGTTCTGAAAAACGGTTGCACAACCGTTGTGCAACAAAAATAATTTTATTGGAAACCAAGCTTAACGCTACTGCTATGTTGATCAAGGTAAATGGAATAACATTTTTCCTGTATTGTTTTTGGACTGATAACATAAAACAAAAACAACGTACCTTTCTTTCCAAAAGTGCTGCATTCTCTATTAATGCAAGGTGTGAGTTCTAAGCCTAATAATGAATATAATGAATAAATGTCACTTTGAAAGTAATTTGTAGTAGTTTACATTCTTATATACTGCTTGGATGTGGCACAAATATCAAATAAATCAAAAATATCACGATAGAAAAGAAAACAAAAGAAACCGCGGCTATCTTCATGACTTATAGTCAATAGCCAATCTGTTTTCGTTTTTTTTTTTTAACATTTACAACATATCGACAAATGTGATAAAGTGTTTCTTTTTTTGTTCCACAGAGGCTATTTCCTTAAACATATGTTCTCAAATTAATGAAATTAATAAACCTACTGATGGCATCTTTCAATTTTTTGACCAAATTTCTTTTGAAAGCTGCATTGTTTCGGAAATAAAAAAAATTGATGAATAATTAGATTAAGGGATGGGCGGTCTTAATGCTTCGCAACCTTCTCTACAAAATTCATTAGCTTATTCTATTGAGGTAATTGATTTCAGGTGTGGTTTTAATATCTAGTATTTCTGTTATCGTCATAACTATAGCGCTGACTTGAAAGGTTTCACAATTTTTCATAACAAGGGTAAATAAAGGGTACATGGTTTTGACTTTCATTACTTCTGTTGTCTTCATAAGAAAAGTAATGATTTGAAAGATAGAATAACAAATTATCTTAACCAAAATGCGACTATGGTAGGTGCCTTAATATGACAAAGTCCAGCATAAGTAAAAGAAATCCAGTGCAAATTCTCGAAAAGTTTCCAGTTCAATAAAATCTAAATGATTCACCTTTTTGAACATGACTATGCTTTGAAAACACACATATTGACGGTACATAAATTAAAGTTGTTACCTGTATCAGCAATCATACATGGTTTACCCGGAACACAATCAGGTGCGCGACCTATTCAGATATATTTTAATTTATTAAATCATACTAATTTGCAGTAACAGATTATTCATTTTATCAAGAATACAGATGTTTGTTGTTCCACAAGGGTTATTTCCTTAAATATTTGTTAATGTAGTCAATAAAATTAACAACGCCATCTCTCAAATTGTTGATCAAGTTTCTTTAACAAGTTTTATTGCTTTAGAAGTGAAAAACTGAAGAAAAATATGTTTAAAATACTGACAATCTCGATAATTCAGAAATTCCTCAACCACATGCATGCGCTAATTCTATTAAGGCATTTGACTTGAGGATTGTAAGTATTTCTGTTATCCTTCTAAAGGATATACTGACTTGAAGATGAACTAAAAGATTATTTTAAGCATGTTAGTTTTCATTTTTTTATTGGAAGCACACAAAATAGTTCCTGAGATACGAATAATTCCCTTAAGGTGGATTCATCCTAACTCAAATCACATTTTAAGTCAAAATTTAAAAAATGTGATTTTTTCTGAATGTGCTTCCTAATACATCTATTTTATTCAAAATTTATCGCAAAATCAGAATATTGCATTCATTTTGGCTCAATATTGACAGTTAACCTAATAAATTGATTTTATTGAAGGTCGTTAAAAAAATTAAGCCAAGAAAATTTGAAAAAATTGTTTGGAGTAAGATTTATTAGTAGAGTGTGTTTGCAGTTTGAGAGACTTTCTCCGTTTGGTTTTCCATCGATCCGTAAAATGAATAAGTCTACTTTACTCTGATGACATTGTATTCATGTAAAAAGCACGAATATATCAGGAAAAGAGTCTGATATTCTGAGAAGAAGCTGGAAGCACAGTTTGTGAACATCCCGCATTTGCATATTTACACTTTGTTATCTGTTTTGAACGGATAAAGATACCCCAAATCAAAGGAGAAGGGGCACTGGAAATACTGGCAGTTGTTCAAAGGCAAGCACTAAGAAATATTATTCGAAAAAGCGAAAGTATCATGGGAAGAAGTCCATCCAGCAATGATGTGCTGATGTAAAAACTGTTTTTGGCAAAAAGATAATCATGATGAAACTACTAAATCATTTGAAGCGATAACTACGTCAGCCTCTGCTTCAAAGATCATTGACATTGAAATACAAAGTGCTCCTGTGTCATCATTATTATCAAAATTGCCAATATTGGGATACCGATTAATTGATCGATGACGATGTTTCCATTTTTAGCAAATGTTTTTAGTTCGCTTTGCTGTCCTGAATGAAAAGATGTGAAATCCCTTGAACTCAGTGACATTAATGTAAAAAAGAAGGTTTTAGCAAGATTCTTACAACTGAAATGTAGAACTTGTGCATACACAAAATCGTTTTTCACCTCAAAGCAACTTGGATTATCAGAAAAGAAACACAGAGATGGTCAAAAGTTTTATGACGTAAACGTCAGAACTGTTTATACACGTAGACAAGTTGGAGTTGGACATGAACATTGAAGCTTTGTTGCTTCTTAAATATGCCATCACCCATACTCCCTAACAGTTATGAAAAGATTTCTAATAGATTCAAGGAATCTGCCAAAATGGTACCAGAAAGTATGTCCACAACAGCTTCATCTATACGTGGAGACGCTTGACTGATGTGGATGTGTCAGTAGAGGTTTCACCTATATATGAATGGAGCAGTTACTGCTGTTTGCATTGATAGTGGCAAGGTTCTAGATACAGTAATTAATGATGAAGCAATAGCAGAATACAATATTTTGAAGGGAATAGGGATTGAGCCTGGTGAACACATGACGAAAGGTTTACATTTTCAAAATAATCTAAACAAGATTCGCAAAAATGCGACTATATATTTCCCCAAAGTTGCGAAACTTTTGTCAATTATTGTGTGTACATTGATAACCATAAGAAAAATGTATCAACAAGTAATAACAATAACTACCATCAATGTCATACTCAGATAAAAATGTTGTCCTTACTAATCAGGGTGGAATTGAATTTAATACCACAAAAGAAGTTATTTTGAACTTATTAAGAAATGAAGATGTTCATGGTCAAATGATAGGTTGCTCTTATAAATTTTGCTGAGTAATACTTTCCCTTAAACAACTAAATATCAACAACCGCACCAATGTGTAAGGCGATTAATAAACATAAGCATAATTAAACATATGATTGTTGCAGAAGCTTGACATCCTTTATACCATAAAATCACGACAAAACAATGTAATTCAACAGAAGACACTTGCACTTGCTTTTTGTAACTCAGATAAAACTATCTTACAACATTATACTACAATCAAATTTGTATACAGATTTACAAAAGAAGAAAAGAATACTTTGAGTTAGACATATAAGCAAGTAACTATAACCATAAGAAAGATATTGGCAAAGAACTCAATACCAGTTGGTAGAGTCCAAGTAAATTATTCATTTATTTAAAATTTAAAAACATAAAAATACGTGACTTTAAGTTTCATGCATATCACAATCATCAGATGTATAAAATATAGATGTATAAAATTTTAAATAAATGAATAAGCAAATAACTATCAAAAGCACTTAAAAGCCCTTCAAATTAGCACTTCAAATTTGGACAGAAGTGACAATTTATAAAATTAAATTCAAGTATTCGGAATAAACATCTCTGTTCAAAAAAATATGTGCACACCCATTATTTATTATATATTTGATAAAGATATGTAAATCCCAAATGAAAAAAACAACAGATTTCGGTAATGAAAATAGACTACACATACATAACCAAATCACTACAAAGCTGAAAGTAGACGTTCGTGTTCTGGCTTGATTTAATTTACAGATTGTTTGTTGGATTATGCTTTAATTTATATACGTTTGTTGTTTGTGTAAGGAAAATTGACAGTATACCAATTTTTACTAAAACATCATATATATACAGTATCAAAACAGTATAGGTGATCATGGAATTAATCCATAATAAATTATGTTTCTGTTGTCAGATTAAATGACTATCTAGGGAAGAACATTTTTCGACCACAGATTCTTTCAAGTTAATTGTGTCTCAATCTTGTCTGCTAAAATATTATACGCAATTGGTTATCACATTTTTACTTGCTGTTTTTTTATATAATGTACTTTCTGAATTAACTGGTTGAACTGGTTGTTTTCCACATAAAAGGTTTCCTTTTATAGCTGTATATACATCATATGTGTGTTTTCAGTTCACATTATATCAGGACGTAAAATAAAAATAAATATTCAGCCTGTATTGATAATGAATTTTCGCCTTTGCACTGAAATCGCAGCTTCAATGTTCCAAGCATTTAATTACCAATCATCATCATTATACACATAGCATTTTTGTCATCAACAAAACAAAAACAAAACAATATTTTTCTGTTTTCTACACGTTTCTTCAAAAGTTTTTACGAAACCTTTTAAGTCAATACTGAACTAAAACGATTTATTTCCATCATTTAACGTTGAATTCTCTTGAATCATTTTAAAAGCTAGTGGAAAAAAACAAAAATCTTCTACAGCCCATTCGCACTGACTGAAAAAACATGGCGTGCTACTTGACTGTAGACTAGCCTCTATTCTTATCTACTTTGGTGGCTAGGCGAAAATTCCATTCTGAACCGCGGCTATAAAAGTGAACGGAGAAGAAGAAGGAGAAGAAGGAAACTGCCGGTTTTAACATATATTTCGCCCTATGGGGAAATATATAAAAAGCGACACTCGACTTACCGTATGTCTGCAACGCAGCTGAAAAAGCGAAAAATTTTAAGAAATTTAAGAAAGACAACTCAAGATGAAAACATTGATATGGAAAGATCTACATATGATTCTAGATGAAGTCTTATTGATAGTTTTTAATATTTTTCATATATGTAGATCTTATATTGATTTTTACGTTTTTTTATGTTTTTCACATTTCATCTGAGCCGGTCGGCTCATACTTTTTGAACGGCTGGTCCAATTTGCTTCATTTTTTCAAGAAATGTTCTTAAAACTCTAAAGTATGTTCTAAAACTCAAGTTAAGCAATTATCTTAATTTACTTCTGCTCTGTAACACATTCTGTTCACTGTTTTCATCCAAAAATTTAAGTTAACCGAGAGACAGCCATTTAACCGCTATAGTTCAAATATCTCAACAGTTTGAAGTTTTAGAACATTGGTCCACCCTTAAATAAGTATTCCTAAAAGTTTGAAATCAGAGCCATTTATACTTTTGAAAATATGAGCCGACCAGCTATAGTTGTATTTTATTATTTATGAGGTCGCAGCCAAGGCCGCCATTTTTTGCTTTAATTTTATTGCCCTAATTTTATTAGTATGTTGAAAAAACATTAAAACTGACTTGAAATCATTTCGTTTCTTTAAAAATGTCCAGGTTAGGATGAATCCACCTTAATTTGACAACGTCCATTAATATTAGCTGAAATTGAGCCCAAATTCTCAAAGTATTATCCAATTCAATAAAATCTAAAATGATTCACCTTTTGGAGCATAACTATGCTTTGAAAAAATGCATGCTGAGGGTACATACAACACGTTCTTACCTGTATCACCAAAAATACATGGTGGTTGGCCACGTCTACCACAATCATACGGACGACCTATGCAGATATATATTAACATTAAATGAAGATAATCAAAATACAGAATAGTTACAAGAAGAGTTAATAAATAGTGAAAACTACCTTCCAATGTTACTAAGGTGACGTAAAGTAAAAGGAATACAAAAGTCAGATTATGTGTTAAATGCAAAATTCAGGTATTTGTTGTTCTAAAAAGAATATTTTCTTAATGTGTTTTGTAATCAATGAAATCAATAAATCTACCGAGTGAGGCATCTTTCAATTAGTGGACCAAATTTATTTAATACACTCTCTTGCTTTACAAGAGAAAAATTGAAGAAAACTATGTTTAAAACGGTGACAATCTCGATAATTCCGAAGGTCCTCAACCACATTCATGCGCTTATTCTATTGAGAAGGTTTTCATTGTCAGTATTTCCGTTACTCATACAAAAAAATATTTAGCTGAAGATGAACCAAAAGACTATTTTAACTGCGTTTTCGTGATTGAAATTATGTTTTCATTGGAAGCACACAAAAAGTTACCGAGATACGAACAATTTCATCAATTTGACAACGGACAATAAAATTAAGAGAAGTTGAGCACAAATTTTGGAAAGGTTTTCCAGTTCCATAAAATCAAGGTAATTCACCTTTTTGAACATAAATAACACATGTTGAGGGTACATACAATACGTTTCTTACCTGCATCACCCCAGATACATGCTGGTTGGCCAGGTTTACCACAATCATGCGGACGACCTGTTCAGATATAACATTGAATGAAGATAATCAAAATACAGAAAAGCAACTGGAAACGCCCAATAAAATTAGAAAAAATTGAGCCCAAATTCTCAAAATATTATCCAATTCAATAAAATCTAAAATGATTCACATTTTTGAGCATGACTATGCTTTCAAATAACACATGTTGAGAGTACATACAATACGTTTCTTACCTGCATCACCCCAGATACATGCTGGTTGGCCAGGTTTACCACAATCATACGGACGACCTATGCAGATATATATTAAAATAACAATGAAGATAATCAAAATAAAGAGTACCTTTAAGAAGATTTGATAAATAGTGGAAAGTACCTTGCACCATTACTAACATAACGGAAAGTAATGGGAATACTAAAGTCTTCATTCTGTTATCTTTGTTATCTTTCAGCCAACTAAGAAACACGGAATGAAAATCAACAGTTCATCATTCCAATATTTATAGTTGAAATTCAATAATATTTAATGACTTAAATATACTACTCAAAATGGCCTTAGATTTCAAAGCTTTTAATTTAATAACCACTGAATTGTTTTTACTTATGGTCCCCAATTTTGACAGCCTAATCTTGTTAATAATTTCTTTTTTTTTTCTGTCACTTTAAACGAAACATGGTTTATGGGATAAATATCTTAATCCAAAAGTCTACGGTCAATTATATTCCACTTTTCTTTATTCTGATTTCCATCGGATTGTGTTCAGAAAAACTTAATCTTTAGTAATTGCAGCTCAAGTTGTGGATGACATGTGTTCATTAATGAACCTGTGATATATTCTGACAGATTTCCAATGTTTCATAAAATAAATGATAAACGTTTAACAAATATCACATGGCGAGTGGATCGCAGGTTCCATTGAAATTGAATATCACAAAATACTGGACAACCACGCATCAAATGAATGTCAACAATCAAATTAGCTTTCATATCTTTTAATTCAATTTGATCAAAGCCTTTCTTCTTATCATAATCAATAGCGACTGGGAATGCGGAGAAAACTCTGCCACTTGTTAGTCGAAAGCATATCGAAGTTGATGCATTTAATAAGTTGTGTATTTGTTTGTTTCTCTATGCAATCCGAGTTAATAATCGGCTTATGGTGCGGTGTGTTTGATATTTTTAATGCAAACTTTATTACCAATACATTTGCAAGGTATTTTTTATACAACTTCGCAAAGTAGTTCGTGAATAGTTGCTTATAAAGCCGTTAAGAAATTTATATCAACACCTGAAATAAGCATTTAAGCTAATAATGTTTCCTTTGATAATAGAATAGATCTTGAATCTCTAAGGTAAATACTGATTTGAAGCGCTGAGTAAAACTTCATGTAGTCAAAAGTTTTCGTGTATGTAATGAATTTGGCTCATTAGGCTCAGATTAGTAAATCATAATAACTGTTTTTTATGTTTATTTGACAAAATGTTCGTTCAATCTACTGATGCAATATATTCATCAACAGTATTGCATTTCCATACAATCTTCTTGATTTTTGTTACTTCCCTTTTGAAATCGTCGACTACGCAGTTTGCATTCTGTCGCGACTATGCCATAGGAAGTAACACACTGATTCATTAAAAATTCAAACCGCTGCGAATTTTGAAAACCAAAGGAATTAAAAACGGTCCAATTGACTGCTTACTACACTTTTTTTATAAGGAACACTAGTAAATTTTCCCAAAAGGTTAAGCAAAGTACTACTAGAAATATAAAAAAATTAGTAACATGAATTTTTAAAATCATGCAGCTTCAGCACATTTCTTGAAATTGTTAGACTGGGTTGTTACTGTAGGTTGTGCGCTTTATGGGTTTCTTTTATATAAAGACCTCATACTTGGCTCGTAGCCTGCCGTTACTTATTTTTCCAAACGTTTCAGCCTCATAATTCCTAAACGAGTTCCTTGTTGTTTTAGCTGTTTCAAATCCTCTTCTAAACATGTATACTTGAATCCTGATGTTTTGCATACTTTTTAACACAAACAATCACCTTCAGTTTTTGTTTTCAGTAGTTTGTATTTTTTTCTTATTTGAAAAAAGATAATTTTTATTTTTCTGAATTTCAACTTGTCTGACTCCTTAGGAGTTCCATATTTTCAAGCTTTTCTCAGCCTCCAGTTCCTCATAAGGATTTTCCTTACTATGTGTATGTAATGATTTTAATGTGCTAGAATTTGTACTTCCACAGCTACTCAAAACGTACAATAAGTTTTTCAAGACTAGAAATATATGTTTTTTCGATTAAACCGAAGTAACAAAATAACCTATTCAAATTAATGACCTTATCCCCTTTATCTTATCGTCGTCATTTTTTTTTGGTTGTACTTTTTTTCAATTATACACACAAACGTTTCGTTAATAAATGTCCTGTGCATGTTCTAACTGAATCATGAACCAAAGTTTTCCTGAATTTTCGTTTCAAATACAAACTTACAAACTAGAGAAACAAGTAAACAAGCAAATCAACAAATAAATAATCAGATTAGATTAATACTGCATCGAGTTCCGCTTATTAATCACCTAAATTCTTTAAATCACATATTTGCTGTAAAGGTAGTATTGCTAATCTCAAGTAGACCAATGACCGACTTATGAAGAAACAACATTAGACACTAGAAACAACACATACCGTAATTATCCGAACAAGCGCTTATAAATTTTGAAAGATATTGTGAACAATTTACAATTTTGATCTGCCTTTTGAAATAAATTTCAAGACAATAATTCGTGGACATCATGTTTACAAAAGTATTTGGACAGACTTCAAAGGACAAGTTTTAACAATACAGTCTGTGCTGAACGCACATCAGATTATGATAAGTACGCTGTTGTTATTTTCAAACAACAAGAGAAGAAAGTTTTAAAACTCAGTCTTGTAACACACGAAATTGAGCCATCAAAACTACTTCATCAGTTTTGGAAGGCAGATCAAAGAATATGCATCTATGTTACAGTCATTGGGAAACGAAAACGGGATGTTGGACTTGTGTTCCCCGCAAATTTCTCTGCCTGCACATTAGGTAGTCGAACAGCCAGAGTCCTTGACGAACAATTGTTGAAGTTCAAAGAACAGTTTTCAAACTTAGAGTTGAAACATAGAAAAAAAGGACTTTTTCTATTAAGCATAAATTTTCTGTTCGATTAAGCAAATAAATAAATAAACGATGAGATTAGATTGGTGCTGCATCAAGTTCCGCTTACTAATCACCTAAGTTCTTTAAATTAGGTATTTGATCGCATATGTTTATTCATCATCAGGTCATTAATAGTGTAAATTGTTCTTTTCAGGCAAACACACAGCTTTGAAAAAAATGAAAACCTTCCTGCACTTACTGTGGTCAAAATGGTGATTTTGAATTCTTTCGAATTTCTGTTGCAGGATGCTTATTAAGGGTTATCATTGAGAAATACACAAAAATAATAAATAACCAGATCTTAATTATTTTAGGCCTACAAGGAATGGGAGATTTTTATTTTCTTACTGCCATTTTAATTATGGAATTTAGATTTAATTCGATTTTAATTTAATTTCATGAAATCAACGTAAAGCTAAAAACATTCGTTTAACTACCTGTTTTTGGGAAGAGCTTAGTAATCCCTCCTAACTAATTCATTCTAAGCTCGAACTTTGGCAAAAATATTTGGTGTCAATTAAATTTTGATGACTTTATGCAGTTGTTAAATTCCAAAGTTTTCCTAAAAACATTCAACAGCTTTACGTAGGAATTTCTAATTCACTTGCCAACATATTTCAATAGCTATAGCATTATATCTGCTGAACAGACAATAGTTTCAGAGTACGTAATCCAAGTATAGCAATGTTAAATTTTCGTGAATTTATTGGTTACACCTCGTTTCATTAATAAGATTTACACTTTCCGTTAGTAAATATTTAGCTCATGTTTTTATCCTGATCATGACCAAAAGTTTGACTTGGATTTTTTTTTCAAATACAAACTTGCAAAGTAGATAAACAAATAAACAAGTAAACAAATAAGCAAGTAAACAAATAAGCAAGTAAACAAATAAACAATCAGATCAAATTAATACTGCGTCAAGTTCCGCTTACTAATCACCTAAATCCTTTAGATAACATATCTGATTTACAGATGTGCAAATTTCATAAAAGTGGAATAATGGCCGCCTAATGAAGAAACAAGAACTGTGGTTGAACTGTGATGACAAAAAACAAGTTATCTGGATAAAACGCTTTTTTCCATACTTTGTTTTTTCTCTTCTTTAACTTTAAAAATTCTCAGTAAAAACATAATGGATAAACATAATGGCAATACAAAAGCGACGACCTTCCAAAAATCGAATAAGCAACGAATTTATAAATTTTTAGGTCTTTCAACATTGTGTTAACCAAGGTGTTCTCAAAGGATGTCAGTGATCATGATCCATCGGTTCTATGTGAAAAATACGGAAAATTAACACCGCTCCAAAAACCGTGAAAGCCAAAACTTACAAAATAAATTATGAGAATAACGAAGTGCGGCAGGATTTATTAGATCTTTAACTGGTCTAGTGTTTATCTTGCTGAAAATGCGCAATCCGCAACTGTCGCCTTCAACAGCATTCTTAGTGCTATATTTAACAAAAATATACCATTTATCATTCTTGAGGCAAGAGATGAACTTTAGGGACAACTTACTTTGCAAATATGGAAGACAAAACGAGATGAGAATCATCTGAATGGGAGAATGAGTTCGAGGTTGATTAACATCTACTAAAGAAGTCTAATGTATGAACTGCCCAAACTAAAAAGCAAGAAATCAAGTGGTCTTGACAACTTGCCACCCAACCTTTTTAAAGATGTTGCACCGACAATTTCAGAACCGTTGTGTTTCGTGACCAATCGTTCCTTGGTATCGACTGATGTACCAGCTATATGGAAAAGTTCCAAGACAACGCCTATTTTCAAATCGGATGTATTAGGCGACCTGAATAATAACTGACCGACATCGGTGTTACCATGTCGGTCGAAAATTCTGGAAAGGCTTGTTCACCGTCAGCTGATGAGTTGTCTTGAGACCACACAATCTTCTATCCATGTATCAATTTGGGTTCAGAAGTAACAGATGGACCTGAATTGGCCAGACATGGTCATAACATGAAAAGAGAAAGAATGATGAAGATTCTGAAACAGAACTCGAGATGTCACACCTGTAGTAAATGAAGATGTTCCTTTTATTCGTAATCGAGGTTGAAAATGACAAGTAATTTGATTGGTCATTAACTTACACCCGTGTTGAGTAACCTCGTACCCAGGGTTTCTTGCCTTTTCGATATACGGACGGCGGGGAAAAGGCAAAAAACTGTGTGCGAGGTTGTCGTGATGAGTCATATCTTTAAAATATCCGATTTTACTGCTTCGCCACCTGCCACGAATAGTATAACAAAATACAATACCATATTTGGCCGATTATTGAACACCCACCACGCCCAAATAGACGCATCTATTTGAATAAACGCCCAGGTTAAAACCGCGAGAGCATGGCAGTAAATGCCTAGGGTAAATTCTCGTTTTTAAATTCGACGCACAGAATGTTTAAACGGCGGTAAAACAGGGAATAATGTAATGCCTGTATGATGTATTCTTAGAAACTCAAAGACACGTGACAGACAGCGCTATCAACAAAAATTTGATCTGTTAAAGTTTCTATGAAAAGAGTATGGGACTACGTGCTCGCATAATTCGAGGTATGTGGTGGAGGTTGGTACACGAGAGTTTGAGCATGCGCGATTAACTTTGGGAAGGACAATAAACTGACATAAGAGTACTGTATTTCCTCTAATAAAACATGGAGATTATATATAATGGTCATTATAAACTCTAACTTTTGGATGCATAATACCGTATGTTAAGCTTTATCAGGATACAAGGCTTTTATAGAACTCGAAAAAACTCACCACGAATCATTGCAGGCAATATTGTTGAATCAATAGACTATCTTCCCGAATTTCTGTTTAAACGCTGAACTGTGACTGAGTTTCACATGTAACCTTGTTTTTATGCGATTCATTGTTCCACTGATCTCATCACTTTATAACTGAATAATACTCTCTATGATTCCCAATTCCCATTCCAGTAATAGACCTTCCCGTATTTCTGTTTAAACCGTGTTATGACTAATCTAAAGGTGAATATCCACTTCGGGTAATTGTCCGCGGAACGGTTCACAAAACAATAGACCACTTGAAAATATTACGTAAAATTTTCACGTGGTCTATTGTTTAGCGAACCGATCCATTCCGGTTCTCGGACAATTATCCGAAGTGGATATTCGCCTTTAAAGTCCCGGTTCAGACCTGACGATTACGACGATTAAAAAAATATCAATCGTTGCAATCGCCAATCGCCAGGTCTGGACACTCTCAAGTATCTCAAATTTTTTGATGTTTTGTCGTCGTAAACGCCAGGCGATTATTACGACGATTTAAATTTTAATGTAATCATCTAATATGAACACTTGTAATCGTCGTAATCGTCATTGGAATAATTGAAATAATCGTAATTGAAATATGACTTAATTTGCCATAACGAACAACATTGATGGTTTTCATAAATGTAAACAAACTACAACAAACAACAAACTTCTGACTTTCTTCATTTTTTTCGTGATTTTTAGTGGAGGATATCTAAATCATGACCTAATTTGGCAGGTACCCGTTAGTATTACCTGTCAGGCTTGAGTGGCAGGTACACAGGTAGGCGTACTATGACGTCATGGTGTTTAACACCACGGTTAAAGTTGAAAAGTGATTTTTTTTACAAGATTTTGTTAGTAAGAGGTATACAAGCTTTCCTCCATAGAAACTTTTATTACCAATGGGAGTGGCACAAAAGAACTTCAAATTTAGTACGAATCTATACAATGAAAATGAATATAACTTCTGTACATGTTTAAAAGCAAACGAAAATTAAAGGAGTAAAAGATTTTTTTTGCCGAAGTCAAACCTTCAGAAAAGGAAACCGTGTGTTACCACAATTGCATCAATACCCCCCCCCCCCCCCCCCCCCCCAAAAAAAATAGCACCACGAGAACGTTTGGAACGAACCCAGCAAGACAACATTTTCCGAGGAAGACGATTCCAAGGCATTCGCATAACATGACCAGCCCATCTAAGCTGTTGGCGATAGATGTAGGTATCAATTGATTCCAGAGAGAGTTTATCAAGAAGATCTGATGTACGTTTACGATCGAGCAGAGTGACACGACAAATACTTCTTACACAACGATGGTGAAACACTCTCAATTTATTCAAAAGTTTTTCGGTCAAACTCCAGCACTCACAACCATATAACAGGATCGATAGAATAAATGATACATAAACTTTAGCTTTGACACTAAGCTTTATCTTGGTGCACGAAAATAATGAACTTTTCATCATACCAAATGCATTACTTGCTTTCTGTATTCTACGATCAACATCAAGATCATCTGAACAATCACGACTCATAACACTACCGAGGTAAATAAACTCTTTAACAATAGGAATAAATCTCCCGCCAAAAACTATATTTGATAAATCTGCATGATCGAAGGTTGAAGGGTCATCATACATACATGGAGGTTTCGAGCAGAAAAGAACAACTGATTTTGACTCAGGTGGCCCCGAGTGGACCTCCATTCTAAAGCAATCAAAATGGTTCATGCAGAGTGGTATACCGACACAAGCGTCTTCTCTCGAGTCAAATACAAGGGCCGTGTCATCAGCATATTCAGAATCCTGAAATTCATATTCCTCTCCATATGCACGGTAACTACGACCTGTCATTTTGGCATCTTGTTTTGATCTAAAGATGCATAGTGGTAGGTTGATGGTAGCTCTCCATGTTATCATTACTGCTGCAAGAAAAAAGGTAAACAGGATAGGGCCGAGAATATCTCCTTGCTTCACTCCGATAGTACATGTCATGATATGTGTGATATCATCTATGGTGAATTTGACGGTGAAATTTTCGTGTAAGGATTTAAGGAGACTGGTTAATTTTGGAGGAACTCCGAATTTTTCTAAGATGAGCCAAAGTAGCTGCCTGGGCACACGGTCGAAAGCTTTGACTAGGTCAAGAAAGAATACCCAAGATTCTTTCCCGTGTTCACGTCGTTTACGAAGGGCCATTTTAACTGTGAAGATGGCATCAATACAGCCGCGATCAGGTCTAAAACCACATTGCGATTCGTGGTCAAGACTTTCTTCGATTGGTAGTAAGCGAGATTGTATTATGATTGCAATAATTTTATAAGCAGTCTCAAGTAGCATGATCCCGCGATAGTTTTTTGGTAAGCCAAGATCACCTTTCTTTGGGAGGATCGTCAAAAGACCTATGTTCCAGTCTTTTGGTATATTTTCGGTCCGCCAAATCGAGACAATAGTGTTTGTGAGAATTTGGCTAGTTTCCGGGTGGTTAATCAAACATTTCCATATCTGCGGTTGGATGCCGGAGTCTCCTGGGGCAGTGTTCTTTAACTTTAGAATAGCCTTTTTGATTTCGTCATCTGTTGGATCATGGTCACATCCTTGAACGATATCATGATGAGGGATGGAATCAAGGGTAGAAGCATCAAAGATTGGTTCTCTGTTGTAGAGATGGTTAAAATGCTCGTAAAAAACAGTCGCATTTTCTTGAGGAGTGGAGCATAAAGTACCGTCTGTTTTTTTCATTTGTCTAGAAACTGAAGGTTTCGGTTTGGAGAGCCCGTGGTATATTTTCGGTCCGCCAAATCGAGACAATAGTGTTTGTGAGAATTTGGCTAGTTTCCGGGTGGTTAATCAAACATTTCCATATCTGCGGTTGGATGCCGGAGTCTCCTGGGGCAGTGTTCTTTAACTTTAGAATAGCCTTTTTGATTTCGTCATCTGTTGGATCATGGTCACATCCTTGAACGATATCATGATGAGGGATGGAATCAAGGGTAGAAGCATCAAAGATTGGTTCTCTGTTGTAGAGATGGTTAAAATGCTCGTAAAAAACAGTCGCATTTTCTTGAGGAGTGGAGCATAAAGTACCGTCTGTTTTTTTCATTTGTCTAGAAACTGAAGGTTTCGGTTTGGAGAGCCCGTGTTTTAGTGCTTTGAGGGATTCCCAAGCTGGCTTTGTACCATGATGACGGTTGAGTGTTACACAATGGTTTAGTGTCCAATCATTTTTCGATTCTATTATCATAGCTTTAAGTTTCTTTCTAGCGGTATGAAGACGTTTTGACGAGGAACGTGTGGGGCGTTGGAAATTATTTGTCATAGCTTGGTTTCGAGATTGAATTAAGGGTAGCAGTTTAGCCGAATTTGCTTGAAACCATCCTGGTTGATTTTTCATTTTGTTTGGAAGTGTTCTTTGACAAACAGTTTTGATTGATTCGAAAAACGAACTGTACAAATTGTTTTGATCAGTATCTTTGAGATTTCGGGCAACATTTTCGCAGAGATTGTTACGGATTGTCATATTTGAAAGAGCGGAGATATCGAGGTTTGTCATTTTACTACGCGGTTCGGATTTCTTTTTGAGTCTTTTCATGATTTTAAGCTTGATAAAAATAGCTTGGTGATCGCTGTCAAGAAGGCAAGCAGTGACTCCAGCATCTCGAACTCGATGTGTCATTTTTCGATTCACGATGAAGTGATCAATTTGATGTTGTTTTTTGCTACGTGGATTAATCCAAGTACCATAATCGTTCTTTTTGAAGCAGCTTGTCATTACTGTGAGACTGTTGATAGAGAGATAGGATCGAGAACGTCTGCCTGAGTCATTGATATAGGAGATTCCAAAATTACCAACAGGGTCTTCGTTTTCTGATGAAGTACCCATACTAGAATTTGAGTCTGATCCGATCAAGAGAATGTCATTGTGTCGTTTCTTTGCGATGCATGAACTGAGCTGATCGAAATACAAATCCCATTCGTCATCAGGGGCATTTCCAATGGGAGCATAAGCAGAAATCAAAAATACTCCAATGTCTCTGTGTTGATGATCTCTCATAAGGAGACGTATTGCCATAACTCTAGCGCCGAATTCGGTATACTTTTCATAGCCTCCTGCTTTCCAGGCAGCTTCACCATCTGAGTTCAATGCAATTGCTACACCTTGAGATCCTCTGTTTCCCTGTTGGATATTTTTATCAAGACCAACAGAGAGAATTTTAAAAGAGTCGTGCTCTATCAGTTCGATTCCATTTCGCCATGTTTCTTGTATGCACATTGCAATTGCATTTCTTTCTTTCATAACGTTTAATAATATTTCAATTCGAGTGTCATTTTTCATACCCCGTACATTCTGTGATAATATTTTGACTGTCCTGATCTTATGTCTTTTCTTTCCCTTAGCCATTACTGTATTCCAAGCTTGCGAGGCCTGGAAAAACAGCGGAGATGCTAATGTCCAGTTCTGCTCGAGTGGTAACCAGTATGATTCGCATTACTCAAAGCCAAATGAAGAGGACATCTCCTTCTACTTCACAAGTTGTTTGTCATCATCATATTGTTGTTCTTCTGGGTGTGGCGGCTCACCTACCTAGTGATGTAGGGTTTCACCTGACCAACCACACCCTTTTTGTTAGTTCGTTTCTGAAAGAACAACCTTTTACTGACTAGAATAGTATATTTTATAGTATATTTTGTCAGTATTTTTATGCATTACTGATAAAATAATCGGTAAATACTGATAAATAATCAGTAATTTATAACAAGTGTTATTACTGATAAATTAATCAGTAATTTATCAGAAATTTATCAAAAATAATCAGTAATAGTGATAAATAATTATTCGATGAATAATTTGTTTCATGAATCATCAACTACTGATACAATACATTAATTACTGATAAAATAATCGATTTATTCAATCATCATCAGTGCTACAAGTACCTTGGCATTAAGTTATTAAACAATTGGTAAATACTGATAAATAACCAGTAATTTATCAGTATTACTGATTCATCGAACGAATTACTGATAAATCAAACGAATTACTGATAAATCTAACGAATTAATAATTATTTATCATTTATTGTTTTCTAATCAATAATTTACTGATACATTTATCAGAAATTACCACTTGTTGTGATTTTCCCTCAAACCGTCACAAATATCGAAACAAACAGTTATCGTTTCGAACAGACAAAATGCTAAAACTTTTGTAACAGACGCAAGGATCCATGTATCGCTAATATTTGTTTGTACCAACAAATATGTCATTCAGTTTATGGGCAGCATATGCATTTTAATAAAGTTTCGTATTGTGTCAATTATGCCTTCAGAATGTCTTGGGAATGTAACGCATTGTAGAAATTATTCAACCATTCAACGATTCACAATTATTCAAGTTTCAAGAATGCTATTATAGTATTTCATTTTACATATTTCATTTTTCAGCTGATTTTACAGAAATATGTTTGCCCGTTAGGGCATCTCCTTCTTATTATTATTAATGAATGTTACAAATTACACAAATTATAAGAAACAGAACCACTATTATAAATTATATTTTCAAATCTACATCACGTTTGTACTTTAGGTTATGTTCAGCTCATGTGAAAGATCTTGCCATTTCCCAAAAGATCTTGGATATTCCTTTTGAAATTTGTCCAACAATGCACAAGGTTTTGAACTATGGCTTTCAAGCACTGAAACAAGTATGTAAGAATCTTAAACATTTGATTAAAATTGAAAAACTTAATTGCTTGAGACCGCTGATCTATCAGTATTTTAGTTATATAACATATTGACAGGTCAAATCCTTTTTAATTTGCAAGAGGCCACTTCTCCTCTGGTACACTCATTTACGATGACTGTGTTGTAAAGTGATACTTGCTGTTTCCTGCTGTTGTGTTGTTGTCTTTTTGTTTCACTGTTGTTTGGAGAGGATGTGTGCAACGTAATTCCATGGTTGTCTTTTTTACCAATATCGATATAATGCTTTGCATTTTTGTAGGATTTCTTCTTTTGTAAGATCCTTTTTTCCTGCAGTGTTCAACTCTAACAATTTTTCGGATTATTGATTAAGGTTCCATGTTTGGAAGCCATATGATAATATTAAGCATCAACATTGAAAACATCAAGCAAATGATAAATTCTCAGCCAATAGTAATAATACAACATATTGCACATGCCTTTTAAATTTTAGTTGTTTCTCCTACTTGTGCACATCATTCAAAGCTGCCGACATTCAATCAAAAAGTAATATTAAGATGCCCATTTTTTAGCTCATGCTTAGACCTACTTTAATGATTTCTTTTCAGAGCAATGGAAATTTATTTGAAAAGTGTATCAAAGTGTTAAAGCTCTTTTCCTCCATACTAATGCAATTAATGAAGGTAAGAGTTTTGGCTACAAATGTCGAGAGATTCTTAATTTTGGTAGTTTGTTGTGATTGAAAGGCAATAATAATCACAAAATAATCAGAAAAATGTCTTTTATGCAGGACTTTAAAGATGACTGCTCAGTGGTTTCATGTAAAAAGATCTTCATGCTTCTTCATGTATTCCAATGGTAATATTTTTATAGAAAAAAAAGACAAGAAAAGGAATTCTTTTATGTCATCTACAACGTTATACTGAAGTACCATGCTTCTAAGTAGAGATCTAACTGTTGTGTTGTTGTTTCTTTGATTTTCAAAAGTGTCTAAACTGTCGAAAAAAGGTTTGAAAAACAAAGTTTAACGGTGGCAATAGTATGTGAAATGCTACAATAGGAAATATTTGTATCATGTTGCATACTGAGGAACTGACAACCAAATTCAGAGTTCCAAATTGTAGAATTTCGGCTTTTTTTGTGTTTGATTTTGAGACATTTAGATTCAGAGGATAGTTCCAAATAAATAAGTCTGAAAATGCTTTATAACATGAAGAGGTAGTCCTTGTCCACAGCTTTATATGCTGACTGTGCAGTTGTAATGTCTTTTTCCTTTGAAACGAATATTTTTGCTATCGAAGACCCTATACTCATCATGGTGTCAATTTTATTTACAAATATTTGCAAGGTATATTAGCAAATTATCATACACCATGAAGCAAAGTCAAGGTTATTTTATCAGTATCGAACAAAGTTATTTTCTAATACTTTTTTACAATCGACCTTTTGTTCAACCAATAATTTTAATGTTTTTTTTTTATTTCTATTTCACCCCCTCCCAAGCGTGACTTCTATTCTGATCACTTCAAGGTGTTACTGACCACTCCAACTGACAATCATGACAATTTGGCACCAATTTATAACTTATCCCTTACCCAGCCCTTTTGACTCCGAAACATTCAAAAACTTCATGGGGGATTATCTTTGGATATTCACCCAACTGGTGCCAGAAATGATGCTGTTAGTCATTGTTTATACTGAACAACCTGTGTTATTTGATCTAACTTGTGTTAAAGTTTGACTTTAGGCATCTACTTTTTCATTCTTTCAGAGCCTCCTTTACTCTTTAAAGTGAATTCTCTATTGTTAAACAAATTTCAAAGAATGCACTTATTTTAGCTACTCTGAGAAAGTTATTATGGAAACCCAAGAAGAGAACATTGTCTCCGGTTATTCGAAAATGAGAGAACTTGTCCTCTCAAGTGTGAGCTCTTTTAATATAAATTGTTTGTTATTTGTTCATTTTCTTGATAGAACGAAATAATGTCTTGATGAAACAATTAAGTTGAATGTAAAGTTTTGGGACACCTTCAAAGCTTTTTTTTTATACTTTTCAATGGTAACCCTCATGGTGATTTGTTTATTAGCTATTCCGAAATGATGAGAAACTTCAAATATTCAATGTTTTAGCTTGACCTTCTCACTGGTGAATTCGTATCAATGCAGAACTCAAGCAGTGTCACTTTGTGTAAGTAGCAATTTTTTAATATCCTTGTGTTTGTTTGTATCCGTACAGAAAGAAAGAAAGAAAAAAGGTTTTCAAATTCCAAGGTTTTAATGGGAAGAAAAATGTAATGACTACTGTGTTTCACTCCAAAAACATGGCTTGCAACTTTTCTAATAAATCAAATGTCTATTTTTTCCGAAGGAAAGCAAAGTAAGTTAACAAGATTGGCAGTAAAATCATTCTCAATGAAAGTTGTAAATTTTTAAATTTGTAAATGTTGACAATTCCATGACTTGTGCACTAACAACTAGGTTCTCAGTGAACCAAAGTTTATTGATGATGTTTCAGCATATGTTATTGATGAAATTTATCTGGATGAAGAAGTTGATCAGGATGTTGTTCAGCTACTTTTAACCTGTGGGGTACTACGAAAGCTCTCTGTTTTGCAAGAAGACCTTGGAAACTGGTTTAATGATGCCAATTATGTCGAAGAGAATGGAAATTTTCTGAATGTGGTTTTCAGTTTTGTAGAAAAATGTTCAGAAACATTTTTTTCTTGATCCAAACATGCATGAAATAGTCCATGTTGGAGTTCTGAAGAAGTTATCCTTTTATGAAAATGTTCTTACCAGCATTTGTCAATTCTGTGTGAAAGAGTCATCACGTCATTTTAATGTTATTGTAAGCAACTTTTATTTAAAAATTACTCATTGTGTGTTGCAGTATTAGAGTGTAGTTTTAATCAGCAAATCAAATATTTTAATGTTTTGACGATGAATTTCAATATGATAGAAAATGTTTACCTTCAGTTTTCAAAAATATCTTTGATATGATAAAAAAAATTCTGAGGTCACAATGTTACAAGAAGATGTTACAAAAAACACATTTCACATCCAGAAATTTGTACTGTCTTAACTGTCTTTTACTGGTTAGCATTTATGTTACTATTCATAATGCCACTATTCATAATGGACTGTATATTTAATCATTTCTTCTTATAACATGAATAGTATAAACATATTATGGCAATGAGAAACAATCATTTTCTTCTGACAAGAATGTCCTGCAGAGTAATAGATTACTATGAAAAATCTATAAATCAATAAAATTGTCTGATCTTCTGATAGTATCAAAATATTTCTTTGTTTTCAGGAATTGGTTCTTCTCGACAATCTGCTTTCCTGCTCAACATATCGTGCCATGATTGCTTCTGATGTGTGGTGTTACCTGTCCAGGTAATTCTTCTACTTTTTTGACACATGAGACACAGGACTTGTTGTATCTCTACAGACATTCAAATTGTTAATATTAAGATTGAATAAGCAGACAGCAGTTTCTGTTTTCTATTGGTATGAAAATGAAATGAAGTGTCATCCGCTTGATATAAGTCCTTCATACTGCTGTCTATACTGTTCCTATAAAACTGTTGTCCATTGCTTCTTCTCTTACAAAAATGTTTTTCTCCCTCCATTCAGTCATTGGCCATAGAGGTTTTTACGTAATACTGTGGATGACATTAATACATTCCTCTATCACTTTGTTTGCTAGAAAGACATTAATCAATTCAGCCCAACCATCTACAAATTTCAATTTGCTCCTATATCTCACATGTAATCCATGTAATATGAGATAGAATTTGGTTTATCATAGGCACGGTTCATCAAATCTTTGTTTGCATCATCTCTACTTTTTCGGAAAAATGGTACGTTAATAGTCATCGTTAACTTCCTTAAACTTATTTTAAAAATCAAGTTCATTTTATTTGGTACACATGAAGATCTGATTATACTTACCAGAGGTATCCACAATGATTTGTAGTTCAACTGTTATTTTTTCAGTGCCAAGTAAAAATAAATGTGACCGTCCACGGGAAAAAACTAACAATGGAATTATAGATTATAGATTATAGATTATAGATAAGAAAACAATAGAAATTATAGATAAATCTAATCTATAATCTATAATCTATAATTATCTATAATTATGCTGTTTCAGTTACAGGTTCTGGAAATATAACCTTTTACTGCACATTATATGAAATGTTTATAGATTCCCACACTATCTTTGATTCCCACCATTTCAACTCATGTTTGTGTTCTCACAGTTCTCACAATTACTGTAATTCATATCACCTGAAAAATGATCAGTAAACTAATGTTACTGCTGTTTATCTCTTTTCCCATTTTTTTCAAATTTCACTTGTTATTACACAATTTGTGTGGAATCTCTACTGCAGCCCTCTGAATTTACGACAGCATTCAGCTTTTGTCGTTGCGAAGCTGCCGTAAATAAAATTACGACGGCAAAATTTTGCCGACAATGCTTTTTGAATACATTGAATATGTCCAGAGGTATTCCTGGGAATTCCCCCGACATCTTCTGTTTATTCTCAAAAATTTTCTTCCTATAGAACATTTGTTTACATCACGTCGTTTTAACGATACTCACGTAATGCCAAATAAAATTATAAAGTCTGTTTGGATTTTGTTTTTGGATGATTTTTTCTCTCGATAAGTTCATATTCTATTCAAGTCAGTTTCGGTTTTGATTTCAATACAGATTCTTTTGTGATTTTTCTTTTCGCTTGCCGTGAAATTAGTAAAGAAACGTTAACATGTAGGTATGTTGTTTTTAAACTATGACTATCAAACAAATAATAGGATAAGTTCACACCAAATCACCTACGGTTACAATTTTAACTTCTTGTTCCTGATAAAACTATTGATTTATAAACTATTTAGTTTATGTTTTGTTAGCCATTATTCTACACCAATATTTTTACTGGAATAAACCAATCAAGTTTTGCCGTCATCAACATCTTACACGGCAGCATTTTTTGCCGTCGTAAATAATGATCCACCGTCACAATTTTCAAATATGACGGCATTTTTTCGCTGTCAGTCTTTGTTCCTAATTCAGAGGGCTGCTACTGTGAAGAAAATGTCACCTTTTAATAATAAATCCTACAAGCTGTTTGGCTCAATAAAATTCTCACAATGAGTGCTGTGCAGATCCACTTTTTTTTTTGTACCTTGTCGTGGAAATGGAATGAAAAAGATGAACTATCTAAAAATAAATAAACATATGATAAAAACAAGCATATTCTTTTTCTGTCAACTATTTTTACTATTTTACAGTTTTGAGAGGAGTCATTTAAGAAAACTGGCGGCACGAGCTGAATTATAATTGCTTGTTTTTTTTTTATTTTCTCGCTTTAAGTGCTTTCAGGTTCTTATCTAGGCGGAAAGAGCGTCCATTGATCGGATGCTGCCCTCTATGTTTTTTTGGGTTTTTTTAATTTATTTGGCTTTAAAAATCTGTCTGTCTAGTGAAGGTAAAGTTCAAGTGATAAGGTATGGTTAGAAGTGTCTTCACCTTATTAATATAACAATAACGACTTGTCAGATGAACATACTCTCACTGCAAAACTGACCATTGTTGTTATATTATTCAGCTTCTATACATCGAGTCAAAATCCAATGAAGTGATTGTTTCAAATATTTCTCGATTATTCAAACGGTTGTTTTGGTTCCTGGAACAAGATGACCATGTAAGTGTATAATCGAAATGTGTTGGTAAAATTCTGTATAATTATATTTTAGAGGAATTGATTCTCTGTAATTAATTTTTCTTCACAACATAGGTTGCTTTGGTTGAAAAGTTTCCTGTTTCTCAAGATACCTTGTCTCTATGGAAAGTTATACCCATATCACACCTGCAGGTATCCAACAAGGGGAAGATCTGCAGTAGCATTCTCAACATTGTCTTGTCATTATTCAAGATAGAAGAACGTGATGAGGATATAGATGTAAAAATTGTATGTAATCTTGCTATGAATGTATCAACTTTTTTTTCTTTGTTCCTGGGCCTTATGTTCAAGGGCGTTATGTTTTGAACAAGTTGGAGCAATGCTATACGTATCTCTGGCGGTGAATCAACTACTAGTTGCAAGTCGGCGAGTAGAAAAGCCAACCTTAATGGATGGAAGCCCAAGGACTATAAACACCCAGTTACCTACTGACTTACCTCTGAATGGTGCTGTCTTTTGCTTGAAACAGTATATTACTTTTGTAACCAAAAACATTAAGCTGTTAAGATAGATAAATAGATAAAGATAGATAGATAAAGGAACTTGCAACCTTTTAAGCTTTCCTCTTAAAAATAGAAACTATGTAAAATTCTAAAATAAGAGACAGGTTGAAACCCTTGATGAAACTTTTAGTACTGGACCATTTCTTTAATTCCATATACAAATGTCTTCTTGATGGAAACTCGATTGAGTAAGCTTTTATGTGTGGCGTTAGTTCTGGTATAAGAGGCAAGTAAAAAAGGTTGAGGAATAGTTTAGTACTGTTCGTTCCCATTATCCCATATCCAAATGTCTCAGTTGAATATGTTTTTGAAGCTTTTGCTTGCTGAAACTGGATTGGACTTTTAGTTTTTTCTGCACATATTCGTTTTAGGTAAATGGTTTGCACGCTGTTTCAAATATTGCGAGATGCAAAGATGAGTTCCTGATGATAGCAGAAGATTTGAGAAAGGAGATCTTCAAGGAAGTTCTTCAGTTTTGGCTGTGTTTTCATGATGTGCAAACAGATCTAGAAATGGTATAGAATTTTATTTCTACACCCAATTCGTGCCCATGTTTCTTGTCAGCCCCAAACCCCTTGATTTTACCTGTTGTGAGAGGTATTATTTTTATATCATTTGTGTTGAGACAAAACTTTGTGGCGGAAGATTTTTTAAAAGTGTCTGAAAGAACGAGGCAAAGCCTGGCCCGCAATAACCCACAAAGAAGTATTGGTGGTCGAGAAATGTTTAGGTGAACTATTCATGAGCCCTCTTTTTTCTGGTGTCCTAGGTCATAATTCAGAACCCCAATGTCATTCTATATTCCATCTAACAATTTCAGTCTTTCAAACGTTTCTTGGTTTAAACCTTATAACATTTGTTTGGGTGAACGAGTTTATAAAACAAACTTGTTCCTTCGAGCGCTTGAATCAGAGATTTCACCGAGTTGTGTGAGATTAAAGAGATGTAGGCGCTCCTTCGTCGTGGGTCAAAATAGTTTAAGCATACCATTATTGAAGATGACATCTGTCTTGGAAGAAGAAAAAGCCTCTGAGATGGAGAGAATAATTTCTAATGTGTTTCGTTTCTTCGATTCTTTATTAGAGTGAATGTTTGATGGTGGCCATGTTTGGATTTAACATCTGCTTTGCTGATGTATAATGCCGAAGGCTACCCAAAAGGTTTGCATAAATTATCGTTTGAATAAATTATCGTTGTAAAACTTGTGGAACTATTGTTTCATCTAACTAAACGCGATTTAAAACTGGATAATCGAGAGGAAAAGGGCGTGATTTGAAAACAAAGTAAAATTTTGAATCGAGGAGAATTTGGTCCCAATACATGAGAAGTTACAATTTCCTGTCTTTCATGTTGCATTACACTGTTACTATTCAATCTCTTTTAATTGGTAGAATATTAGTGACAACACAAGCTAAATGACTTAATAACGCTTCCCTGGAAAGAAAACCTTTCACAGTAAACTTAATGGAATTTTTAATGGACAGGTCAATAGTTTTGACTATAAAATTAATTGGTCGATTTTTAGTTAAGTTATGACTTAAACGTTTCCCTAGAAAGAAAACCTTTCACAGCTTGCTTCACGACATCTTTAGTGGACAGGTCAATAGGGCCTGTTACAAAAGTATTAGCATTTTGTCCATCCGACACGATAACTGTTTGTTTCAATATTTCAATAATTTTTTACTATCATCCTTGTGTTTTGGAATTTTGTAAAGTGTATTCTAGTATACTTTCGAAAAACGTTTGCTTGATATTGTATCATAAACATGCTGTTTTCTATATAGCCCTAAGTATCGATTTGTCCGTCCGACATAAAACAAGTATTTTTGTAACGGACCCTGTTTTTGATGTTGATTTTTTATGAACCTGGTGATTTTGCGGTGTACTTCTTGAAACTTTCGAACGTTTTTTTTTTATTGTCTTTTATGAAATTTAATTGGTTAACAAAATCGTCCTATTGTCCACAAAGAGATTTCATTGGCTAAAAACATCGTACCATGTATTTGTTGACAAAACATAAAATAAGAAGAATGCAGGGATTGAGTTGGAGGTCTGGGT
Organism: Turritopsis dohrnii; assembly: GCA_027922465.2. Classification (NCBI taxonomy): domain Eukaryota; kingdom Metazoa; phylum Cnidaria; class Hydrozoa; order Anthoathecata; family Oceaniidae; genus Turritopsis; species Turritopsis dohrnii. The sequence continues at coordinate 2,836 of BQMF02000379.1, read as the reverse complement.
TTGACATACTTATAATAATAACGACTATAATAATGTGAATCTATCCTCTCAAATAGCACGTAACTTGAGAGCGGGCTTGATCTATGAAACGATTGGTTAATCGAATAAGGGATTTTAATGCTTTTAGGAACTTTATTAATAGCAATGCTATCAGAAATTAAAAAGTCATACTGGATAACCCCTCATAAAGAAATAATTTTATGATAGGTGTTGTGTATAGTGAGAGACGTTCTTCTGTCCACAAGCAACATTGGCTTCCACTTGATGAGTACCAACTTCCTAACCAGTCTCAAGCATGCTCGATTTCATCCTACAAAACAGGTTTGTTACATGAATGTTTCTTATATATGTGATCACACTGTGGGAAGGTTTCATATATATATGGTCACACTGTGTGAAAGTTTTTCATGTACGTAGTCACACTGTGTGAAGGTTTTATATGTATGTGGTCACACTGTGTGAAGGTTTCTTATATGCGTGGTCACACTGTGACAGTGCTTTTCTTTGATCTTCGTTTTGCATTTTAAGGTCAATTTTAGACATATATTTGGTTTATCCGGCCACGTTGCATCGGGGGTACCGTTTATATACATGTTGCCTAGATTTCTTGTCTGAACAGGAGCGAATTCAAAGAATTGAGAAAAACATCTGTTACCGGTTTTCACTTTGAAAAATACACGGTGAAACTCTCACAGTCAAGCTTTTACGCCTTTATAACGCGTGTCAGACAAACTTACACCATTAGCAGATGGCGTAAAATGGTGGATAAGGTATTTCACGCTCTATTTTCTGCACAGTTTTCCCCATTCTTTAGAAATCTTGTCTTTCCGATATCTCCGCCATGTTTAATTACTTACTGATGTCATCTAATTGGATGGTGGAATGTGTTGCTATGGAAGCATTAAAACAATTTGCAGAGGTAAGGATTTCCAGTGTACAATAGGTATATTCTAATAATAATGTTGCAGATGGTAGAATATGTGATAATATTCGCTATAAGTTGGTTCATCGGAAAAATAATCACCAATACATAGTCAAAAGCTTCTTAAAATTATGTGAAGGAACGAGCCAAACCCTCTTGCCTCACTTATCCAGATAAATTTCACGGTTTACACCGTATAGAAGTCTTATAGCAGTTATTTGTCAGACAAATTTTTTATTTTTTTACTTTCCTTTTTTAGGTCTCGATCTACACATCAGCGCTCGCATCATTTTTACCTCCGACGAAAAAAAAAGATTTCACGAACTACCTCAAAAATGTAAAGTACTCTTCGTTCTTGTTCCGACTTTAGTAACGACAGACAGAAGTCGTAAACAAGTCGTCGGCATTTTGAATGTTTCGGTAATAGTCAGCTACTCGCCCCAGGCCTATTTGTTATTGTTCTAATGATTGATTGCAGTGAACTAACAATTCTATTTAAAATAGTTCGTGATCTTTAACAAGACCCATCGGCATATTTGTTAAAAAATTTCTGCGAAGGAGCGCATTTCTATATAAATATGCACACAATTTCAATAAACATTCTCTCCGTCACAGTGACTCTTTGATGATTTTGCCGACTGGGGAGTTCAGGTTATGATGGTTTTGAGATGGGTGGGGATGAGTAACCTCAAATGCTTTCACAACAAAATAATCATAATTTGTGTTTGTGTGATTTGACCATGCCTCTAATAACTCATATTTTTAATTCGTATGAATAAGAAAACCAACATTCATATTTTTGATGATTGCATTGCTCGATTTTAAAAACGCAGGAACTAAAGCATATTCAATGATTTTGCATCTGCATACCAAATCGATAAAAAGTCCCTACGACAAGAGTGATTTTCCAACAAATTCATCCATTGTTAGTTGTACAGATATGAAGTTACTTTATAATTTCAAGTCTATTGACACACTCCAGCTGGGGAATTGTTAACTTATTGAATATTCTCGCTAACCGAAGCAGAAATAGCGATGTTATGTATGATGGCATTTTGGTATGTAAAGTTAAAATAACATATCTTCTTTGTTTTCATTCAGATTCCTTCTGAAACAAATTTAAGTGGTGAGGATTTAGCCAGATACGTGTACGTTGAATCGAACAAATTCTCGAGTTCTTTCGGCAGCACTACGCAGGTAGTTTTTACTTATACTGAGTTATCATACTCATGTAAAATGGGTGTATGTGTTAGACGCAGCGCGGATTCTGTATCCGGCCTTGCTCTTCAAATTGGAACTTTATGGTTTGTTTGAAGTAACATACCCAGCCGGCACATTTTATCGAAAAATATCTGCGAAGGAGTGCATTTCAATAGAAATATACACACAATTTCACTTGAAATGCTCTCCGTCACAGTGACGTTTTGAAGATTTTGTCCACTGGGTATGGATTGTTTAGAATGAGTCTACCTATTTTCATTTTGTCATTTTAAGTTGAAAGCACTTACAAGGAAAAAAACTAAGTCTCAAAGTGATGTTGTCTAATAAGATGTGATTACCTTAAGGGAAGAAATTTTGGTGGGAATTAATTTCGCGGTTGATCAAAATTAATTTCGCGAGAATTTCACTTCACGGATTGTAAAATTTTTTTTGTGTGTGTGTGTGGGGAATTTAATGCTTATTATATACTATTGAGCGCGGTATTATTTCAAAACAGGATAAATATATCAGTAAAAACCTTAAGGAAACCATTAATCCCCTAGTACTATTTTAAAGGGAGGAAATATACCCAATACCTAAAATCAACGATTCGGTTTCAGGTATAGAGTACTTAGGATCACCTTAAAGCTTAACAAGTGCATATCTCCGTAGGTCCTTTGCAAAATTCCACATTCCACATTGCAAAATTTTGAA